>CM053626.1:27410902-27431093 GCA_028646595.1 Phalanger gymnotis | reverse complement strand
CTAATCATAATACTCTAGATGTAGTCAGACCAATGTAACATAAAACAAGTCTGAGATTTCATTCAGACTCTTTTACCACAATCCAAATAGTAAGTGGCTGTTTTGGCAACCATATCACACTGCTAATTGATGCTAACTTTGTAGCCCTCCAAGACCTACTGGTCTTTTATCAAAGTGCTGCTATTGTGTTCCAAGTGATTCTATACTTCTAAAATAGATTTTTTTAAAAAAATTGTAAGTATGATTTCATTTCATCTTATTCAGACTGACCTAACATTATAGATTGTTGAGGTATGTTTGGGTGCTCTGTCCCCCAACATTCTACCTACTCCTCTTTACTTCATGTCATCCCCAAATTTGACAACCATTCCATTATGCGTTATTTTCAGGAAGCTAGGGTGGGAAAAGTAAAAGTAAGAAACTGTTCTCCATTTCCCACTTCAGGGCAACTGGATATTGAAGGAACCAGTAAGAAGATGGCAACTAGGGGCCCTGATCTTTGATAACTATTAGAAACCATAAGCAACCTAAGTCCTTATCTCATTTGTGCAAAAAAATTAATGACAAAAAGCAAGTGTTAGCAAGGATGTGGCTTTTTATTTCCAATGAACCATCTTTTCTTCTTTCATCCTCCAAAGTTCTGTGATCTTATCTGTGCAGTCACACCCTCCACCTAAATAGACGGCAAGTCCTTTGTAGCTTAATAGATGGTCTTTGAGAATCAGTGTGGTCAAAATAATTTATCACCTAAATTGGTCACCTGTGGCCAACCTGGCAATTAGCCACTCTGAAGTGATCCTGGTTGGACCTTAGAAAACAGAAATATAATATGTCACAGAGTTGGTACTCAAAGTCCACAGTAACATAGTAGAACCATCTAGACCTTGTGCTTTATGGCCAAAGCCTTTTATCACCTCAGGTCATCTATAGACCACAGTGAGGCAATAGAGGAAGATTTTAGTGGAGACATGAATTCATTCCAGCCATTGTCTTTTCCCCTCCATTTTAATCTCATGATGATGGAACTGTATAAGGGCATAGTCAATGGCACAGATTCAGGAAGAACTGGGTTTGAATTTTTCTAACACTTATAAGCTGTGGCCAAATCATTTAGACTCTCTGAGCCTCTGTCTCCTCATCTGTAAAATGTCTATAATACCTGTAGCATGTACCTTGCAAGGTTGTTGTGAGGCCCAAATGAGACAATGGATGTAAAGGGTTCTGCAAACTCTAAAACACCGCTGAATTGCTAACTTCTATTATTAAAAATTCTCATTTCCTCAGTAAGAACAATCAGTTCATCTTACATCTCAATTGCCATTTTAGCTTATGTATGAAATAAGAGGATGACGTGTCATGTCAGAGAAAAAAACAAGACACCAGTAATGTTTTTGTCTCCATTTATTTTTTTTTAAAAAGCTTACTTTAAACATTGACATTCAATTGTACATATATTCATTTCTGAATCAATATTCAATGTACAGGAAAATATGATGCCTTCATTTATTATTTTTTTTCATTGTGTGATTGAAGTATAACATATTCATTCCTATCATCTACCTGGATGGGGCATCCTACTCACATTTTCTCTACTATAGCAGCAGACTATAAAGTACTTTTCCGGGTAGGCTGCAGGTTGTCATGGGAGCTGGATGCAAAAAGTAGAATTTCTCTTGCTTGATCTCACCTCTGCTTGGAGTGGAAAGCATCAAATCATCCATCCATCATATTATTTTTTTCCCTTCAAGTTTGTAACAGTGAATAGTAACAGATAATGGAAGGGTCGAAACAAACTCCTGAATTTTAATAAGATATTCAGAGGTACCTAGTTAATAATCAGTTTATACGGGTCCACACCCATTTTACATGCAACCAATAATGACTGCAATGAAGAACTATAAATATGAACTAATGCCCCAGTTCTAGCCTATAGTCCACTTGTTTTTAGCAGGAAATTCACACACAAAGAAAATATTTGGACACTACTTTGAAGGCTTTTAAGAAACCTTATTTAACTTGAACAAGGAGGCATAGGGCTTGAATTTTTCTTTGCTAATATTATAATGGTTTCTCCCTCATTTTGGTGTACTGTCATACTATTTTGTGTATTATCATACTACTGAGTATATTTTTTTGCTCTGAAATTTAAATCATAGCTTTAAATGTTGGTTTTGCATACATACATGATTGAAATAAAGAACAAAAGGCTTAAATCATCATTACATACAAACATCTCACAAAGCAACTGCCCACATTACTGGCTGGTTTTCCTTTAGTTTGCCAGGCTGCCTTAAAAAAAAAAAAAACAGGCACAGTCAAATACTACAGAGGATTTTTCCATTGTTATTAAAAATAAGTTCACACATATTCTCTGTAAGAGCCCACCTGGGAAGGTTGGCGCTTTGGGCACAATTGTTATTAAACCTTTGCCTGTCAGACATGAATATCCAATGAATGAAGAGAAATCTACTGGGAACTCTAAAGAGAAATGATTTCTAATCTCTTTGGGGGTGAGTAGGTGAACCACTTTTAACCACATTAGTGTAGAACTTCCCCAGGAAGAAGAGGATCACCAGTCTAGGACTGGTAGGAATCATAAAGTCCATCAAGTCCGATGCCATTATTTTACAAATGAGTAAATTGAGTGCCAAAGAGGTGAAGTCATGACTTATTCAAGGTTGCGTGGGTAATAAATGACAGAGCCAGGATTTGATTCCAAGGCATCTCTGACTCTAGAATCAATGCTTTCCCCACTATGCCACACTGCTTTCCCCAACAACTTCAAAAAATTTTGTAATAAAAACATCCCATGTCTTTGAAACAGATAAACTAAAAAAGGCCATTCTTCTAATTATAGAGCTTCAGGAAACCACCTCTATATTCTGATTTGCTCATCTAGAAGATACATAGGAAACAACAGAAATAGCACCAGCAAGTGAAACCAAAATTTAAATTGGAATAAAAAGACACCAGGACTATTGGCTCTCTGCATAAAGATGGATTGAAAGTGGCTTCTTGAAGTAGCTGAGCATTCTTATTTACTAAGCCTGCTAGATAATAAACTAATTAGGCTTTTTAATTGAAAAAAAATATGTAGTTCATTAACACAAGACTTTAACTGTACTGGCTAAGCTTCTATTCAGATGCCAAGTTGGTCATTTAATTAGAACAAAAGAGCCACATTAACTCAATGCAACAGAATAATTCATAATAATGGCTGGATATTAATCTCTTGAGCTTGCTGGAATATAGCCTATGACATATGGCTTACTACAGCACTCGTGTGATCCTCCGGGATTGAGAGGGTGTATCTTAATTAGCCCCAGCAAAACAAGATTTTGCAGCCCTAAAAGAAAGGCTCCTCTAAGTGTTTATTAGGTTAAGTCATCACAGGGCTTGGCTTGAATGCTGTTAGACTTGTGAATACGGTTCTCTTATTGACTCCGTTGTTTTCCATGGGAATCTTAACTGGAAGTGAAAGGGATCTTAGAGGTCACCTGGTCTCCACCCTCTCATTTGACAGATGAGAGAGACTTAAAGTGTAGAGAAGGGAAGGGACTTCATCAAAGTCACCCAAGTAGCAAGAGCCAGGTCTTCTGTTTACAAAACCAGCCCCTTCCTATCACTTAGCTATAGAGATGCTACTCCTGGTCCCACACAGTTCACCTTTCACCATCCTTAATTTGGCAGTAAACAGAATGATGGAACATAAGCTCCTTGAGGGCCGGGAGTATTTTATTTTTGTCTTTGCCTACTGATTGGTTGATTGATTTCATGATCAATCTTCCTTACAGTACGTGCATTTATTTGGATAATTGAGCCCCCTCCAAAACAAAATTGACACCAAATGTTACCTGAAGCTTTCCTGACTTGAATCATCCCCTAAATTGAGTCCATTACACACTAAATTAAGAGTATTCCTCTGTACTCTGCAATCCAAATAAGAGAATGAATACTCCTTCCTTTAAGAAGTATAAGTGAGGCTTGGGATTTACAGTAAAGTAGTCCTGTGCTTGTAAATGAAGTTGAGACTGTTGGAAAAAGCAGTTTTTTTTTTAAAAAAATATGAAATATAACATTTTTTCATCAAATGGTTATGTACGAGGGGGACAATACGCTTTGGCTAGATACCAGATCAATTAATTATCAAGAGGCATGAATGCCAAAATTGCTTCCTGGAAAATAAATGCACATATGTTTGCATACACATATGTACTGTGTGTATAGCATGCACATATACATATATTTATATAAGTGTGTTATATATGCATGTATAAAATTGCAAGTTTTATTGCTGCATGATAGAAACTATGGGGGAGGAGGAGAGGGGAGGGGAAGCAAAAGACAAGTCTCAGAGAGGAATAGCATGCTTGAAGATGACCAAGCATGGCTGATTTTGCCTTGGTTTTTCTTTTCCTGTCCTTTTGTTGCTATTCTTCACTCAAATTCATGCCAGTTGAAATTCTCAATTACATACACACAAGATACTTAACAGAAATGCATTTGTACTTAATGGGGTACTTAGAACTCTGTGAAGGTTTTCCAAAGCTTTCAGTGTGGCAGATTCTGATGGACTTTTTATAAAGCTTGCAATTTCAATTGCTGCCATAAACATGGATTCACTTTTACAGCTGCCTCGATGTTTGTTCTCCCCATTAATTGTTTCAGTTTCTCTCCTCTGTGCCTACAATGTGATGAAAGAAAGTTCACAGGATCATAGGATTAGAGATTTAGAGCTGGATGGAACTTAAGAGAGCTACTGTCCAACTCTTTAGTTTTCAGAAAACGAAACTGAGGGACACCAATTAAATGAGTTGTATGAGGTCACCTGTAGTAAACCACAGAGATAGAATCTGAACCCAGGTCTTCTGACTTAAAATTCAGTGGATTTTTTTTCCATTGTGCCAATCTGTCTTCTTTTTTGTTTTGTTTCAGTGTGATCTATAGCAGAAAGATCACTAGGCCTGCAAATACACACTTGACTGATTGCTTAAACTCCCTAAAAAAATTAGAGTTATCTGAATATGGAATGACATTTTTTGGTAGGTAGTGAATTCCTCATTAAAGAAAGTATTCTAGCTAAGGATGAATAAACACTTATCAGAGAGATTGTAGAAGGAATTTCAGGTTACAGGTATGGATTGGACTAGATGACCTTCGTGATCCCTTCCAACTCTGGTACTCTATAATTCTGTTATCATAGCCAAAGTAAAATTTTGTTCTCTTTTACCGTATTTCATGTGATAGGTATTTTAAATCTATTTCTTCTTGTTAGTTGAAAGTGTGACTGAAACATTTTTAAACAGACCACAAGATTATATTTACGCCTACTATAAAATCCTTATCCAGGGCCTAATGGTGGCATCGAGGTGACCCTGAATTCTTTAAGACAATGCTCTTGGAACACAAGCTCTGGCTGGTGTTACCACACTGGTAGGGCTTCAAGTCCTGACCTGTCATCTAAGGCCCAATCTAGCTAACTAAAGGCAGTGCCTCCTTTTCTCCATAGGGCTGGGAACCAGGTGCTGATTTTGTTTTCAATCACAACTCATGAGGACTGCCTATTAAGACAGGACCTTTGGTATGCATCAGTGGATTGGAGGTGGGTGATTTAACCCCACCTTGATGATACTATAGATCTCAAAGCTCAGAAGTAAAGAATTATGCTCTGGCATATCAGATTATAATATTGTACGATGGGGCAGAAGTTAATGTCTAAAGTAATTACTTCAGGGTAGAATGGAATTTTAGGCAAAAATGTTTGGATTGGATCTAAAGGATCTGATTTAAAGACACCTTTTTATTGCAAATAATTTCTTCGCTGGTTTTCACCAAAGAAGATGAATGGAACACAGTTACTGTTGGTTTGGTTACAATCTGTCCTAAATAGCAATTGTGAAGGGGTTAAATCCATTCTTTAGCACTCCAGGCCCATCTTCCAATGAAATGGTCAGATTCCCTTCTTAAGTTACAACAACATGGACATAAACTTATCTTGAACATTAAAGGGGGTTAAAATGTTTGTGCCTTTCTAAGTCTTTGAAATACTAGAATGCTGCAAAACTACAATTCATAGTTTTAAGAGTAATGGAACAATATAGACTCTGGAGAAATGAAAATGCATATATTCAAGGGACAACAGAAAGGCACACGTGGGTTATCACAAACAGGGAATTATGGAGAACTGGAATAAGAGATACCATCAAAAAAGTATGAGCAAAAAACAAGATAGACTGGTGGGTTATGCAATAAGAACAGGAGATAACTGATTGACTATTCTTGAAACTTCCTTGGTATCTTTGCAAAAGGACAAATGCATTTGATACATTGAGTGGATGGCTAGGCATGAGTGGGTTGTGGTCTGCATCATTAAAAGGAAGTTCCACATTAAGGAGAACATGGATCTGCAGGAGTGCGTGAGTAGAGGTTACAAAACTAGGATTGGAAATCTCTACTGAGATTCCATCAGAAACTCTAAGTTCAGTCGGTATTGTGTGGGGAATGTTTTGTGATGTATTGCTTCATCTTATTCATCCTATTCTTTGTAGATTTGTGGCACTGAGCAGTTATTTGCTTGCATTTACATCTGTGAGTTGTTGGTGGTGGTGTTGGGGTGTGTGTGTGTGTGTGTGTGTGTGCAGGATGAAGCTGATAGTTCATTATCTATCTGTTACTAATCAAGTACCAGAAACATGGGAGCTGCCTTTTTGCTTTACGATCACTTTGGATACTGACCATGTTGAAGAGATTGGACTAATGATAGTCCTTGACTAACTATGCCCATTATTCTTTTTGAAACAATGTGTTACCATTGCGAACATCAGCCCCAAAGCCTTGAGCCCTGTTTGATATTCTAGCAGCGTAACTCTCTTACCCATGTCACTAAATAACACATGCCTAAGGATGTGAACCAAAAGTAATTTAGATGGTCATGATAATATTGAGCCAACTTGCTCTAACATGAAAGTCCTTAGCTCAATTTTCCCCTTCCCAGTTGGTAGGGCAGTAATAATGTGCTTTCCTTAGCATACATCTTTTACATGCCACTCATCTGAATTCTCTGGAGGTAGCTATGTTAGTGCCTGACTAAAGACAGACAAAGAGCTTGCCACCATCTGAAGCAGCAGACCAGCTGTGCTCAGCAGCTGTGGAATGGCTGAATGCACAAAGGTAAAGAACTTTATGGGAGGGATAGCCTTTGCTCCTCTGGGAGGTAAGGTAGCATGAGAAGGAGGAGATCTGAATTCTAGATTTCACCACTAAGTTTATTACTGAACAAATACCTCTCTCTGGCCTCAGTTGTCCTATCTGTAAACATAGGATTACATCTTACCTAAAGAACGGGGGTAGGAGCAGAGACTATTGCAATTCATTGTAGATATAGAATTCATGAATTGATGAATGGGTATAGAAACCTGAGAAGTCTACTTGGAAAATCCTAGGCAAAGTCAGCTCCCTGCTCTGTCACTTTGGGATGTCTTTGTGTGGCTGAATTGGTGGAGTTGGGCTTGGAACCCACCCTATATCAGAGCTAAGGGGAAGGCGAGAACTTCATACATTTGAGAGGCCATTGGAGACTTTCCTAGTCAATGGAAAAATCCCATTTCTGTTATTTTCTTAACGTGTCCCAGTTATCAGTCCTCTTGTTGCTGTAGCGTGCACAGACACAGACACACACACACACACACACACACACACAAACATACACACACACACGGTCGAATAAAATCAAATTGGTAGACCCCTGAGTATGGCACGGCAATAACACTGCTGATTAGGATGTTTGCTATACTTAAAGAAAGATCTACTGTAGATTTCATATAACATTTTGGCATCTGGTTTAATCACAGTTAAGTTTCTTCATGAGTTCTCTTAAATGGACCAATAAAAATCATGCTCGTCATTCATAATTAACAGCCCACATTCAAATATGGAACACCATAAAATTTTGAAGGCTAATGTAGGTTATCTTCAGATTATTCTGTCTGTGCCTCATTTGATTTAGAGGGGTATGTGACACTTATTTTTAAAAAGTAGATGATTTTCTACAAGAGAGGCTTTAAAGGAATAACACGTTTATTTAGAGATGAGTCCAGAGTGGGAGAGATTTTCAAAATGAAAACAAAACAAACAAAAAACTGCTTCCCTATAGAAGGACTAGGAAGGTTTGCCCTGAAACCTGATTAAATATTTAAGAAATACCTGCACAAAGAGAGTGTTTCCAAAATGTTCTATGCTGTTTGGCCCCAGGTGTCCTGAGCTTTTGTCTCCCCTTGTGCTGTAATGTTTATCTTGGAAGAACAAGAGAAGGAATTGAAGATAATATAAGGAGGAACCTGACTTGGCAAGGCTCCAGGTTTTCCCTATGGAAAACTCTTCCAATATGGCAGAAACAAACATTTCAAAAGCAGTACTTTTAGAAAACCTTTTGCAGGGAGGAAGTGATTCTTAAAATAAAGTGGATCCACTGGGATAATTCACATTGCAATTGCCCTTTCAGGGCTGAATTATTCAGCTAACCGCCTCAAATTCTGTATTTACCAAGTAGACTCTAAGCTCCTTAAATATAGGGATTATTCCATTTTTGTCTGCACTTTAAGTGTCTTTTCACATAGTAGGCTTTTAATAAATGTTTGTTGAAATTTTTTTCTATGATATAAAGACTGCTTATGGAAATGACATCTTGATCCATATCATTCAACTAATTGATACCAATGAACCTTTCTTTACACTTTTGACTGTGTTTAGGACAAGCTTTATCTTCTGGTGAAATTTTTTACGCTAAAAATAATGGAAAAATCAAAACTGAAGACTAGAAAATCAAAATCTATAGGGCTCCAAAAACATGACCTCAACAAAATGCTAGACTAGGACATCTGAGAGCTGGATATCTGATATAAAGTGACATGTAAAACAAGAGTGTTTCATTAGGCATAAGAAATTGACATGAAATAGATTGAAAGTAGGATTTCCAAATGGAATCAGTTTATCTGATATCAGAAATACAATTTTCAAATAGACTTAGAGAATACTGTAGAGGTTTAAAATGATACCTGATAGGAGATTATGGAGGAGAGTAGATTTAGGAGATGTTTTACTCATCTATAGCCAGATCAGTCTATAAATAGTCTACAATAGTTCAAAGTGGAAGTTGCTCTAAAAGGGTGGGAGGAGGTGGGAGAGAAAAGATAAACTCTAACTATAAAATCAATTCATTTCCCACACTGAGCTAGTACCAGAACCACTGTACCCTAAATTACATTCTCCTGTTCAGAGTCATGTTTGGAGTCATCAGCACCTAACACTACCATTGAAAAGGTCAGATGGGGTTGGAGGAACTGCTACCAGGATTTCCTTCAGTAAACATTTAAAAAATCCCACTGGGTCAGAACAACCATGTTCATTCTGAAAGATCTGCTTTTTTTCAGTGATGGAGAGAGTAACTGCCTACTTTCTAAAATATTTATGTTTTCAAAGTGAACTTGGTCTTCATTTCTATAAAAATGCTTCTGACTTGTTCTTGGGGGAAATGCCTCACAACAAGGTTGCTCAAGCTACAAATAAGAAGAGGAATGAGTGATCCAGTCCATTTTAAGGGAGCCCCACTTTAAGGTTGCAGTGGTTCCATCCAGGATCCCCATATATTCTTCTGTCTCAGAGATTTGTACCTTTCTTTACATTCTTACAAACTCAAGTGAGACAAATGAGGAGGTTCAAAGCTAGTCACTACATACCTTATTAGGGAAAATTTCCATTTAAATTGTTCTGTGCAGATATACCTCGAGTTTTTCTGGACTGTTTATGGCTCTTTGATTGGTAACACTTGAAAACTATAGTTTTGTAACCAGTGTATTACTACATCTAGTTGTGTTAAGATCAGGCACTTCATTTCACAAACAGAAACATTCAAATGAATTTTTGGTCAACTGGTCACTCAGTCAAAACAACTGAATTCTTCATAAAAAACACTTACCATTGAAATTAAACTGCAACGTTATCAAGTCTCCATTTCTATTTCAGAAACTGGGTCATTAATAGTGCTTACATGTAGGAGATAAATAACATTCCTATGTGTTTCATCCACAGGAGCAAAGATTGTCCAGAACTTTTTGGGCTTCATTCCCCAAAACATAGTATTTTTTTCAATACATATATAAAAATACAGCAGATTTCTTTCTAAAAGATAAATCTTAAGGGTTAATCCTATAACTTGCTCTTACACATTTCAAAATGTAGACATATGAAAAATATTAAATGTGCAAAAGGCTCTTTTTCATATATATTTTTAAATACATAATAGTACTTTTAGACAACAGTTGAAAACCTACTGAAAAAAAGCCTTCAACCTCACAGAAATCCTGGTCAGACTAGAGATTTTGCTCGTTGAATTGTAAACAAACTTTTTTAAAATGCTGAGAATTTCCTCAGTTCTTTCCCAGCAAGCCACTCTCAAACACATCAAGTCCTGCTTTAAAGTAAACCTGAGCTGAATTGATGCTGTTCAGCACCATGGACAGGGCTGCTTGAAGGGTCTCATTTGACAGATGTAACTTTTCCTGTTCCCAAGCTTCGTGGAGTATAGAAAACTGGTGGGTCTTCTCATCCAGCCTGTATAGAATGTTTCTGAAGAGAAACACAGAACATTTAACTGTTTTATGAACAAAGAATTTATTTCTCAACATTAAAACCAAATCTTTTCAAGTAAAATGTTTTTTTCTTCAAAAGGCATACATACCAACTAATAGAGAGATATGATTAGGCTTGAATTATTCAAATGAGATGATTGGTAGGAGACAAGATCAATCCCAACACCATTTCCATTCCACTGTCTCCACCCCCCCCAACTCCTTTTCCATATCTAAATAAGCATTAGAGTATGCACTAGTATACTTTTTTAGGAAGTGTGGCATAGTGAATAGAGATATAGTTTTTGAAAGAAGAAGACCTATGTTCAAGTCCTACCTCTGACACATACCTGTTATATGACCAATAGCAAATTACTCAACCACTCAGTGTACCCAAACATCTCTTTAAGATGCTAAGTTGCCGACTGGCACTTGACGAACTGAATGACTATAAGGAGCTTCCTCATGGAGAGTACTCCACAACAGTGGAATCACAGGTCTGATTCTTTAAACAATGTATTATTGGTATTGTTGGTAAAGTCTAGGACATCTTCCTGCTGAGCCTCAGGTGGAATCTTTTTGGCAGAAAAGAATAATGTCTTTAATTATGTCATTGTTTCACCTGTTTCTAAGCATAATTCAGTTTAAACACCAATGAACTCAGGGAAAAATTATAGAAAAAGAAGCTTGGCCCTAATTGACTCTCCTTTTTATTATATGTAACCTCTGACGAATGGGAGGTTCTGATATATGGGGAGGGGGAAAATACAGAGAAGAGGAGTCAATGGAATCCAAATTGATTTCTTTGTAATTATCTAGTCCCATCCTGCTCTAATATGGTTAGAACCCTCACCACTCTACTCACCTTGGCACCTAAGGGAACAGGACAACTTGGGCATTTTGTGCTACAAACATATGGTACATATTTATTTGCCAACCTTTGTATGACCCACTTTTGGAAAAGCTTGGTTCATGCCCTTAATTCAATTTAAAAGCATATACTAAATGCCTACTATGTGCCAGAATCAGGAGAAATAAATCCCGAAAGGAAAATAGTTCCTACCCCCAAAAACACATAATATAATTGAACCATGTCCATCTATACAGGGACTAAAATAACATGGAATATCATCTCCAAACAGATGGAGGTATCCTCTCATCTTCTCTTTCTCAGTCCCTTTTGTCTCAGACCCAATCTTGAAGGTGGAATTCACTTGCAATAACAAATTTATTCCTAAATTATCCTTCCCAAGAAACAGGGAGGGAAGGTAATGTGAGAATATGGTTTAGTGGATAATGACTTGTCATTGGGATGATATGGGCTTAAATTCCTCCTTGGACACCAAAAAGTACCAAAACTGTGGTAGAGGCTTATATCTTCTCTGATCCTTGGGTTCCTCTTATGCAAAATGGGCACAGCGATACTACTTGTATGTAAAGTGCTAACTGTAAAGTACTAGATTATTTATTTGGTGCTTATAAAGTTTGCAAGCCAACATCCACACGTGATCACATTTGAATTTTACAATAACCCTGAGTGGTAGCCTCTATAAGTTTTATTGTCTCAATTTTAAAGGTAGGCAACTGAGGCTGAGAGTGGATGTGAAGTAGAACAGAATCCAGATGACTTCATATGGATTCTTATGCTAACTGCTTTGACTTTGAGTGAATCATTTATCTTCCCTGTGTTTTATTTCTTCATTTCATTTATAAAATAGCAAGGAAGTTAGGTGGCTCTGAGAATTAAGCACTGGATGCAGAGTCAGGTACACCAGAGTTCAAATCCTGCCTCAGTCATTTATTAGCAGCATGACCCAGAGAAAATCACTTAATCATTCTCAACTTCGGTTTGCTCATCTGTAAAACTGAGATAACAGCAGTAACCTAACTAGGTTGTTGGGAAGATCAAGTGTGATAACACTGGGGAAGGGCTTTGAAAATCTAGAAGCACTGCTTAAGTGCTAGTATTGTTTTTATTATTCTTGTTATTAGCAACAACAATCATCAAATGAGTAAGTAAGGCCCCAGTGGTCCCTTTCAGATCTAAATCTATAATCCTGTAACTTGCCTAAGGACACAAATCCATTAAGTATTTTAAGTATTGAGACTTTTCCTGATTTCCTCATCTTATTCCATGATAATAATATTCTCCTCTCCTCCAACTTATTTTTCATTACTTTGGTTTCACTTATCTGTGTTCATGTACTCTCCTTCCAAAAGAATATAAGCTTCTTGAAAACAGGAACTGCTTCAGTTTCTCCCTCCCCCCCCCTTTCCCTCCCTCCCTCCCTCTCTCTCTCTCTCTCTCTCTCTCTCTCTCTCTCTCTCTCTCTCTCTCTCTCTTTCTCCCCCCTTCCCTCCCTCTCCCCCTTTGTGTGCACATGTGCACACGCACGTGCATGCACACCATACCTAGCATGGTGCCTTGTACCTAGTAAATGCTGAATAGATCCTTCCTGAGTGCTTTTTCCAGTTATAAATATATTTAAATAGTCATTATTAGTCAAATTTCCATGATCAAAATTATCAATGAAAATATTTTTTCAGAATTTCTCATAAAACTAACAGAAAATTCCTCAGAAGAAGCCCTATAGAAAATAATAGAAAGCAAATGGTTTGTTAGCATAATTCAAGGAGACTGTAATTACCTTAAATCTTTACTAAGAGGCTTTTTGATGACAAACCAGAGTACTAAAGTTGGAAATCAAAAGGCATAAGTTTTTTTTGAGAGTTCCCTTAAATGTCTTGAGACGAACACATTCAATAGAAGGAAAAGAACATCGAAGAAAGAAAAGTAGTCTAGATACTCCATTAGTAACCTAATTTGCTGACCTACCCAGTAGGAACTCCAGATTGGTAATCCAAATTCCAAGGGCATTGTCTTTTTTTTACTGAAACTTAAATATACAATAACAAAAGAAAATGAAATATTATAAACTTAAATACTGAAACTTAAATACAAAATAAGAAAAAAAGCACATCACATGCACAGGAGAATGTAATAGAGAATTTGAAATATACAGCAATAAATTTCCATTTCAAGAAAGTCTATATAATAAATACTACTCATTATGTTGACAGCTCTCCATCTTTTCTTTCCTTCCTTGTTAGTTTTCTTTTGTTCTCTGCTGTGCACTTTTTACTTTGTTCTTTTTCCCTGTCTCCCCCAGGCTACAAATTAAGGACAGATATATTTAGACATAGACATATAGATACACACATACACATACATACATACACACACACACACACACACACACACACACACACACACACTTTCTGCAACAAATTCTTCTTCTGACCTTTGTTTTAATGTTTGCGCCTATTTCTTATTTTGTATTCCTCCTAACTCCTCTACTTTATTTCTACCTGCTACCATACTCTCCTATTATTTAACCTACTCCCCCTGATCCCTCCCTTATCCTCCCATTCCCATAAATCAAAATACCCTTCTATAACCTCCTTTGACTTATTCCCTCACCCTCTCCTCTAGAGATCCCTCCTTTATCCTCTCCCCCCTTCTTATCCACTTGGCGTTTTATTTCTTTCTGATTTTACAAGACTTTTATACACACTTACATATGCATACATACATGCATGCATATACACACATATATGCACATGTACATATTTATACATATACATATTTTATATGTATGTATATATACATATGTATATATGTGTGTGTGTGTGTGTATATATATATATATATATATATCACTCTTGAACCCATTCCTGATGTAAGTAGGTTTCTAACAGCCCTCCTCCCCTATCTAATTCCTTTGTGTCAGTTCTTCCTCTAGCACCTCATTTGTATTAAATAATTACTCTTTTTAGCTGTTCCTAAACAGTTTTACTTTTCAAAGTCATATCATACTCAGGTCTACCCCAATCTTTCTTATGAACTATATAATCATTAATAAGAATATTAGAAATACATTTCATATTTCACATATATATGTATATATACATACACATATAAAGGTAAACAGTCTGATCTTATTGAATCCCTTGTAATTAGGCTTTGGTATGTACTTTATATTTTTCTTAGCTCTTGTATGTCAAATCTTCTAAGTTCGATTTTTATTAAACAAAGTCCTGCAGATCTGACAATTCATTAAGTGTCCTTTTTCCATTAAGGATAATGCTTAATTTTGCTGGTTATGATATTTTCAGCCAGAACCCTTGTTCTTTTGCTCTTCGATATATGGCATTCCAAGACCCATGACCTTTTAGTGTCACTGCTGGTAGGTCTTATATGATTCTAATTGTGGCACCACCATATAAAAATGTTTTTTTTTCTTGCTTGTCATACTTTATTTATGAGCTGGGGGTTTTGAATTTAACTATAATATTCCTATGGGTTTTCCTCACAGGATCTCTTTCAAGTGGCAAGAAATAGATTTTTTTCTATTTTTACTTTTGCCTCTTGTTCTAATATTTCAGGACAATTTTCTTTAATTATTTCTTGTATTATTATATCAAGATTCTTTTTTTGATCACAGATTTCATGTAGTCTGAGTATTCTTATGTTTTCTTTTCAGGATCTGTTCTCTAGATAAGTTGTTTTTCTTATGTTTCACATTCTCTTCTATTTTTTCATTCTTCATTCCAAGGGTATTCTCGGAAAGCAAAGGTGAAGGCAAGAGACACTCTGCTGTGGATACTAGCGGAATCTTCTAACAGGTGAAGGAATGATATACAGATAAGTAGCCATTTAGAATAGGCTGTTGAATGCTACATCTCACAAAGTGATATATTCAGAGAAGACCAGGTTAGTATGTGGGGACAGGGGCAAAGAGTACATAAAAGCTTAATATAAAGGCCAAAAAGCATTAAAATGTATTTAATCTTTTTATTGAATATTATTCATAAACATCTACTCCTTTCCCTTGTGTTTTTAGTTCAATGAGTAAAACAGAAATATTAAGCTTATTTCCTATTTGGAAATGTTATCATTTATAATTCGATTCCTCTAGTTTCTCTTTTAAAGGTTTTACTGTCAATAATTCTCATGTAAAATTGACTACAGACTTTGATAACACTGTACTGGTTAAGAAACCAGAAATCAGAGGCTCTCTGTCAGAATAGTTACCTTGGGGAAAAGCAATGGTATAATCCTCCCTGTTAGGACTACTATTCAAGTGGCTGAGGTCACTGTAATCAGGACATTTTTAGGGAAAGGTATAATAAAGACAGGATTATTACGAAGGTTATTTCCATCTCTCTAATTTCTATTGAACTTAATAGCAGATGTGGAACACAAAATCATGTATGTATAGCATGATTATTAATGTTAAATATTATTAATATTCAATTTAATGAAAAGGCAGCATTGATAATCCATGTTCATAAAAGTTACAGGATTAGTCTCCTAATGCCAATTCATTTAATCATGAGCTCAGACTCAGTATATTTACATAAAATTTTCAGCCCTAATTGCTAGAAATGACCTAGAGGCAAAAATGATGATGAAGAAAAAGACAAGAATGTTGAGATCTCAAAACAACAAAAACTTCAACAGTGGTTTTGATCCAGTAGAAAAAACAACATACATACATATATATTTCTCCAGTGACAACAACAGACCTGGTTTGGGCAATAACCAGAATGTGCTTTCTCTAACTAGTAAACAACCCAATAACATACTTCCTAAATGCCTCTAAACAAGCCATGTGAATAGAAATGGATCATTTGCTTGGGTTGTGAAACTCTACAAGGAGATAAACACATATTCCATATGGTCTGTGATTCAAGGAGTAGCTTGGTGGCAAACTCTTACAAAAGATAAATAATCATTTCCATTGTCACCCAATCAGAGTACAAATCAGCATAAACCTGAGGAACTACAAGTGACAGGGGAAGAGAGAACCTTCATTTGGGCAGTTGATGTAATTTAAGCCTCACTGATGATGAAATCGATCACCTCACCTCAATGTATTGTGATTCCTTGAAGACAAATAGGAAGTTGCATAGAAATCTGTCCCCTAAATTTTTGTGACAAGTGTAATTTTGTCTACCGATTTTCCCCCAAAATCTTATCTTTTCCAATTACTTATCCCTATACCGCAAGCTATTTTGCCTCTCTAGTTATGTAGAATGAATTCCTATACTTGGAGCCCTTATGAGAGAGCTCATTATATCATTTTATTTCTTATTCTTATCCAACTTTGCTTCCACTGGAAGGATTACAAAAAGTCTCTTGGGTGTAAAATTGGTCCATATTTCCTTACCTTTCAGAGTTTTAGAAACATTCTTATCAGGAAGAATTAAAGAACTAGGCAAGTGCTAATGTACAAAATACTTCCCCAAAAAAGGTGAATAAGGAGAAACGAAACTAGAGGGAGGAAAGATAAGAAACCAGCAAAAACCACATTTTTTTCCTTGAAGGGGCTACACCTCAAGGATGCTCCTTCCTTCACTATATTCCTATCATCTCTTGACCTAGCCAGTAATATTGGAGAGCACCTTTCATGTTGAATGCCTGGGCATGTTTTTAAGCTACTTGCTTTGGGCACAAAAATTGCTTGTTGCAACTTTGCACACAGCTATGTGTTTGAGGGAAGGTGGTAGTGACAAATCCTATCCACTCTAACATTTTTTAAAAAATAAATCCAGTATGCCCACAGTTTAATGCCCTGAATTTAAACTGAGTCCATAGGAGGTCTCTCCAAATGTTCTGAAAGGGGGAAAGGAGGCTACAGTTTTTGCTTAAGGGGTTAAAACACCAAAACATCTTTAATGAATACGGAGAAGTCTGCTCTGCTATAGCAATGAAATCGGTTTGAATTGCTCCTTGGAGTTTTCACACCCTCTCTGTTCCTCATCCTCCATCCCCTCATTTGTAGGCTTCTTTCTTGTTCTTGTTTCATTTGTAGGCTTCAGCTCTCATTGGATGGTGTATGGAACAGTTAAGCTGGTTCAGCAAAAGTGACTGGGGCAGCTCTTTGTAAAGAGAATTGATGGCTACATAATGCAGCTAAAATTTAAACACCGAGTATTAACTGTAGCTACCCTTAGGTTGATCTGTCTGAAACCTAGGAGACTTATAAATACATTCTTGCCCTTGAACACGTCCCTTTTGCTCCTGTGCACATCAGCATTTTTGACCAAAACATTTGAGTCAGTGGCCTTGTGTAAATTTCGCTGATGGCACAGAACCTAAAGTTTAAATGTGTTTTGATTTCAGTATGTATGGGGCTGTCATGTCTAAGTGTCTTTTCTTTCCTGTATTTTCTGTTCATCTCTGGAGTTACAAATCAGGGTCAGAGCCAAATCCATAAAAGCCAAGCATTGGACATTTATCTAGAATTACACAGGGGCATATAAGCTCAACAGCTCAATTGAGATTAACAACAAGCCTTTATTAAATATTTACTACATACCCGGAGCAGCTTAGTGGTGCAGTGGCTTGACAGCCAGCTCTAGAGTCAAGAAGACCTGAGTTCAAATGTGACCTCAGATACTAGCTATGACCCTGGGCAAGTGACTTAACTCTGTTTGCTTCAGTACCTCATCTATAAAATGAACTAGAGGAGGAAATGGCAAACCACTCCAGTATCTTTGTCAAGAAAACCCCAAATGGATTCATGGACAGTTGGACACGACAGAAATGATTCAACAACAACATGTACCAGGTTCTGTGCTAGGCATATAAAAACAAAAATACATCAGTAATTGCCCTGAAGGAGTTTTAAAAGAGAGGATACAATATAATAGATAAGGAAAAGAGAGCAGCTAAAGAGTATTAACAACTGCTAGGGAATCAGGAAGGCTTCAGAAAAGAGAACGATCCTGAGCTGAGCCTTGAAGGAAAGAAAAGGAAAAAAAAAAAGATTTTGGGACAATGACAAGGGACTGCATTCTAGACATGGAAGATAGTGTGTGCAATAAGATGGCGTGTCAAGTTCAAGGAACAGTAATCAGTCCAGTTATATTGGACTATCAAATTAATGAAAAGGAAGAGTAGAAAGTACCATCTAAGCTTAGGAGTTTGACATTTATCTTACAGGCAATGGGAGCATCAAGGCAATAACATGGTATTATGTATGACAAAGCTGTAAAGGTAGATTGGAGCTGGGTTGTGAAGGTCTTTAGATGAAAACTGTAGGATATGTATATTGTGATGAACCTTGGTGACTGAGAAGATAGTGGGAGCCTCCACAAGTATTAGGAAGTTGCCAGAGGAGGGATAAAGAAGATTTTACAAAATCAGTGGTACAAACAAAAGTGGAAAAAGAATTCAGACTTGTTTCCATGTTGATACACTGTCTCTGATAACTGGATAACAGATTCCTTGCCAAAACATGTCTGTTCTCTCATATACATAACCTCAATCCAAATCGGGATCATTTCCCTGCAGAAGGAATGAACTAGTGGGACCTTAGCAGTATAACTGCATTTCAATAAATCACTATGGTATTTGCAAACACATAACATGGGCTTCATCAGGACTTGGGTAGAAATCAGGCATAACTCAAATATTCTTTAATTGAAATCACTTTAGTAAGTTAACATGTTTAAAACAGCATTAATTCCTCCCCCTTCCCCTCATGCCTATCTGATAAAATCTTTTCCATCATCTCTAACTATTTGGAGCTTATGAATCTAATTCATCCAGTTTGCATGACCCACACAAAACAGAAAAAGACTACTAAGAGGAAAGTGTAATACATTATTGATGACACTAATGAAATTACAACACCCATCACTCATTTTAATGGGTCTGTTTCAATGACACTTCACTGTGACCTGAAAAGATCAGCCCCAAACTAGGAAACCTAATTAATAACTTCAGGCAGCCCCATTGAGGGAGATGATGCATCTTTGTATAACTGACAAATCTTTCCCACTCAACTAAGGGAAAAGGACAGATGAGATGAATTTGGAAACAAAAGCACTGAGTTACTAGGAGTCATTTCCATGTATGTGAATATTCTTTTCAAACATTGATTTTCATTATCATAAAGGGGGATGGGATGCCAACCTTTTATAAGCTTAAATTACTAAGCATTTTACCTCATGCTGACAATAGTAACTCCTGGCTTTCAAACCAGACAGGATAGACATGTTGAATTCAAACAAGAAAGGCCTGCTATATTTCTGTCGATTGTGACCTACTCTCAGAGATTGCACCAACTTGTGTTGGTAAGCAAAATGGGCTCCTTAGCACTTAGTTCAAGTGTCCTTGAAGAGTTTGGCTTTTGTTTGCTTTGAGTAATTCAGCTATTACTTTGAATCTTACTAAGTTCTAAGCCCCAGGCCCAAACCCCTATTAGGTGTAAAACCTATGTGGGTGTGGATTGGCAACTAAGGTGGGGCCCAAGGTCGCGCTAACTCCAGGGAGGGCCTAGTTTCCATGTTTGGGACAGCAGAGGCTTTTAGACCAAGTGGATTTAAGTCGCTCTTTGTGGCGATCCTAGGTCATGTGGGTGAGTCGCATGTGTGACTCACCCCTGACCCTGAAAAAGATATAAAACCAGGGGTTGGCCTTCTCCTCTCTGGAACTCTTCGCTGCAGCAGTGGTGGCGCGTGATTCTGGGACAGCCCTTGTTCTGAGCTCCCAG
>CM053626.1:27394292-27410802 GCA_028646595.1 Phalanger gymnotis | reverse complement strand
GTCTGTTTGTAACGTGTTTAAGGGCTCTTGAGATCGTGTTGATGAAGAGACTCCGGGCAGCTGTAGCTAAGGAGCCCTCCAGCTTGTAACCTGGATGCTGAGACTTTGTTGAACTCTGGTAACTATGTATTGCGATTTGAATCAGACAAGGTCTGTCTGCTGATGTTTGTAATTTGCTTGTATTTTGCTCTGAAGTTCAGGGTGCTGGCTTTTTTCCCTGAACTAAGTGAATGATATTCGTGTGCTGAATTAAAGTAAGCTTGCCAACCCCTTCACCTTGCTCACTTATTAAGGCAGATCAAAAGAACCTGTGTTTTTGCGGCGTGCTGGCAGCTTTCTGGGTGCTGGCTGTGGGTGGATCTTACACCCCCACAGAAGCTGCTAGCCGGATTGTGGGAAACACAACTACATTATTTTGTTAATCAGAGTTAACTAGATCAGAGTATTTGTTCTAACACTAGCATTTTTTAAATTTGGCCATCACCTTCCATGAAAGCAGATGAAGCATACTCCTAGTCTATTTATAAATATTATTTCATCTAAGGCTATGCCCAGGCCACAAAGTAAAGCTGATTACTGAGGCAATTATTGGATTCCCTCAAAGTCACGAGTTGTTTGGGTTAAAATATCTATATAATTGAGTGAGAAGAAAAGGAATCATAGTGTTGTTTTGGCATCTCTGGGATATTGAACAACACTACCAGAAAGGCAGAGTAGTGTTGTTAGAGTCAACTGGAAATAGGGGCCACTGATCCCTACATAAGCATCCCTGTAGGCCATATACTGATTTAGTTTGAAAATGTAATGTTATTTATGGTTTTTTTTTTAATTTTTTGTGTTGGAGGGAAGGCAGAGCATTTGGGGTTAAGTGACTTGCTCAAGGTCACACAGCTAGTAAGTGTCAAGCATCTGAGGCCACATTTGAACTCAGGTCCTCCTGACTCCAGGGCCAGTGCTCTATTCTCTGTGCCACCTAGCTGCCCACTGTGTGTTATTTTTATTCATTTTGTTAAATATTTCCCAATTGCATTTTGTTCTAGTTAGAGTGGCACTCCTTATGAGCAGCATGTGAGCAGCATTTTAACAGCCCTGATATGGATAAATTTGTTAATACTTTAAGGAATGAACTTTTCATCACCCTACAGACTCCCTTCATTGACACAGATAGCAACCTTTAATGGTCAACTAGATGATCTCCAAAAGTTGAGGCAGCTAAAAAAAATCATCCAATCATAGTCAACTTGGTGAGGAATTTCTTCAGAATTATCTAGGTAATCCATGAACAAGAGACAACTTGGAGGAGAGAGCACTAACATCTGGGTGGAAGGTGAGAAGCCTAGAAAAGGCCCCAGATAGGAGGCAATATTTGAGGCGAACCTTGGAAGAAGATAGAGATGCAAAGAGAGAAAGGTGATGTGGGAAAGCACCACGTGGGAAGGAAAAATGGAGGCAGGAGATCAGTCATCTTCTAAGGTTACATAGCATAGCCTGATTATTTGAAAGATAAGGAAACTGAGTGATGACCAGCAAGGCTATGTGACCCCAAGTCACAAAGCTAGCCAATGAAAGAACCTGGGCTAGAATCCAGAACTCTTAACTCACATCCACTTCACTGACTTTTTATATCAATCTCAATACTCCCTTGGGTTTGTCACCTAGCCCACACGTAAGAATTTTATAGCATAGTTGGTTCTGCTACATATTGCACCACTGTGACTCAACCTTTAAGAAACTGGAGTCAACTGCACACTGTAATGATTCAGCGTAGTGGAAATTAAGCAGTTGTAGACAAGACCATCCGAGTTACGTAGTACAACAGAGTACTGGGATTGGAGTTTGGAAGACTTGATTTTGAATCTAGCACTAGATTCAGATTTACTACCTGTTTGATGTTGGGCAAGTCGTTAAACCTCCTTCAGCCTCACTTTATTCATCTATAAAATGGAAGAAATCATAGTTCCTACCATGATAGCTATGAGGATCAAAAGATATGTAAGGTGGCTTACAGACCTTAAAGTGCTATATAAATGCTGGCTATTCTTCTTATTAATAATATGATTAAATTTAATTTAAGGAATAAATTATGTAGTTAGGGGTATCCTTATTGATTGAGATGAATTGTTTTCACATTTTCATTTTTTACTATTGCCTCAGAACTTTAGTTAGGATTTCTCAAAAAAAAAAAAAAAGAAAAGAAAGTACTTAACCATTGTTATCTGATAGCAAGTAAAATAGCTCATTATCCCTGGCTTATCCCTGGGTCAAGATAAAATAATTTATTGTAATGGAAGAAGGCATTCTCATTATAATTAAATATACCATAAAGTCAAGAATAGTGACAAAAATCAGGAATGACAACTCATATTTATATAGTACTTGAAAGTCTACAAGGCACTTTTCTTGAAAAATATAGGAAAAGAACTAAAATATCCATGTCCTTTGTCCCAGAAAATCCACTGTTGAGTATCTACTCCAAGGTTAATGACAAAAAAGAAAAACTCTATGTACACCCACATAAAAACCACATTTATTGTAGCCTTTTTTATGCCAAGAAAGAATTAGAAACTGTCATTGATAGGGAATAGCTAAACAAACTGTTATATCAACAAGATGAACTATTATAATGCTGTAAGAAATGATGACTATGATGAATACAAAGAAGCATGGGGAGATTTGTATGAATTGATGCAAATTAAAGTAAGCAGAATCAGGACAATGCAGGGTGGGCTATAAAAGATGGCTCTATAGAAGGGGATAGAAAAGATACACTGGGAAATGTATGTGATGTAAAAAGGATACAAATAAAAAAAATTATTAGATACAAAATGTTTACTTTAAAGTCAACCTGTGAGGCAACCAGTGGAAGTCTTATTTTCTCTATTGCATAAGTGAAGAAACTAAGGCTCTGAATGGTTCGTTAAGGATCACATTAAAGATTCAAACCTAGGTCTACTGACACAGTAGGCCTAAATTTGAATCTTTAACATGTGATCCTTAATAGATTTTTTATTATCAAATATTCCACATGGTAACTATATTTAATACTTCTCTGTCTCTTTATGCCAATTCTTCCCTAACAGAGTGAGATGGAAACTTTTAGGATAACCAAGGCATATCCAGATCTCTGACCAATTAGATCTCTTCACTTTTGATCTATCTACTGTGGAATGGAAGGGATGGAAACATAAAAGGTGGAGAGTGGGACAGATAATGACAACTCCTAAAAATCAAACCAAAAACCCTTTCTCTCCTGTCATGACCTTCCAGCTTCTACAAACTTTGCATTCTTTTCCTTGGATCCTTTGGTTGACCTCTGAACTACTCCAGTGGACACAGGCAGCCTTTCTGGCCATGTGTCACTTGAACCATGGCTCTAACCATAACTCTGAAATGTACCAGTGGAAGTACAGTATCATAGATGTTCCCTCAAACACACCAAGGACTTGTTTTGATTGATATGTATGATTAGGTGAAACAATAATTATTTTTGACCTTAATTTTCAAAAGGTTTGGGGGAAGAGACAGCCATAGTGCTAAAGAAAGCAAAACTAATATTCTATAGACTATACCATACCATACCATACATGAAAGGATAGGCATGCTTCTAAAAATATGAGCTGCAAAAATGCTCAGAAGAGAGATTAAATATATACACATATGTACAAATATATTATATATGTGTGTACATATATATATATATATATATACATATATATCAGATAATTTAGAAGAATGTAGAAGAATGAGAAGCAGCATGGTAAAGCATATACAGAGACAGTCTTGGAGTTAAGAAGATCAGAATTCAAATTGTATGTCACACTTTGACTTAGGGCAATTCACTTAATCTTCCCCAGCCTAAGTTTCTTCCTTAGAAAATGAGGATAATCACACCATCTATGTCCCAGGTTTGTTGTGAGGATCAAATGAGATATTATATGTAAAGTATATGGCAAGTTTCAACCTACATAAATGAGAACAATTAATATTATATGAAGAATACTCTAAAATTATTAATAATCATAAATATTTAAATTTGAATGCCTCTGGGGTATCATTTAATAACCATAAAATTAAAACAACACAAATAAACCAAAAAAGATTGGTGAACCCAATGTTGGAGGGGCTGTGGAAAAATAGGCACATCAATTCCATGCTGGTAGAGCTTTCTAGTGATCTTGGGAAATATGTAAAGAAGAATAAAAAAAATTATTACGAAAACATACAATACTTCATTCCCCAAATCTCACAATTATGGATTTATGCCCTAAGCTATATAAAGACAATACATAAAACTAACATAGGTGAAAATATCCATAATGAGATTATTTATATTAATAAAGAACTAGAGACAAAATATGTACCTAACAACTGGAGAATGTATGAACAAACTGTGATGTAAGAAGGCAAAAGGATATCATTATGCTATAAGCAATGATCATTGTGAAAGATTTAGGGAAATCTAGGTAAACTTACATGAACCAAAGCAGAGAGAAGAAAATTGAGTTCAAAGAAATACATATGTGTCTATATGTATATATATATGTGTGTGTCTGTGTGTGTGTGTGTGTGTGTGTGTGTGTGTGTAATCTTCCATACCTGTTATAAATTAAACTACTCAGTTTATTCCAGTTCTCCATTTCACCTTGGATGGGTGTATATGGCAAAAGAATGCTGTGCTTAAAATTGGCTATAAATGTACCAAAGTAAAACATGTTTTTCTCAGAGATGGAGAAATGAGCATGAATCATAATGATTTGTAATAATAATAAAAAATCTCAGCACTGAACCCATTTTATAAAACAATCAGAATTATTTAGAGTGTCTAGTAAATTTCTTCCCTGAAGGGCAAGTAAATATAACATGCACAAACTAAGATATCCTGCTATTATCACGATGAAAGTTTTGTATGAAAAGTTTTTGATGGAAGTTTTGCACAGTTTGTATTTGTTTTAACCTACAAGAATCACAAGGCTAATATTACTTTTAGTGATACAAAACTTTATTGTAGAAACTAGGAGTAGGATCTACATTTGCTTTAAAAAATGAAAAATATGGCCCTAAGAATTTCTATTTTAAAACAACCTCTCAGGATTCTTGGCTGTGGGAATTTTGCTAATTAATTGGTTAGTACATGATTCATCCCAACTATGTCATGTTTGCAAAAGGAGGGAGAAGTGATGCTGTTGCCAACAGCATTAGTCCTGGTATCAAGGAGTAGTGGAGCACAGTGGATTTAAGGCTGCATCTAGAGTCAGAAGAAGTGTGTTTGAATCCAAGTTTTGCCATTTCCCACCTAAGTGACCTTGTACAAGTCACTTGACCTCTCTACATCTCATTTTTCTTATATGTAAGTTGAGGAAATTGCACTAGATGCCTTCTGAGGCACCTTCCAGTTCTACATCTATGATTCTGTGAATTTATATAACATAAAGACCAAACATTAGCAAATAGAGAACCAACCTCAGAGCCAAAAATACCTGATCAAAGACTTGCTTCTGATGCATAGTGACCCTACAATCTTTCTCAAATCATTTAGTCTCTTCGTGCTTAAACCAATTTTCAAAGGCTGTAAGTTGCAGAGAAGGTTCTGGTCTACTTCAAAAGGAAGTTTTCTCATCTGGGAGTTCTCTCTATCAACACAATCATAGATTCAGTCCCTACCCAAATTGTTACATTTAAATATGTACAGATGGTTTCCACCATTATAAATGTAAGTGGTTTGAGGACAGGGATTATTTTACCTTTACATGTCCATTGTTTAGCATGTTCTTAGTACAAAGAAGGCATTTAATAAACGGATGTGGTTAGATTGATTGGTCCCCATAGTACCCATCTCAAAGGATCTTTGTGAACTCAAATAAGAGATCAGATCTAAAGCCCTTAGCAAATTTAATGTCCTACATAACGGTAATAATGATGATGAAGATGATGGTCAAAATACATTCTCAAAATGCCACCTAAACATGGCTGGTAAGAGTCATGTGCCTTACGGTCATGTGAATTTAAAGGAGACTAAAAAGGAAAAGGAGAGTCTAACCACCAGTACCACAGAGAACAGATACAATACAGGAAAAAGAATCATAATTGAGGCACTCATAAATTCATAGGAGACAAAATTCAACAAAAATTATTACATTAAGTAAAACCCATGGCCTCAGAGATCCACCCATAAATACAAAAGGTTTGGATAAAGAGCAAAACTGAATTAGGGGTTACAGTGCAAGAAGCTAAAATTGACCTCACAGGTACCACTGAAGGACTGACGAGATTTGACCTGTGACAGGAATAGGGTTCTGGGAAGATTTACCTTAGTGAAAAGAAACAAGATGGTAAAGGAGAAGTAATAGTATTGTATGTTAAGAAGACATATGTGGTAAGCATGGTAGACAGTATTAGGAGGTGAATATCAATGGATGCAGTGATATTGTCATCAGAATTTATAATAAACTATCTGGAGAGAAAGAAGACAGAAGAGGAATTAATAAACCTGTCACAGAGGCATAATATGGTAGTGATGGTGGACTTCAATTATCCAGACATCCATTGGATCTCTCTTCTTTGGAAAATTCAGAATTATTTCTTGACTGGCCTTAATGATAATTTCATCTTTTGAAAGGAGTTATCACCAAGGAGAAATTCTATTTTGGTTTTCTGCCTCACCAGCAATGATAGAATGGCTGGTGGGGTGGCAGGTGTGAGGACATTGGCCGGAAGCAACTGCTGCGTCACAAAATTTGTGGTGGAGAGAATGGGATGTTTAATGTAAATCCAAGGTTCTAAGAAGGCAGAGGTCAAGGATTCAGGGGAACGGGAGATAAAGACCCTATGGGATAAACTTCTACAGGAAAAAAAAACATCTAGTTCAGACAGGATGCTTTCAAGAATGACATTGTAAAAGATAAATTTGGTGAAGAAGAAATTGTCTTCTGTAAGCTTGACATGTTCATATGAGGGCATGTGAGAAAAAAACAAAACGAAAAAACTTCTTACCCTATCTGCCACATATATGAAGGTGACATGGCCCCAGAGGGCATCCAGCTGATTTGACACTTCCCTGTCCTTAGGAGTATATTCATACAAAGGTGCAAGGAGTGAGAGGGCCTTTGTCGCCTAGGCAACATTCATTTCTCAAAAGGAAAATAAAAGATCCAGCTCAGGATTTTTAATAGACCACTCACTGTACTTTGGGGAGATTTTTTTCCTTTGGGGAATGAACTATAACTGGTTGAACAAAGGTAAGCATTGAATAGTTCTCTCTTCTTTAAACAGTCTGTCCTTTCCACAGTTTACTTAAGATGAATTTTAGAGGCCTTCTTTTATTATCACTGAAGGACTTCTTGTTGAAATCAATGGATGTGAGATATCAGATTATTGCCCAAAGCCAAGGAGAACAGCAGCAATTACTTCCTTTATGTGACCAATGTCAGGTCAATTCAACTAATTTGCTTCAAAGCAAATTTTTAGGTCATAAATTACCTAATTTTCCTGTTTACAAAGTTTAAATTAACTGGATCATTGCCAAAACCTCTCTTCTCTTTTTCCACATAAAATTGGCTTTTATTCTACTGTCCCATCGATTTCATCAAACCAGGGTCAAATCTACAATTTACTTAAGAAAATAAAGTAATAAAAGGCATTGAAACAGAACATCAATTGCTTGCGATTTAAAAAAAAATCTAAAACTTTAGTCCCTTAAAAAATCAACATTCCACTCTTTTTCTGACATTTATTTTGCTGCTTCATGAGAACAGTTTGATAACTGTAAACTTTCCTGAAGAAACTGGCTTTCCATCCCCCAACAACTTCAATATCATTAATCCATATTCACTTTCTATTTGAATCCAATATTTAACACATGCAAAAAAAATAGTTGTAGGTAGTGGTATTTTTAATTAAACCCCTTGGCACTGGGTCTTTAAAAAGAAAAGAAACAAAGTAATAGGTGCTTTGTAACTGGGCATCTGCATACAAGTCACCCTGCCGTTTTGTCCCAGGTTTGATGAATGTTCTGGCAGACACAATACATCTGATATTCACAAGACATCTTCACTAAGTAGATTCAGATCCACAAAACTTTGAAAGCTGGTAGTTTAATACTTTCACAAATGAAGTAAAGAAGTATTAGAAAGAGCTGGAAAATGAGTTAGAAAGCTGTGAAAGATCTGTAAATGCCACTGGATAAATGCATCCAACTGGGATATTTCATTTCTCAAACGTATACATACTTAAGGTAGCACAGTGAAGTCTCAAAACAAGTACCTACCTATCTCAACTGTAGCTAGGACTGGTTTTGAAAAGGCCACATCATTACAGACTCGTGCCTTCTTAGCAAACTTACCTCCTGCCACCTGGAGGGGGAGAGGGTGGTACCAAGATTGATGAAGTATAGAAGATGCCCGTGAAAGGGACATGTAAAATCACACCATTTTTCTAAGCTGTTTTAATTCTATTTTTACAGACCTATTGCCAAGCACAATACCTGCACATAGTAGGACTTAACTAATGCCTGTTAACTGATTGACTAGTTTCCTGCTGGTCACTGAACCCAGAAAGAGGCATATAGAAAGCTCCATATAAGGGAAATTTCTCATTATGAAACCCAGATAATGTAGCTATACACTGCTCATGATCTAGGTTAACTGGGGTCTGATTTTCATTTAAACAATCCAAAATGCCTGAAGTCACCCAATTGTATTATTAATAGACCAGTAATTAATAGCAAGTCTCCTTCTATTTCAATATATTGGCTAATACAATGGGGTGCTTGGGGTGTTCAGGGAGGAGTAGCACCTCTGGTGTGAGGGTTTACTAAGTCCTTTTCAGGGCTGGTCATCCACTTTTGTTGTCTACCTGGAACTCACACCTCACCTCTGGCTCCAAGAAGCTGTAGCGTGTGCAGTGGCCACACCTCAGTAAAACTGCCTGGGCAGATGGGCTAAACCAGATTCAGGGCAACTGATAGGGCCATAACCCATTAGTGAGTTAGAGGGATGTCTGCCCCATGATTGGGAAGGCTTCTCCCAGTGGAATGGGTGGATGCCAATAATTTGTTCTAGTAGTCATGAAGACAGATGAAGCAGGTGCTGTGGAGCACTTGGAGCTTGGTCAGACAATGAAGATACCAAGGTCATGCCCTGCATCCTAGGCCATCACTTTTGTCTTGCCTTTGGACTCCAATGACTCTGGAAGACAGCGTGAGGCTGACAACTTCATGCAATTCTGCTTCACTTAAATCCAATTCACTTGTGAGTCAAGACATCACCTTGTGATGTCATTGGTTCTCTTTGAATGTGAAGGAGGACCAACAATGTTCTAATGTGGCCTGTGTACTTTGAAAACAATACAGAACAAAGGCAGCAAATTTTCTCAAGGCTCTGTAGTGCTTTCTTCTGCTTTAGTACTGAGGAAGCCCGTCACTACCCTTTATCATGGTGCTGCTCAGCCCTCTACTAAGGAAGTAGCAGAAACACCATGATTGAGTTCTACCATCCAAGTTCTTTTGAGTCTGTTATAAAGCAGATATGAAGCAGTGCACTGCAGATCTTTTGCATTTCTTTTAGTTTTAGATTTTATGTAAAAATGGAGAGAAAATAAAGTAAACATCTGGATATTTCAATTTATACTATGGAGCTCTATAGAAAGTAGAAGGAAGACAAGGAAAATTAATGTCAACAAAGACTAATTTAGTGAGTATTCATTAAACAGCAAAACAAGGCAGGAGATACAAAATACGTAGTAAGAATGGTCCCTGCCCACAACAAGCTTACAATGACAAAAATAATAATTGACAAGATTCAAGAAATCCCATAGAATCTAAAACTACGAATGACAGTATTTTGAAAACTTAGAAGTTAAAGTCTTGAATCTAGGCAACAGCTCAAGAATAGAAACTCATTTGCTAATGGTAGGCTCTTTGGGCTGGCTTTCATGTCTGTGCTTATGCTTTTGAAGTATCAATAAAAGAAGTAAACCCCTAAAGAGTAGCCCATTTGAACACCATATTGTTTCAGTGAAAATGTCTGTTTTAAGAAATAAAAGGGGATGACAAAAAGACATGAATGAAGCTTCTGGCCTTTTATATGATTTCCCATTAAGTGTCTCTCTACCTGAATTCATTAATAGAACAAAAATGAAAAATCGTAGCGTAAGGTAGACAATTTTTCCAATGAAATTATTTGAGTAAAATTCCAATCTCTGGGCTTTGTTTTATTCAAAAATATATTTTTATTTATATATTTAACATGAAATATTAATATGAAATAACTCATGAAAAAATAGAAGAGAATTTTATTGTGGTTCTTTTATAATTTCATGTTTTGGCCTAATATTTTGAATATTATTAGAAAAAGCTAATTATTACTGAGGATTTTTTATACTTTGTATATTTAATGATGATTTTTGAAATAACTTGGCAGAACAATAAAACTTTTAACAAGTAAAGAAGTCACATTTTATTCAATTCTTTATAGCTAGAGTCAATTTCATTTATTCATTCCTTTTCCTAAAATTAGTCTTTGCTTCAAGACCTAGTGAATTCTTTCAAAGTTTTGGGGAAAACTATTAATAAGAGAAAAGACATACTGGAAATTATAATTTGTAATTAACGATAGTTATCTCTCATATTGCAAATTAAAATAATGAACTTTATTGAAATATTTAAACCATAGGAAAGAAAAAGCAAATGTTGGGATCAAACTACATCAACTAAGTTATAAAGTATACCAAATCATAATAATTTTATCTCAAAATGTAAGAAAAGTTGATAATTTGATACATCTTTTTCATGTTATCCTTATGGAAAAGATGGAGAGATATAATCTCAATGATAGTACAAAAAAAGGTTGATTCTCAATTGGCCATATGGTCAACCCAAAGGGAGGTTCTATGCCATCTCGTAAGGACATCTCCAGTGGGTGCAGACCTCTATGCTCAACTCTATGCAGTTTGGCATTTTTGTTAACAACTTAGATACAGGGATAAATGGCAAATTTATCAAATTTGTTGATGAGAGGTAGCTGGAGGGATAGCTAATCAATCCACTGAGTGACAGAGTCAGATCCCCAAAGCTCCTGATACATTAGAGCATATGAGCCAAACTGAATGAGATGAAATTTAATAAGAATAAGTGTAAAGCCATTTTTATATGCCCAAGTTTGGGGACCAACATAGTTTATTTTTTAAAAAAGATCTGGGGGGAGAAGGGTCAGTGGTGCTACAAAGCGAACGAATCCACTATATGATTTAGCAGCTAAGAGAGCTAAGGCAATCTTAGGCTGCATTTTTTGGAGCATATGAAGGAAATGATACCCCTATTCCTCTCTCTGGTCTGACTACAACTCTAGTACAATGACAAAATAGAGTAGGAAGGATATTGATAAGATAGAGAGCACAAAGTGGAGGGGAGCTAGGGTAGTTTTAAAGGGCCTTGGTGAATAGCAGGATAGATTTAGGAGCTGGAGATGCTTAACTTGAAGAAGAGGAATCGGGGGGGGGGGGTCAAGATTATAGATGATGATGAAGATGATGAAGAAGATGATGATGATGATGATGATGATGATGATGATGATGATGATGATGATGATGATGTTCCTTCTTTCTGGAAGAGGACCATGACACCAGGTTGGTGATGCCGTGACATGCAAATGAATTGGATTTAAATGAGGGAAGACTAGGTTTTTAGTGGGCTATCACCTGAAAGAACAGCTAGATTTGTTATATCTGGTCTCACCAAGCAGAATTGGGGGTAATAAATGGAAATCACAAAAATGTAAACAACTTCTTAAATAGTAGAGCTAACCAGGCTCTGTTAAAGCCCATTGGGATTCAAATGGAGCTTCTTGATTCTTAACCCAAATCACTCTGATTTTCACTGATTGGCCAATAATAGGTCCCAGCCCAAGACTCACTTGGTCACTTGGTCATTGTTTTGGTTTTGCTGGCTCAGAGTGAGTGTAAATAGCAATTGTTTTTGTTCTGGTGAGAAACTCAGAGGGTGTTCATTCTCCTCTTTGACTGATTCCTTTGTGAAGGCAAAGGAGGCCATCTTTTATCTCAATTCTTACCTAGTCTTTAAATACTCAATGAGTGTTGCCTCAGACAAACTGAGACCTGGGAAAGACCTTCGCTTAAAAGGACCAAGGTCTCCCACTGCCTCTGGGGTCATCTCTAGCCATCCTATTCTAAGTCTTGTCACTGGCCTCTGATGACTCTGGAGGAGAGAATGAGGCTGATGACTTTACACAGCTCTGTTTCACTTAAATCCAGCTTGTTTGCAAGTCAAACATAATCCTCCTGATGTCTTTGAGAACAAACAAACAATTCCGAAGTAGAACATGCTGCCTCTGGCTACAGTGGGCTCTCTCTCACTGAAAGCCTACAAGCAAAGACTGGAAGTCCTCTTCTCGGTCACATAGTCAAGGGTCAGTCTTTGCCAGGTGAAAGTTGGACTAAATGGCTCCTGACCTCCTTCTTTTTCTTCTTCTTTTTTTAATGGTATAGACTTCTTTTTCTTTTTTGGTAACTCAACAATGTTTGTGTTGTATTATATTCCTTAAAAAAGGAATGCCTCTTCCCCCTGCACAGTAAGTTAAGCCCTTCACTTCCATGAAGTCTTTCAGGATGAAGATGAGATATGGTGATATAACCCTTGTTATTATTGCTTCAAGAACAGCTTGGGAACAAATGAAGACTTTGGGGATGAAAAATAACAACCAGTTTTCCCCTCCTGTGGCTTCATTAAGAGATAAAAAGACAGCTCATTGCAATTCTTTATGTCTAACTGTGCCTTGGAAATGACCCCCTCCACCCTTGCTATTTTAGTATATGTCATTTTCCCAAAGCCTTTTGCCAACACCCACTAATATAGAATCTGTATTAGGTAGAGTGACGATGAACAAAAGGACCAACTATTTTTTCTGCTTCATATTCTCCTGAATGAAAACTCAACTGCTTGCTGTCCAGTCAAATGCTTCATACGTTGCCATGCACAGCAAGAAACAGGGTAGGTCTAGAATGGCAGTTAACATTTTAAAAAAGAGATGTTCTTCTATTAATATTTTGTATACGCACAGATAGCAACTTGAGTGTACAACTCATCCTAGAAACATAGTGCATTATCTGATCTTAGACTACCAAGCCCCAGTACTAATCTTAGGTAGTAACTTATAGTAAGTTTCCTTTTGTCAGGATCCAAGATGCCCTCTCTCTTTTTAGATACCCTGTTGCCTAGAGTTAAGACCCAGAAAGCAAGCTACACCCTAAGCTTGGCATAATAACAATCCTTTGTGCCCTGGATGAACTTTGCTGCAACTAAGTCACAGAACTGATGGTCCCTGAGCTCAGGCAAGCACCGATGGCCTAGACATGAAGCCCTGCTAGGAATGGACTTTTTGTCACTAGACAACATTGCAACACTGTTGCTGTTGTGCCCCACCACTGTTGGTACACTACACTGTTTGATTCTTTATCTAGCCACAAATATGTAAATCAAGGTTTGGCCCCACTGCCTTGGGTGTCCTACTAGAGGAGGACCCAACACATGTATCTAATTTTTCTCCCCCAATGGAATAAAGTCAGCTTTTTTGCTTTTAACCTGTGTGAGTTCTTTTGGCATTTTTGGAGTTAACCATAGTTGCAAAACCTCTGTGACTCTTTGGTCATTTGTTACTTGAGTTTACACTTTATAAAATGATTCACCATAGGGTAGTGAGACTGTATGGCTTTAAGCATTTTGTGATCATGGTGACCTCTTCTAGGTAATATTCCAGGTTATTAACACCCTTCCTAAAACAGAACACCCCAAACCCCATACACTCCTCTAGACATGGACTGTATCCATTCCTTTTTTGGCCATTAATTTTATTCCAGCATTGCTATTTTTATCTCTTTATTCTACCATTTTCCTCTTGCATGGCCAACCAGTTATTTTCAGCCTTCTTAATCTATAAGACTCAGACAAGTCAGCTCCTGGCCATTGGTTACCCTTTGGACTGGATACACATACAAGGCTCTCCCCTCTCCAAAAGCAAAGTATTATTTTGCTTATCAAAAGTTTCATTTTGGAGATGTCCCTGTTTTTTTCTGAACTCCAACCAAAGATGGACTCTTCTTGGAATTTGGACCCCAAGTCATACGGGGCCCTTTAGATTTGTGTTCTCCTATAAAACATTAGGCTCCAGACTATCTTCTCCTTGTTGCTATTCATTAATAGGGTGCAGTGGAAAAGGCACTGACTCTGGATTCAAAATAGTTGGGTTCAAGTCACTTGTATGATCCAATCTCCCTGGGCTTCAAGTTTATAAACTAGAAGACCTCTGACATCCCTTCCAGCTTTAAATCTATGAGCTTATGATGAATTTAAATCTTAGTGATGCCACTTACTTATGTGGCTTAAGGGAATCCTATCACCTCACTGGACCTCAGTTTCCTCATCTGTAAAAAGAGGAGTTTGAATTTGATGACATCAGAGGTCCCTTCCAGAGTTAAATCGAATGTTATATTATAGACATAGATATGATAAAATATATTATAAAGGTAATATAATATAATATGATAATATGATATATGTTATTATATTTGTCATAAAATAAATTACATGTTATATAGTATTTGTATCCTTATAACTGACAGTTTATTTCTGAGTTTTCCCTTTCACCAGTGTGTGTCCACTGCTTCTCCCTGATTCATACCCCTACTTTCTTTATCATCTGAGTCACTTCACATGCAACTGTGATTCTCTTCTTGAGTTCTCTTTCCCACACATGCCTTAATTGCCAATGGCAAGAGAATATTTAGATATAGATAATAGGATATTAGATTTAGATCTGGAAAGTCTCTCTGATGCCATCCAGATGTTTGTAATTATCTGGATAATTGATTTGATCCGTATTTTTCCTCCAAGGTGTTTGGTGCTAGGTATATTTAGCTTCTGGCTACACCAGAGATTGCAATGTCTATGTCTCAAGTTTTAAACAGTAGAAGCACTTTAAAAAAAAAATTGAGCATTTCCCCTCTCCAGAAATGCAATTTTCACTTCCTCAATTTATGGAATGTTTTGTAAACAAAGGGCTGATAGATTCCATTTACAAAATCCTGAGAAGGCTCACCATTTGTGTCTCTGAAGTCAGTTTGCCATTTTGCCTCTATGGATAACATCCTAAACTGTGTTTTCCACTTTCTTCTCTCAATGTGCTTTCTCCCTCTGCTTATCTTTTTTTTCCCTTTACCCCAATTTGGTTCAGCTACTTCATCCTCTGCTTGTAAGGCCTCTCTTTGCCACTAGGTAATTATAGATTTCCACTAACAGAGGCTATAGAAGTAGCATAATATGGTGGAAAAGACACTGGATTTGAAGGCCGAGAATCTGGGTTTCTACCTGTGCGACTGGCCCAACTCACTTAACTTCACTGCCTCAGCTTCCTTACCTATAAAATAAGTGTTAGGCTCCCTGACCTCTAAGGTCACAACAAGGTCTAGATTTGTGTTTAGTCAACTTTCAATAGTTAACAATACACTAAATTAGTTACTGGGGGAAAAGATATTTTTAAGCTTATATGCAATTGAGACTAAGATTCAACAACATAAAGAATGGTATACTATCTGAAAAAAAAAAACTGCAGGGAAAGTCTATTTTAAGTGAGAAAGGAAAAAAAAAATATCCTGAACTCTCCATCTGTAGAATGATAAAAATAGAGGATTTTATGATAATGTACAATTAGTAATGCAAATCTCCATATAAACGTTTTAAAAACGACAGTAAATCACAGAATAATAGCACTGCTGGCTTGAGGGCTGAGAGGACATTAGCAACTGGCTCTTTCAGGCACAGAGAAAAGAAGAGACCTTCTTAAGGCTTCTAATGTTAGTTAGTCCGTTTGAATCAGACGGAGCATTGCCCGCGAACAAAGCCCAGTGGAGTTTAAGTCAATAAGCACATGTAACTACATGTGCTTTGCTTTTAGTTCATTGGATGACTTGGGCTCTTAAGAAATATTTCAAATATACTTGAATCCTTTGCATTAGCGTAACAAATAACCAAACAAATTATATACAATATGTATGTATCTGTACACATACACATTTATAAGTGTGTGTATATGTATGTATGTGTATATATACATATATATGTATATATATATATATATATATATATATATGGAGAGAGAGAGAGAGAGAAAGAGAGAGAGAGAGAGGGAGAAGGAATGGGAGAGAGAGAGAGAGATCTGCTGGAATGCCATGTGCAATATGACATATAACTTTGATTTCAATCAACATTTTTAAGTGTCTACTATGTGCCTAAATGCTGGGGATACAAAAAGAGGCAAAGGACATTCCCTCACCTCAAGAAGCCTATAATCGAATGGAGAAACTGGAACAACAACTTACATTTATATGGTACTTTGAGATATAAATCACTTTACCATCTCATTTGATCCTGTAAGGTAGATGTTACCATTAGCATCACTTTATAGAAAGGGAAACAGAGGCTGAAAAAGGTTAAGCAATTTGCCCA
>CM053626.1:27380602-27394192 GCA_028646595.1 Phalanger gymnotis | reverse complement strand
ATGAAAAAGAGAAGAGGGGCAGCTAGGTAGTGCAGTGAACAGAGCACTGCCCTGGAGTCAGGAAGACCTGAATTCAAATCGACCTCAGACACTTGACACTTACTAGCTGTGAGACCTTGGGCAAGTCACTTAAGCCCAAATGCCTTGCCTCCCCCCACCTAAAAAAAAAGAAAAAGAAAAAAAGAAGAGTCATCAGAAGTGGTCAATATACCTGCATGAGTTGCTTTCCCATGAGCTCTGGTTTGAAAAAGACATACATAAAATTTGAAAGCAGGGATACATAAACCAAAACAAGAGTGGCATGTACAGCAATAAAGTGAGCAGGTTGGACTAGATGCACTTTGAGGTCCCTCCCTGATCTGTATCTATGGTCCTACATCACTATTAGTATTGTAAGAATAGTGCCCAAAGGATAATTAGCAAAATCCCATAGGATACAAGGATGACAAGGATAATGACTCGCCAGGGTGTCACTGTAGCTGCCTCCTTGTCTGTTCTACTCCTGGCTTTCCAAGAAAAGCCAAAGACCTCAGAGACCATTATTCTGTTTCTGCCTCCCAGGACAGCTTGGGGTAGGACAATGTCTTCTGGTCCTCTCGCCTTAATCTCTCTCCCTTTATACCCATTACCCTGTAAATTACAATATAGGCTCTATTTAAGAAGGAAACAAGTCCAGATTTCATTTTGTGATTCTTAGACTTTTTAATGAGGTTTGTCTTGTTAGTGGAGGGGATAGGTACTAGACCTATGAGTTTATTGATACAGGGATGCCTGGAGGAGGAAATCCCTTCTACCAATAGAGGTACATACTTTTCCTGTCAATTATAGTCCTAGGGAGTTGCTTAGCATCCTGAGAAGTGACTTTCTCAGGGTCATATAGCCAGTAGGCATTGAGATAAGATTTAACACAAGACCTCCAGGATCTAAGGCCACTATTCACTAAAGCACAATGCCTCTTTTGTCAGTGAAAATAAAATAAAGTTAGATGAGTATTTCCCAAAGGCTTCCAACAGCTGCACTCTGTAAACTTGTAAACTGTAAACTTGAAACTGCCCTTTTACCTGTCCTGCATATATTTCATTTCATTTTTAATAGTATTTTATTTTTCCAATTAATGTAAAGACAATTTTCAACACTCAGTTTTTTTAAAAAAAATTGATTTCCAAATTTTTCCCTTCCTAAGATGATAAACAATTTGATACAGGTTATATATGGCTGCATATGTTTTAAAGCATATACAGTGAAATGCATTTCTGTTACATCAACTATGCATATTTAAGGTAAGAGACAATCAAGAATAAAAAAAAAACAGCAACCAGAGAATAGATTGTCGAATATCACAAAAAACATAAGTGAAGGGGGGAAGGGAGTTGACACAATCACTTAATGAATGAATAGAAGAATCAGGATTCAGTAATATCCGGATAGGTTGGAACAAAGAGCAAGATCTAGCAAAAGTGAAAAGTGGATAGGATTGACATTGAAAAATCTAATGGACCCAGTGGAGGATGAGGGAGACCTGGCTTCTTTGGAGCATTTGCAGAAAACAAACAAACAAACTGAGAGCTAGAGAGAGTTGCCTAGGGCACTGATAGGTTACCATATTTCCCAGGATCATACAGCTAGTATGTGTTAGAGGTGAAACTTGAATGGTAGTTCTAATAACAGAAACATCACATCCTAAACAAGGGGATGCTAGGCACTAAACTGATTCCATCTGGAGCTCCGTGTTCAGATCTGTTCTGAGGACCATATTTTAATGGGGATATAGATAAGCTAAAGTCAATCAAGGAGAAGGCAACTAGCTTTGTAAGGAAGATTTCCAAACATAAAAGAAAGGAACCAGGATTATTTGACCAAAAGAAAAGCAAAAAGTCAACAAAAAGGGATAGAAAAGTGAAAAGCATTCTCTCTCTGAAGTCAGAGGCCCTGGTTTCAAATCTTGCTTCTGATGTTCTCCTTTTGGCTTTGGGGAATATAATTACCTCAGTTTCTTCATCTGGGAAATGAGGGTGTTGGGCTCAATGCCCTTTTAAGTTCCTGTCAGCTCTGGTTCTATGATCCTCTGATTTAGAAGCTGTTACAAAATGCTTGATGAGTTCACACATGAAAGAAGGATTATTCTTTTTTGGTATAGCTCCAGGGAGCAGAGTTAAAACCAAAGGGTAGAATCTGAGAGCAGAAGTATTTTGGCTCAATACCAGAATACCTTGAGAACAATCCCAGCTATTCAAAAATGTCATAAGCCATTGTCCTTCACACTACTTGGGAAGTGGTTAGTTCTCTAGCCCTAGATATGTCATAGCAAAAGCTTTTCAGCCACCTGTCAGGTTTCCTAGAAAGGGTTACGACAAGGAGTAGAAAGTTAGGCAAGAGGATCTCTAAAATCCTTTTCCCTCCTCAAAGGTTCCATGATTCTTTGTCCTAGAACCCCTTCTCCACTCCCTATCTTGTATTTCCATCACTATCATGCAGGTAACTGAAGCCTTCAAAGACAGAAAAAAAAAAGCTAAAATGCCATTTTTGTTTTTGTTTGTTTTTTGCAAAGCTGCCTGTGATCTGGCAAAGGTATAAAAGATTTTTCCCTCTCTTTCAGCAATGACTTCTTTTAGATTAGAGATGATCTAGGGACTGTTCAAGGATGTTTCTTCTGAGAACTGACCATTTGGAGCAGAAACAATCAATTAATTACTCTCCTTCCCCAAAGCCTTTACAATTTGTCTGCTTATATTGATGGAAAGACATTAACTAGAAGCAATGACTGCTTAGAATGTTACCAGAAGGCCTTCCTAAAAGCATGACTGTGCTTTGCTTTAATAATAGTAATAATGGAGGTAGAGCCAAGAAGTTTGAGTAAAGGCAGGGACTGGCCTGAACTCTCCCCCAAACCTCAAGAAATACCTTTATATAATTACTCTAAACAAACTCCAGAGGGGCAGAATACACAAAAAGATGAAGTGAAACAACTTTATTTAGAAGATCATCAGGAAATGTCTATTGCACCAGGGTGAGAGAGCAGCACAGTCTAAGCCCCAGCAAACCAGTAGCAGGCCTTAGGGTGGCTGAATCAGCAGCAGCATTGGCAGTTTCCACACCTCTCAGTCCACAGATGGTAAGGGGTTCAGACAATGGGTCAGAAAAAGATTTACAAGGGTCCTTTCGCTGGCACCAGAGGCAGGACTCTGCTTCCTTGCCTACATTTGGATTTAGGTTGCAGTCCTAGGTCTTAGACCCAATGTGAGGAGCACTAGCACAGCAGAGCTTGCAACCCCAGAGGACCAGGGATGCAGGTCACAGCTCCAGGGTTGAAAAGAGTACTTGCGGTTGCGCACAAACCAGTACACAGTACAGGAGAGTAGTAAACACACCTTTCCCTACATCATACCCCCTTGGAAGAGCCAAACACTTACACATCCCCAAAATTACCTCTGAAAACAGCTGCACAAAAAACCCTGTACTTTGGAACACCACACCCTCTACTTAAAAGCAGAGCCCTACTTTGACATAGAGCTAAAAGTCAAGAAATAGACTGGAGAAATGAACAACAGAAAAAATGTCTAACCATAGAAAGTTACTATGGTGACAAGGAAGATCAAAATACATACTCAGAAAAAGATAACAAAGTTCCTACATCTAAAGCCTCCAAGAAAAATATGAATTAGTCTCAGGCCATGGAAGGGCTCAAAAAAGATTTTCAAAATCAAATAAGAGAGGTAGAGGAAAAATTGGGAAAAGAAATGAGTGATGCAAGAAAATCATGAAAAAAGAGTCAACAGCTTGGTAAAGAAGGCACAAAAAATATTGAAGAAAATAACACCTTATAAAACAGAATAAGATGAATGGTAAAAGAGGCACAGAAAATCCAATGAAGAGAAGAATGCCTTGAAAAGCAGAATTGGTAAAGAGGAAAAGATATACAAAAATTCACTGAACAAAACTCCTTAAAAAGCAAAATTGGCCAAATGGAAAAGGAGATACAAAAGCTCATTGAAGAAAACAACTACTTAAAAGTTCGAATTGGGCAAATGGAAGCTAATAACTTTGAGACATAAAGAAACAATAAAACAAAAACAAAAGAATGAAAAAATAGAAGAAAATGTGAAATATCTCACTGGAAAAACAACTGACCTGGAAAATAGATTCTGGAGATATAACTTAAAAATTATTGGACTACCTGAAAGTCAGGATAAAAAAGGAGTATAGACACCATCTTTCATGAAATTATCAAGGAAAACTGTCTTGATATTCTAGAACCAGATGGTAAAATAAAAATTGAAAGAATCTACCAATAATCTCCTGAAAGAGATCTCAAAACAAAAACTCCCAGGAATACTATAACCAAATTCCAGAACTCCCAGAACAAGGAAAAAATATTGCAAGCAGCCAAAAAGAAAAAATTCAAATAGCATGGAGCTACAGTCAAGATTCTTCATTAAAGGATCAGGGGGCTTGGAATATCATATTCTGTAGGGCAAAGGAGCTAGAATTACAACCAAGAATCACCTACCCAGTAAAACCGAGTATACTACTTCAGGGGGAAAATGGATACTCAATGAAATAAAGGACTTTCAAGCATTCCTGATGAAAATGCCAGAGCTGAATAGAAAATTTGACTTACAAACACAAGATGCAAAAGAAGCATGAAAAAATCAAACAGGAAAGAGAAATCATAAGGAATTTGATAAGGTTAAACTGTTTATATTCTTACATGGGAAAATGATGTTTATTACTCCTAGGAGCTTTTTCATTATTAGGGCAGGTAGAAGGAGTACGCACAGACAAAAAGCAGAGATGTGAGGTAAATATGATGGTATGATTATCTAAAAAATTAAGAGATGATAAAGAAGAATGCACTGGGAGAAGGGGAATGGGAGAGGTAGAATGGGATAAATTAGTTGACATAAAAGAGGCCTGAAAGAGACTTCATAGTAGAAGAGAAAATGGAGGAAACCAGTGTGGCGGGAGCATATGAACTTTAATCTCATTGGAATTGGCTCAAAGACAAAATAATATACACACTCAACTATGTGTAGAAATCTATCTTGTGATGCAGGACAGTAGGAAAGGAAGGATATAAGAGAAGAGGTGGGGGGAGCTGATAGAAAGGAGGGCAGTTTGGGGGAGGGGTTAGTCAGAAGCGAAACACTTTCAAGAATGGATGGGGTAAAACAAGAAAGAGAGTAGGATATATAGGGGGGAAATAGGATGGAGGGAAATATGTAGTTAGTAATCATTACTGTGAAAAAACTTTACAGTGATTTTTTTCTGATAAAGACTTCATTTCTCAAACATACAGAAAACTGAATCAAATTTATAGAAATAAGAGCTATTCCTCAATAGATAAATAATCAAAGGATCTGAATGGGCAGTTTTCAGACAAAGTAATCAAAGCTATCTATAGTCATATGAAAAAAACTGCTCTAAATCACTATTGAGAAAAATGCAAATTAAAACAACTCTGAGCTACTATCTCATACCTGTCAGATTGGCTAATAGGATAGAAAAGGCAAATGACAAATCTTGAAGGGGATGTGGTAAAATTAAAACAGCAATGGACAATTGGTGAAGTTGTAAACTGATTCAACCTTTCTGAAGAGCAATTTGGAACTATGTCCAAAGGGCTATAAAACCATGAATACCTTTTGACCAAGCAATAACAGTAGGTCTGTATCCCAAAGAGATTTAAAAAAAAGAGAAAAGGACCTCTGTCAATAAAAATATTTATAGCAGCTCTTTTAGTGGCGGCAAAGAATTGGAAATTGAGGAGACGATCATCAATTGGGGAATGGCTGAACAAGTTGTTGTGTATGATTGTGATGGAATACTACTGTGCTGTAAGAAGTGATAAGCAAGATTCTCTTAGGAAAAAAACATGGAAAGACTTACATGAACCGATGCAAAGTGAAATGAGCAGAACATTGAAGAGAACGTTGTGCACAGAAACAGCAATATTTTATGCTGCTCTACTATAAATAACTTAACCATTCTCAGCAATACAATGATCCAAGACAATTCTGTAGGACTTAGGATGAAAGGTGCTATCCATCTCCAGAGAAAGAGCTGGTAAAGCCAGAATGAAAATCTAAGATATTTTTTCTTTCTTTTTTCTTTTTTTGTCTTTGTTTCTCTCACAGAATGACTTACATGAAATTGAGTTTTTCATGACTACACATGTATAACCGATGTCAAATGCTTACCTTCTCAATGGGGGGGTAGGGAGGGAGGAAATGAGAGAATTTGGAAATCCAAATTTGGGAAAAAAGAATGTTAAATATGTTTTTATATATAAATGGGAAAAAGATTACATAAGGAAAAATAATAATAATGATAACACCTTATCTTTGCAGAGCATCATACAGCTTTGAAAGTCTTTTTACACGTATCATCTCCTTTATCCCTCATAACCTGCATCCTCATAACAGACCTTCTAAGCCAGGTATCATTAGTCCCATTTAGCACATGAGGAAAATGTCATTCAGAGATAGAGTAACTAGAACCAAGGTCTTTTGAAACCCAGTTGAGGGCTCTGTCTGCTATGCCACCCAGAAGTATTCTCCATGGCCATACCTGACCCTGTTGTTTTTACTACAAACAGAAACTTTTTACTAACGTCCTTTTTTCTGTGAAGGACTGCATCATCCTTCCAGGCATATTGCAACATTCTCTGCAACTCCTTATTATCCTTCACCCACAGCCAAATTTGCCAAATCTTGTAATTTTTGCCTCCATGTCACTCATGTCTATCTCAGCTCACATACCCACTCTCCTAGTTTGGCCCCTCATCAACACTCTCCTAAGTTACTATAGTAGCCTTCTGATTGCCCCCTATCTTGAATCAATCAGTCAATCAATATGCACTTACTATGTATCAGGCACTGTGCCAGGTGTTGGTGATACCAAAACAGGAGAGTTTTCCTTCTAACACAGAAAGCCACATGGACACATAAAAGCACGTACAAAACAAAAACAAGGCTATTGGGAAGAGGTACTAGCAGCTGGGCAATAGGGGAATCAAGAATGAGAAATGATAAGCATAAGGTCTTCTTCTGAGAGTACAAGAGGAGAGTTGGGAGATTGAGGCCTTAAGGAATGTGGCAGGGATTTTGGGACAATCAAGTCTATAAGAAAGTGAATAAAAAGATTGGAGAGCAACAGCAGGAGCCCAGTTGCAGTCCTTAAACACTTCTGGAGCATATCACTTACTTTTTAGCATTTATTCTATAGAATCATACACGCTTAGAAGGTTAGACCTAGAAGAACACTTCATCCAGTCCAATATCACGGCTAAAGCTGAGGAGCTATACACAGTCTTCTCAAAGCGAATGGGCAGAGACTGGGCAAGAACTCATGTCTCCAGAACACCAGAATAGGGGAACTCTACTCCTACTATTTACAATTATATAATCATTCTCTTGATAAATAGAGCTAAGTCTTTGAGTCAGAAAACCTGGGTTTAAATTCTGCCAATGCCCTTGAACAAGTGTCAATCTCTCTGGGCCTTAAGTTTCTCAACAGCTAGGTCACTCAGTAGGTAGAGCACTGGAAGACCTGAGTTCAAACCTGGCCTCAGACACTTACTAGCTTGGTGACCCTGGGCAAGCTCCATTTGCCTTAATCTACTGGTGAAGAAAACAGAAAACCACTCCAGTATTTTTGTCAAGAAAACTCCATGAATATAACTGGCATGCTATGACCCATGTGGTCATGAAGAGTTGAACACAAATAAACAAAAACCACCACCAATAAAAATAAGGTAGTTGGATTACACAATCTCAAAGGTCTTTTTCCAGATTTCACTATTCTAAGTGGTCTATAAATCCTTCTAGGGCCAGAAACCATCTTTTCTAGCTTTGTAACAACCACAGTGCCTAATGTGGTCTTAGCACATTGTAGATATTCAGTAGGAGCTTGCTAATTGAGGATACTATTATGGACAACAGGCATACTTAGATTCCAAACTTGAGTGTTATGGGTGCTAGGTCTGACTCTCTTAGGGTAGTATCTCCCTCATATTATGAACAATTTCATATTAAAAAGCTGCTTTGATGATGATGATGATAATTTTTTTCAAGTTTTTCAGCTAACAGTAAAAATGTATATGAACCTTAAATTGAAGCTTAACTCTAAATATAGTTGGAAATTGTTGGTATGTGGTGTCTCGCAACTGCCTAAGTAGATCATGATACTGATGTATGAGAATGTTTTAACCAGGTGCTTCTAGTACATGCATTGACCGGATCTTTTTAACTTGGACAAAAACATGGATATGTGCTCTGCCAGATTTTGTGCAAGGGTGAATTGTGTTCCTTAGGGGCTTCAATAAAATTCAACCATCACCTTGATATGGCAAGGGCCTTTCTGGTGGGTTCTGCCCTGTTTCATAAACATGAAACTCACTCCACATGGGCTCATTTGAAAATACTTTATCAGAGATACATCTTCCTTCGTTCCATTCTATGAAGCGTCACAACTGATCTGACTCAACTCCAAGGTTTTAACTTGTTTTACAGTGGAGGCAAGTCCCATTGTTTCCATCTTTGTTGAGACACTGGCAAATCAAGTCTTGTTCTTCTCCCTGCAGTGTTTTCTCTTTTGTTTGTTTTTTTTTTGGAGGGGGGAAGAGGGTAGTTGGGTTAAGTGACTTGCCCAAGGTCACACGGCTAGTACATGTATCAAGTGTCTGAGGCTGGATTTGAACTCAGGTCCTCCTGACTCCAGGGCCAGTGCTCTACTCACTGCGCCACCTATCTGCCCCACCTTGTAGTGTTTTCAAAATAAAAGCATTCTCATTGGCTGCTCAGTTATGATTTCTGATAAGTTTCACAGTCAAAACTGATGAATTGATAGTCATAAACTACACACTCAAAAATAACCTGGGTAAACAAATAAACAAAAACACATAATTAGGCGGATTCTTCGTACATGAAATGAAAACAGTATTGGGTTCAAGTTTCTGTGTGCATACACCTAAAGTACAGTTAGGACTATCTGGATATATACACACATAGGTATGAGACATAGTGTGGTGCAGTGGATAATGAGTCAAAAAGACTCGCTTTCAAGTCCAGCCTCTCACAGATAACGACTGTATGATCCTGGGCAAGCTATTTAAACTCTCAAGTGGGCCAGAAAAATGTCTGAAACTATAAGATACAGAAAAACAATAACATATCCATACATTTTTGGGGAGGGAGGACTGCATTGTGATGTTATCCATGGATGCTAATCAACACGCGTTTACTATGTGTCAGGCACTATGCTAAGTGCTAGAGATGCAAAGAAAGACAGAAACAATTTCTGTCCTCAAGGAATTTACATCCTAATGGAAGATGCAACACACAGACAACTCTGTATATACAAAACATATACTGGATAAACTAGAGGTAATCTCAGAGGAAAAGCACTAGCAATAAAGGATGACTGGGAAAGGTTTATTGCATGAGGTGGTATTTCAGCTAAGACTTGAAGGAATCCAGGGAAGCTAAGAGGTAGAGATAGGGATAAAGAGCATTCCAGACATTGGAGACAGCCAATGAAAAATACCCAGAGTCTGAAACTCACCCTAATGTGTAGCCTCAGAAAGTTGCCTTAATATGTAACTAAGACTTGCCCATATTTTCAGAGTTAGTGTATGTCATAGGCAGGATTTGAATTTAGGTCATTTAAACTCCAAGTTTGGCCCTACATCCACTATACCAATGCTGTCTCTCTATATACCTATATCTGTATATGCATATGTTATTTACATATGGAATATTTAATACATATATGTATATAACATCAATAACATGGATATTTGGAAACATCTGTATCTTTAGGACTATCCAGATGTTAGGGGTTCTACAGATGAAACATCCAAATGACCAACTAATTGTTTTGGTTTTCTTCCTGAAGTTTTGGGTTTCTTATAGATGCAATCAGAAGATGCCACTAATTCTTTCATTTTCTTTAGCATTTTAGCAAATTCCACGTAGACATATAATGCAGGCAAAGAGCTAGGTTGACATGTTATGCAGGCAAAGACCTAAGCTGATGTGTAATGCAGGCAAAGAGATAAGTTTGGAGCCAAATAAGTATCAGGGGGAAATGCTTTTCTAAAATTACACCAAGCAAAAGAAATAAAAATACTGACATTGCATAGTATAGTAGATGAGGTTAACATATTAAATGAGCTTTAAAAAATGGTTCTAAGAGATATTTGCTTCAAAGAAAGCATAGCACAACTTAACCTTATTAAAATAAAAAAGGTTTTATCCATTCTCGTTTCCAAAAATTTAGCCAAAAGAAGCATTCTCCAAATTTGTCTTCATGTAGGAGGTATTTTTGAGTTACAGGAACACTGAAAACTCTTTCCTTCTGATTTTAATTTTTATTATGTTTTAGTGATCCCCTAAAACTCAGCCATAATTTCCCTGTAATATGGTTATTAAAACAAAAAATGTGCCTCTTCCTCCAGCTGGGACTCTGGAGATCACAATTCAGCCTTCAGGGATGAGTAATGAGCAGGTCCTGAGAAAGTGGTTTGCAAGGGAAACTCAGGCAGATTGTTAGCTGCCACAGGTACAAATTGGCCTTCAATAAGTACTCTGCTTAAACAGTAATACATTTAGGATGTTGCTTATAACCTTGACTTTCAGGTCCCAACTGTGTTTCAATCATTAAGAGTCCATAAACACTGTGATTAATAGTCTCTGAAAGGAAGAGAGGTGGGCACTATAAAACACATCTTTTATGAAAAAAATTAAAAGGTTACTTACATATTATCTGAACTCCTAGTCTCAACCACAGATAACATAATGGAGAAACTCACTCAAGTTGAGTCGCTGTTTTTCAATTGCCATTATCAAGATAATGTTTCCTTTCTCTTCTTACTTATTGAATTTTATATTTGTTTTATAGAACCTGAAATTCCAGGTCAATAAGACCAAAGTTCTGGGTTCTGGAACACTTTTCTAACAGCTGCTGTTCATACTATTTTAATATTTGAATATGTTGTTATTGTGTTTGTCCTTCATTCTCAAAGAGAATCATGACATCAGGGAAACGATGACATGACTTGCAGCTGACTTTGAGTGAGGGAGGGTTGTGCAAGTTCACCAGCCTCACTTTTTCCTCCAGAGCAATCTAGGTCCAGTGGTCTGATATTCATCAGAACAACTAAATTTGCATATGAGAAAACCATACAAGATAGTCCTCATTAGGGATATGTGATCATCAAGGGAGATTTACTTAGCTATGGCTGTGGGTAGAGTCAGGAGGACCTGAGACTAAATCCTGCCTCAGACACTATCTGTGTGACCTGAGGCAAGTCACTTAATGGCTGTCTGCCTCAGGTTCCCCAACTATAAAATGGGCAACTATCTCTCAGGGTTGTTGTGAGGATCAAATGAGATAATATTTCTAAAGTGCTTAGCAGAGTGTCTAACACATTTTAAGTTCTTAATAAATGCTTCTTTCCTTCCTTGTTCTCCCTTAATAAATGTGTGCTGATTGATTAATGCATCTTCCCTGATAATGCTTTAAAATGCTTAAAAATCAGGTATTACTATTCTGTAGCATTCATGGTGGGGCATGCAACACTAGTTTGCATACCTCGAAGAAATATTCTTTTTAATAGCCTGGCAGAACTTTCTTCTGCCAAGCTTCAGGTAGAGAGAATATAAAAATAAAAGAAATATTTCATCATGTTTTCTGAAGTATGAGAAGACAAAAGCATTTTTCAACTGTAGCAAGTAAATCCCCCAAAACGTGTATCTGTGTTCTTAATCCTCGATGTCCTGGATGAATTTCCAGTCAATGTTTTTCATTTTCCATTGGCAAGAGAAGCTGGCACATTTCATCAGCTTTTGAAAAATTTCCATTTGTTTTCCAATACTCTATTTAATTTCATAGTTAATAGGTCTGTAAAATGGGAGATAATGGAAAAAGTGAGAATTCAGCATGACAGTCACCTGCTGAGAATGTTACCTGCCACGAGGAGCTCATGTTGCCTTCTTTCTTTTCAAACTTTTGCATTCCACCAGCTACTCTCCATTGACTGTTAAAAATTTAGCTAGGGTTAGCAGATCTTACAACCTCCCTGGCAGATCATATTAATGCTTCGCTTTGAAAATGAGACCTACTAGGATTAGCAATAAAGAACTGGAGACACATTTGAAGGCTATTCTTTCCAAAATCTTGGCTACCATCCTTCCCATTTCACGTTATAAAGAACCAGTTACTATTTGCATATAACTTTTTAGATTAGAAAAATAAGGCAAAGTAAATTTTCAGTCTACATTAGGATTAGGCAAATACGATCAGGATTTCTTCCAAAAAAGAAGTTACATGATTGACAAACAGCATGTTAACTTTCTCTTGCCATTCGTGGTGTTTAGAATAAGACCAGAAAATACATTTAAAGAAACAGAGAAGCTTATTCTCTGCATTCTATAGCTGATGTTTGGGTTGTAAGAAATCCCAGTTGAGTAGTTTGGGAAGGTACACAAGGTTACAACGTTAGAAAATTACCAAAGCCTAAATACAGAGAAAGCAAGAAGTGAAGTTATCTAGTGCCTTAACTCCCTACAATGCCCTCTCTCCAATCTTAGCCAGCAGATGTACTACCCATCCTTTAACCTTCCTGGATCTTTAACTGCATCTTATTTCCCCCATTAGAATATGAGCTTCTTGAGAGCAAGGCTACCTTTTTTTCAACCCTTCTTTGTATGTCTAGCACTTAGCACAATATGGGTACATAGAAAAGGATCATTGACTGGCTGACTGACTGACATTGCCCATCTGTCCATCCCTCACTGATCATATATCATAGAGTATTGTGGTTGCTTATAGTTATATCTTATCTGTGCACTAGATTGCAAAGTTCATCAGGGAAGGGACTTTAGTTTATCTAAACTTGGATTTTCTTATACATTTAACACAGTGCTATGCATACCATAGGTAATTAATAAATGTTTGCTAAGTGAGAAAATATTTGGACCTGACACACAATCCTCAATCTTGCAAATGGGGACCTGAGATGATTTGAGGAGATGAATTAAGATAATGTCTTGACTTTGTTTTGAGGACGCAAATCTATCTTGCTACATTTTAGAAGTTCAAAACCAACCCAGTAGAATACATTCACTTTTACCAATCTTTGATGAACAACAACATAATAAATAGCAGATGGGATCTTCTTTGCCACATCTCCCCTCCCCCCCCATCTGTATCAGCTTTTCTGTCATATGAAAATCAAATTATTCTTTAGATCACAGGTTCTTAACCTTTGGGATTCTCCTAAAGTCTATAGATCCTTTTCAGAATAATGTTTTAAATGTATAAAGTAGAATACATAGTCCTACTAAGAAAATGAATTATATTGAAAAGTAGTTATCAAAATATTTTTAAAAACCATGGACCCTGTTAGGGCCCTTTAAGGGTTAACATCCATAGCAGGTTACTATAGCAGGTTAGAGTCATTCCTTCAGGGATGGTTGGACTACCACACCCTCTGGTATATTGCCAGAGACAAGGCATCAGAACACCATGCCCCAAAGAGAATGAGTCCTGCAATACATTAGTTACTAAGACAACATGCCTCGGTCATGC
>CM053626.1:27341316-27380102 GCA_028646595.1 Phalanger gymnotis | reverse complement strand
TAGTGGAAGATACAGAACTAATTCAAAGAGAATTCTGTTCTTTACTTCACTGTATTTGGCTATAGGTGGGCCAGAGATACTGGTGAAGGCCAACTTTAAACTGGACCTAGATATGGCTTGAATTTAGACAAGTGGTAGGGACTGAAAAGAGTATCCTAGGAATTGGGGAGTAGGTAGAGTAGGCACAAAGGAATGGAGGTGGAGATTGACATAAATGCCCTCTGCCCCGATAGGCTTTTTGTTTTCTACAAAAGAAAGTCACAATGGTTTTTCAAACCCAGCCTCAGTTCTTACTCTTCCAGATTGAATCCAGCTATACATTCCTCATCTTACTACATTCTTTACTTCACTTGTAGTCAATAAGTTAAGCAAATTTTACATAATGTGTAGAAAACAAAAGAAAAAACAAGGTCCTTTAGGTTTTATATCTATCTACTAAAGGAGGGGGAGGAAGTTGGACTAGAAAACCTTGGTTCCCTCTTGACTCTAAATCCTAATTTTTTTCTCATCTCTAATTCCTTCATCATTAGGGCATAGAAGGCATTTGTTATCACTTCTCCATTCTACTTCTTCCCTATTAATTGTGCTCTGAGATCTCAAAATCTCTTCTCTTCCTCTCTTCCTGCCAACACAATCCCAGTTCCCTTCTCCCCGTTTCCAAAGTTGACTTTTCCTACCAGAGATGGAAGAAATAGCCAGGACATGGGGAACCCATGGGACACAGACACAACTAGAGAAGCATGATCAAATTTCAGGTTGAAAAGCTTATCTTATTCCATTTACTTCAAGTAAGTGAAAACCCTGAAATTTGTTGTACATTATTTTTATGGGCCTCCTACAGCTGTGCATTCTTTGATTTCTATTTTGAGACCATCAGATCGGATCTCAGACTAATTAGTATGATAAACATATAATTTTCAATTGAAATATTTTTAACAAGCATTCACAGTAAGTGTCTAATCAAATTGTATTCAAATGTTATCATGCACAATGGAAAAGATCCTTTGTTTCACCATTAGCAAAATAAGCAACTGAAACATGAGTTATGAATTTTAGTATATTAGTTTGGCTCCTTTTGAACTTCCTGCATTTTTTTCTTCTTTAAAGTGGTAGCATAAGAAATATAAAAGAAACTCATAATTATAAAGCTGGTGTATACTTTTAGCCAAGAAAGAAAAAACAAGAGGAAAAAAATGTGTGTGTATGTGTGTGTGTGTGTATGTGTGTGTATATGTATAATTTCCAACATTAAAAAGAATCTATCTCTGAGCCAGGTCCTCAATTCTTTTCTTCGAAATTACAGGTTGTATAGATTAGAATACTGTATTCATGCATAGATTCTTTTGTGCTTTTGGCTTCTATTAAAATATTTAAAAGCTTTATGGTAATTCTTAATCACTAGTTTATCTTTTCAGAATCTAAAGGAATCAGAGACTTTACTGATAGAATTAATGACAGGAGAAACAATTGTGGAATTTTAGCTCCATTCAGACCACCCACACCTCACAAAAAAAAAAAAACATTATAAGAACAAAGTAGTCATTATCCCAATCAGACACTGAACATGCAGTTTTATTACCACTTACATAACTAATTCTTGTGGAAAAGCATGCTGGAATATAATTGTGAGAGTTTTCCATTAGAGAATATTTAAATTTTTCAAAAACAATTAAACATCAATATGTAAAGCTGTAGTATGTTGATACTTGGGGTATCAATAATTATTGAGATATTTTAAATGGATATGTTCAGTAAGCACAAATAAGAATTCTTTTCACTCTCTTTCAGATGCAATTACACATAAAAACAATTTTTAGTATTTGTTTTAAAACTTTGAGTTACAAATTCTCTCTCTCCTCACTGAGAATTATATATAGGTTATACATGTGTAGTCATGTAAAACATATTTCCATGTTAGTCATGTTGTGAAAGAAAACACAGACAAAAAAATCTTCCAGAAAAATAAAGTAAAAGAGAAAGTATGCTTCAAGCTGTGTTCAGACACCATCAGTTCTTTCTCTGGGGTTAGGTAGCATTTGTCATCATAAGTCTTTATGAGTTGTCTTGGGTCACTATATTGCTGAGAATAGTTATTCACAGCTGATCATCTTACAATACTGCTTTCCTTTGTACACAGTGTCTGCCACTTTGTATCAGCTTCTGTAAGTCTTCCCAGGTTTTTCTGAGTGCATTCTGCTTATCATTTCTTATAGCACAATAATATTCCATTACAATCACATTCCATAATTTGTTTAGCAATTCCCCAATTGATGGACATCCCCATAATTTTCAATTCTTTGCTACCAAAAAGAGCTGCTATAAATATTTTTTAGATATAGGTCTTTTTCCTTTTTTATCTCTTTTGGGATACAGACCTAGTAGTGGCATTGTTAGGTCAAAGGGTATGTATGGTTCTATAGCCCTTTGGCCATGGTTCCAAATTGCTCTACAGTGTGATTGAGTTAGGGCACAACCTCACCAACAATGAATTAATGTCTCATTTTTCCCACATCCCCTCCAACATTTGTCATTTTCCTTTTCTGCCCTATTAGCCAATTGGGTATGAGGTAGTACCTCAGAATTATTTTAATTAGCATTTCTCCAATCAATAGTGAGTTAGAGCATTTTTTTTTTTTACTATGGCTATAGGTAGCTTTTTTTTTTACTTCACCTAGAAAACTATTCATATCTTTTGATCATTTATCAATTAGGGAATGGCTTTCGTTTTTCTAAATTTGACTCAGTTCTCTATATGATTGGGAAATGAGGACTTTATCATAAAAACTTCCTTCAATTTTTTTTTTTGCACTTTTAAAATTGCTAACTGTATCTCTCTTCATCCTACATTCTCTCCTTTCACACTATCCCTCCTAAAAAGTGTTTTGCTTCTGACTAACCCCTCCCTTCTATCACCCTTCCCCTTCTCTTATCCTCTTCCCTCCTACTTTCTTATAGGGTAAGATACATTTATACCCAATTGAGTGCATATGCTCTTCCTTCTTTGAGACAATGTCAGTGAGAGTAAGGTTCATTCACTCCCTCTCAGCTCACCCATCTTTCCCTCCATTGAAAAAGCTTTTTCTTGCCTTTTTTATGTGAGATAATTTTCCACATTCTACCTCTCCCTTACCCTTTCTCCCAGTGCATTCCTCTCCCACCCCTTAAATTTATTATTTTAGATATCATCCATTCATACTCAACTCACACTTGTGACCTCTGTCTACATATACTCCTTCTAACTTAATAATGAGAAAGTTCTGAGTTATAAGTATCATTTTCTCATGTAGGAATGTAAACAATTTAATCTTATTAAGTCCCTTATGATTTCTCTTTCTTATTTACCTTTTTATGTTTCTCTTGAGTCTGGTATTTGAAAGCCAAATTTTCTATTCAGCTCTGGTCTTTTCTTCAGGAATGCTTGAAAGTCTTCTATTTCATTGAATGTCTATTCCCCCACCCCCACCCCCACCCCCACCCCCTGAAGGACTATACTCAGTTTTGCTGGGTAGGAGATTCCTGGTTATAATCTTAGCTACTTTGCCTTCCAGAACATCATATTCTAAGCCCTCTGATCCTTTATGTGGAAGCTGCTAAATCTTGTGTTATCCTGACTGTGGCTCCATGATACTTGAATTGTTTCTTTCCGGTTGCTTGTAATATCTTCTTCCTGACCTGGGAGCTCTGGGATTTGGTTATAATATCCCTAAGAGTTTTCATTTTGAGATCTCTTTTAGGAGGCGACTGATACATATTTTCAATTTCTATTTTACACTCTGCTTCTAGAATATTAAGATAGCTTTCTTGATGATTTCTTGAAAGATGGTATCTAGGCTCTTTTTTTATCGTGATTTTCAGGTAGTCTAATAATTTTAAAATTGTGCCTCCTAGATCTATTTTTCAGATTTTTCCAATGAGATATTTCACATCTTTTTTTTCATTCTTTCTATTTTGTTTTATTGCTTCTTGATTTCTCATAATGTCACTAGATTCCATTTGCCCAATTCTAACTTTTAAAGAATTATTTTATTTAGTGAGCATTTGTACCTCTTTTTCCATTTGGCCAATTCTAATTTTTAGTGCTGGTTTAGCCTGTTTGGACTAAGCTCCGCTCTTGACCCAGACCTTTCTTTCCAATCTTCTAAGTCATCTTTGGCTAGAAAATCATTTCCCCTTGTCCTTATGTAGGTTCTGCCACTCTCAAAATTGATTTATGGCATTTTTAAAGGTGTCCAGAAAGGTTTTTGGGAGAGCTCAGGTGAACCACTGCCTTTGCTCTGACATCTTGGATCGGCCTCAGAATACAAGCTTACATTCTGGTCAGTCAACACAGCTTGTTAACTGTCCCTCCCGAATGCCTACTGCACATTGTGCTTTCTTTCCATTCCCTTCATCGTTGATCATCCAACTTGTCTTCCAAATAACAGCTTTTCCCTCATACTACAGTAGAAAGATCATGACCCGGGACTGGAATCAGAGGACCTAGATGCAAATCCCTGGCACAGTCACGTACTATCGGTGTGAGTGCGAGCAAAGAAGTCAACTTCTGTGGCATCAGTTTCCTCAAAGGAAAAATGAGGGGGCTCAACTATCCAACTTCCATGGGCCTTTTCAGTTTTAAATCTAACATCTTGAACATTTTTATCAGATTAGTATTTACCTAAATATCCCTTTGTATGCATTACTACCCACTTCCTCCACACACACACACAAAATCTCAACAAAGATGATTTCTTGTTATACAAAGAAGAAATTCCATATACCTTGGCATGACATTCAAGACCTTCCACAGTTTGGCTCTAACCTTCCCACCATTATGGCCAAACTATTTACCCTATTGTTCCCTGAAGAAGAATAGGAATAGGCTCCTGCATCGGCATTTGTTAGACTAGTTATCTTTACTCTAATACACTCCCCATACTTGTTCCTAACTTTCCTTCAAAACTCATCTGAACTGATATCTTCTCATGCAAGTTTTCCTTTACTATTACAGTCCATGGCACTTTTCTGCATTTCCGACCTCTCATAATGTACACTTTCTATATCATTCATTGGCTTTTAGACTCTACTCCCGTGTACTATTTACCTTTTCATGTCTTTTCCCCATCTCCACAACTGCATTTTGAGATGATTGAGAGTAAGTACTCCAGCTTATACCTTTTTCTTATTCCTAGTACCTAACACAGCTTATTTTACGTAGATGTCTGTTGGTATTAGTTACACCACTGGGGGCTCTAAGCTTTGAAATATTCTGATATTCATTAAAGTGAATAAAAATATTCCCAAACTAATATGTTTTAGTGTTCACTGACATTTCTGTAGTAGGCAGTAAATATGAGGATATAAGCCAATTTCAAAATGCAATATTTGGCTTTACACAGTCAGCTTTTATCAACAACGTTTTTATGAGGTAAATCCCTTTTGACCTCCTGCTTTGATGAGAATTCTCATTATCCCATCTCACTGAAGAGTGTATGCTTCTTGGGTGAACATCATCTCCAGAGTTTTCTGCTTAGTATGAAAAATGAAATTAACTATTGCTCGCTACATTTCCTTTTCCATGATTTCTTTTCCTAACTTTATCACTTTTCTCCATGTAGTTATGGTTCTGTCTATTAATGAATAATCCTATTCTTTCATAATTTTCTTGGCACATTACTAATTCACCATCCTGGAAATTTCTTCTTTCATCAACAGCCTTTACTTCCTAGCTTTAAGGGAGGAAAAATCGTGCAACTTTAGAAAGTTCCCTGTTTTGTTCTTTCAAGGATGAATTTTACAATCCAGAATACAGAGTCTACCAACTATATGCAGTTGTGCCATCTGTTACATCTTTCAAGAATAGGATCAGAATTCTGAAATCAGCATTTACTAATTTCTGGCATAAAGGTTAGTTGTATTTAAAAATAAATCCACTGAATCTGGATGTACAGACATGAAACATGCCAATAATCTACTATTTCATAACTATGGTGATGGCAATGCAAAATAGAAAGAATGATGGACTTGGAATCAAAGGGCCTGGGTTCAAAAACCAAACTTTGCCACATATTGCCTTGTGTGACTTTGGGCAAGTCATTTAAACTCTCTAGGCCTAAATTTCCATACCTGGAGGACCTAGATTAGCTCTAGGATCTGTTCTAGCACTAAATCTATGACATTATGGTTCCTAATGTCTTTTCAGCAATACAGATATAATTCGTATATAGCTTTTCATCTTTAATGAGTTATGTGGGTTTGAGAAAGCAAAGTATAATAAAACAAAACAAAAAAATACCTATCACAAATCTCCTCATTATTAGGTGTGGAATTTCAAACTAACCTTTGATGATTCCAAGTCCAGATATCTCTACCTACTTACTATATCATAGACTTCTCATGACCTATGTATATGTATAAAGGGAATATACATAGAAGGTAGTGGATTAAATTTAATTTAATTTAATTAAAATTAATTTATCATCTCCATGGGAATAGGGGGGAAATCAAACATTAAAAAAATACACAATAATTATTTCATAGCTTTGTAACTGTATAATGTTGGAGCAACACTAGCAACCCCCCCCCCCATCTCCAAATGTTAGGTGACTTTTTGCTGAACTTGTGGGAGGACATGGATAAGAAAATCACAAAATGGACTCCCATGGATGATAATAATAGCTAGCAGTTAAAAGAATTTCAGCATTAGCAAAGCAGTTCAGATGTTCTCTCAATTTATCCTCAAAGTTACTTTGTGAGTAGGTACTATTTTCCCCACTTTGCAGATGAGGCAATTGAATTGCAGGAAAGAAAGCCCACATAGACCAGATCCTACATTCATGAGAGTACTAGAATATTATTATCCAGAAACCAAACACAAGATTTTAAGCAGTAATAATTATCAAATTAATAAGACTCTATCAAGTCAGTAATTCGTCATAAATTTCTGGGTAATGAGATTCTCCTTTCCAGGTGTACCTAGTTGTTAGTGCTGCAAAGCTTTCTCATTTCTTTATCAAGAATGTCATTTAACAAAAGCTATTACTATAAACTTACCATCAACAAGAAAATACATAGGATCATAGATGTAGAGTTAGAAGGAAATTCAAAGATCATCCCTCTTATCTTAAAGATAAGGGAGCTAAAGTCAAAGGAGTGAGAGAAATGACGGAGTTTATTAGGGGGGAGATCCAGGCTTTTTCCTTGTTCTATTTCACTGTTCTGCAGCCTAGCCTTTAAAGGACACTACTGCCCTCTGCCAACAATTTATCCCACCAAGACCATCTAATCTAAGAAGAATTCCTGCCCATTGTGTTCAACTCAAGCAAGTTTGAGTGGAGGTAGATTCTTTCTCTAGATTTGCCCAAGTCTGGGAGTGATCTGGGTGTAGAGGTTGTCTTTTTGTCTAAGTGTGACATGATGTAACTGTCTTAGCCCCTCATTGGAGTGAGCCCACTTCTCATTGCCATATTCATTCACTCATTAATCATTAACCAATCAGAGTTGATTGCCACCCTCAAGAATACCCACTTTTCTAAGGACATATAGACTGTTAGCCCTGCACCATGAAGGGTCTTTGGCATTCAAGAGTGCCACTGACCTCTTTTATTAATAAAATGCTAGCATTATTAATAAAATGACTAATTACCCAGAAACTATGCCTCTCAAACTTTTTAAACATCACATCAAATTAAGTAATTTGCTTAAGGTCATTTAGGTAGTGAGTATCAGAGATAGGATAGAATTTCAAAATTAGACAGGGTCTTAGAGATCACTGAGTCCACACTCTTCATTTTACAGATCAAAAAAACATGAAGTTTAAGTAGTCATGACATGCAATTTGCTTTCTTTCAAGAGGCAGATGTCAAGTGTAGGCATTGGTGGGGTATGCTAGTTCTTAAAACAAAAAAAAAAACAATTCGACTCAGTAGACAGAAATAAATGAAGTTTAGAGTAGATGTTCCTACCGGTAAAAACCTGGAGGCACCTGCTGTACTAAGAAATTCTTCTCCAGGTCTTGGAGAATGTCATTCAGCATCCTGACACGGATGGGGGCTCTCTCCTTAGGATCATTAGCAGGGCGCATTTCATCTGACTGGAACAATTCTGCGCTGTCCCTCAGGTGAGAAGCCATCTCCAGCAGCTGGAACATGTGGGGCTGGTCACCTGGTGAAAGACAAATAGGCATTTCAGGGGGATAATACTGGCATTCCTCAAAGAGCAAAACCAGTAGGCTAAAATTGCTACCTTGCCTCCTAGACAAGATATCCGAGTGAGGCCATCACAGAGAAAGCACACCATGCAAAGAAGAGAAACAGATGGAGCACATGAAGATTTGGCTTTGGGAGCTCCCTCTGGATGTGGATTTGAAAAAAAGCCTCAGGGCAGGATACCTATTTACATTCTGACTCTCAGGTTACATTGGAACACAAAGTCTACAAATCCTTTGCAGTCTTTCTCTCTAAGCCCAAACTCCCCCAACCAATTTTGGATTTTCTCTTCCAGTCATGCAAATTGTCCTGGCAGCAACCGATGGCTAAAATGTCATTCTTCTAGCTGGGAGAGCTATGCAAGGTTTTTGCATTCTGCAAAGCATGTGCTCTTGCCCCTTATTAGTCCTCAGAGTCAGAATGTCATGTGCAGTGCAGAAATTTCATGGACATAAAAACAATGTGTCTGGTACACAATAATGAGCTGGTATGCCCTGCTTTCTTGAAATGGATTTGGGACTGTCATTCAATTATGCTAAAGTGTTTGAATACTGTGCAAACACTTCCAGGAACATTTCACAAAGAAGTTTTTCTCACATAGCCCAGGGATTTTTTTTCAAGTACTGGGAAAACCACATTTTTTAGTATGGGAAATAAACAAAATCAAGATCTTTTGAAAACACCACCATACTTGGAGAGTTTTAATGCAGTTTCCCCTAGGAAGGTATGCCATCAGAAGAACAAGCCTGGTGGTTGTATAAAGCAGGAATAAGGATGATATACTGGGGACTAGAGAGCAAATCTCAGAAGGGAGAAGACCTGGAAGTTAGCAAGCATAGGTGCTAGCCTTGAGCTCAGTGAGTGCAAGCATATGTGACCTTGGCTGTGGCCTTTAGCCACCTTCCTGTTCACCTCTGAGTTTTCACCATTACTACCTCCATGTGGGGATCATTCCTGAAAAGCTTTTTCTTTGCTTCTACTCCTAGGTAAGAGTATTGCTGGAAAATGTAATAGAAGCATTCAGATCTATCCTGTCTTCTTTGGAACTTCCACTGGCTGACTCCCATGCCTAGAATGCTCTACTTCCCTATTCTTTCAAGGATTTATTAAGTGCCTACTATGTGACCATGGAGAGGAAAAGACAGATATTAAATGGTCCTTGTCCTTTTATAGAATTCCTAACTCATTTTAAAAATTCGGTTAAAAAAAGAAATTTACATTGTAATTTTGTTGTATATTTAAAAGGAGTAGCAAGTTATATAGTAGGTTTGTAGTTTTATGTGGAATTATCTTTTTTGACCTACTATGTTATAGGAATGCTTGTTTTATTCTGTAAATTAAAATAAATAAATAAAAATTCATCTCAATGTTAGGCATTTCCAGATTCCCCCAGTCTTTAGTGGCCTTCCCTCCAATAAGAAAAAAAATAGTCTTTATTTTTCTTTGATTATCTGTCTCCATGTTCCATCTCTGTGCATTTCCCCAGGGCCTAGGACAGTGTTTGGTCCAGAGGAAATATGTATAAATCCTTTATGGTTGTTTAGGTTATTTTCCAGTTTCACTTCTGCCCCTTAGATATTAGTTTTTCTGAGCTTCTCCTCAACTCTACTCTTTAACTAGAGCCTTCCCTGCCTACTTACTCCCTCCCCCACTCTTTCCCCCTTCCTTTTATCAGTATTTTCTTCCTCCCAAAATTAAGTTGTATCTACTTCTCTATGGACATGCTGTGTCTCTTGGTAGAACGTAAACTCCTCGATGGGAGAGAGCAACTTTTATATTTTTATCCCCGATGACTAGCATAGTGCTTTGCACATAGTAGGCATTTAATAAATGTTGCACTGATATAATTGAAAATAAGCATTCAGGGCTGCTTAGCAATCCAGTTCTTTATTTTTTCTTGACTCCCAGCACATTCCTCAATCCATTCTAAACCTCCAGACTCCAAGCCAGTGTTCCCCCATCCTATCTCTATAATCTCCATCTAACATATCAAATCTGTTTTCTCCATCTCAGAGAATGAGACGGAAAAAGCTCTTTTCCTCCTCTTCTGAAGAGGTGTTTGTCTCTTGGCATTAAACAGCACATATACTATCAGATTTTGTGAATATATTAGTAAGTCTAAGTGAAACGCTTTTGTCTCTTTCTTCTTAGGTTTTGCTATAAGGGATTGGTAGTGGATGGGGGAGGAGTACATTTGGGAATGAAGGTAATATGAAACAAAAGACATCAGTTAAAATAGTTCAAGGAAAATATGTGAAAGTCCAGATTTTATCTTGCTATGCTTAGGACTTTGAGATAGTTGCTCCCTTCCCTCCCCCACCCAAACATGAATTACACCCTCCATTAAAGGAGGAAAGTGTAATAGAAGAGGGAGAAAAAAATTTTACAAGCCTGATTTTAAAATTATCTGTTTAGATGTGAGTTCTTGAGGAAAAGACAAACATGGTGTTCGAATGGTGGATAATATCAATTTATCATAAACACTGAAAATTGACACTGACAGCATAAAAATTAATTGAAAATGCCAACCTGACTCATCCTGACATATTTCAGGAGGCAGTTAGTTAGATGCATCTTCTTTTAAATGAGAAATCATCTACTTTGTTTTTCATTTCAGAGGAGAATGCCGAATAAAGGCGTTCTTTCACCAGGTGTTTACTGAGCACCTGTCATCACCACCAACAAATATTTATTGAAAACCATCCTCTCTTCTTTTCTCCTTTGGTAGAGTGAATGATAATAGTATCATAGATTTGAAGAAAAAGAGTGAAAGTGAGAGAGTGTGTGTGTGAGAGAGGGGGGAAAGGGGAAAGGAGGAAGAGAGGGAGGGGGGAGGGAGGGAGAGGGAGAGAGAGGGGGAGAGAGAGAGAGAGAGAGAGAGATGTTAAACAGTACTTGCTAACACATCAACTAAGTCGGATAACATTTTCAGCAGTCCACACCCAGAGTAGGTAGAGCATAATAGTTGTACAGTAGAGCAAATATCGTGCACATTTTACAGATAATGAAATTAAGGCTCAGGTAAATTGTGTCCTGCCCACTTCCTCTCCATTACATTCCTACACTAATTTCTAGAGTAATTATTGAAAAACTAGAGCAAAGAAATGCAAACTAGGTGTTAGGCCCTAGGTAAGGAACACTAGAATTGAGAATGAAAGAGAAAAAAAAAGTTTTTTTTGGTGGGGGGGATTTCTTTTTTATATAGAAAAAAGAAAGGACCCACAAAAGTGCTTTATGTGCTTGTCCTTGACTTCAGTGGGTCTTAGCAAACTGGACTTTTTGGACTTTCAAAGAATGTGGTCTAGATAGGCATCTTTGGAAAAATGTGCTGAATTAGAATTATTGTAGCCATTTGTCTCAAGGAAATCTTCAAGGGCCTAGCTAATTATGATTTTTCTAGGGCCTCTAGGTAAAGGAGGAAATTCTAGGCCATTCATAAGATTCTGATCAGCCCTGGGGTGGTGTAACAGAAAAATCCCTTGATTTAAAATCCAAAGACGAGGGTTCAAATTCTTGTTCTGAAACTGTATAGCCTTGGGTAAGTCATGGCAATCTCTAGACTTTGATTTTGTCATCTGAGAAAAACAGAACCTATAGCCCATTAGGGAGAACAGCATCAGGTCCTGTGTTGGGAACACCTTACCTTCAAATCTGTAAGCAAAGGCTGGACTACTTGCTAGGCAAATCCCTTAACCTTTGGCAGTCTGTCTCCTTATCTGTAATGTGGGAACAATAACAGAGCCTACCTCATAGGGTTCGAAGGATCAAATGAGAGGACGTTTGTGAATCATATTGCAAATCTTAAAGTGCTATGGAAATGCTAGTAACAATAATGACAGGCATCATCATCATTATCATTCTTACCAACCTAGCTGCCCTTCCAGACTCAGCTGATGTTCTGACTCCTAGACAAGTCCTATCCTAAGTTCCTCAGTTGTTAAGGACCTTCTCTCTAGTATAACTTTGTGCTGCTTATTAGTGTACAAGTGGTCTAATGGAATGCAAACTTCTAGGTGGTAGGGATAGTTTCCCTTTTTGTCAGCACCTAGCACAGAAGCTGCCATTTACTAGACCCTTAATAAATGCTTTATGGATTAAAATGGATTAAGCAGTCCCTTTCTCTTCCACCTCTGACAGCTTTTGGTTTCTTTCTTTTTTTGTAGTCTTTTTTTAAAGGCCCACTCAATTTCATTTTAAATCAAGAGTGAAATATACTGGTCATACTTGAAACTAGATGTGTTTTTTTGGGGGGGAATTTCTTTTTTATATCAAAAAATAGGCTCACTCCTGAATAATATTTCATGGAGCCTATTCATCTAGAAATGAGCTTATCACAGTTTTAAAGGCGCTAACAATCACATAACCACTGCTTAGGCTTCAATGATTCATACTGACAAGAGAAAGTGTGATTTATATTCTTCCCAAATATGGTGGTTAAAAGTGACCTGGCAGGTGATTTGGAAGAAGGCGGGGAAAGGATGTTACTTAATGCCATCTTAAAAATGCTTCACGGCACCACTCCAAGGAAAAAAAATTGCCAGTGTTGGTGTAGTTGGGGGAAACAAAGGCCCTTTATTCTGCATTTTCTCTTCCTTCTGCTCCTCTTTTAGGTGTGAATCATAATGAATCATCTCAGTGAGGCATTCAGAGATGTTAAATAAACAAAAAATTCAGGTAAAGAAAAGAAAGAGGATGGGGAAAACTTGATCCTTAAGTTATTGGAAAAATTGTGGTTCAACACGGCATAGATCTATGAACAGTATTGAAAGCCCTGTTCTGCCAAAAAGACTTTCAATAATTTGATCTAAAATGGCTACACAGAGAGACTTTCAGAGTGACTAGTTGGTCTTTACATGAGACAAAGTGACAGTCACCAACTTCATAGGGTGATATGTCCTCTTGACAACGATGCCTAGCACATAGTAGGTGACCCATGAATTCTTTCTTCTCCCCCTCTCTTTATCTCACACACCTCTGACATTATCCTTTATTATTTCCTCCTGTTTGCTAGGAGATGATGAAAATGGACCCAATACCTTGTCAAGGATGATTTCTCTATACCTACCTTTGGGTTCCCCCCATCTCTTCTAGTATAATAACCTCACTATCAAACCCAGTCCCTCTCCAGTGTTCAAACTCTTGCTTATTTGCTGGTTCATTCAATGGAAACACACCCAATCTCTCTACCAACCTTTATAATATAGAAATCAAAGAAAGGGGAAATAATCCTATACATACATACATACACGTGTGTGTGTATGTGTGTGTGTGTATGTGAGAGAGAGACAGACAGACAGACAGAGAGAGACAGAGAGACAGAGAGTATCAGTGCTTTTTTGAGGTGGCAAAAACTGGAAAATAATGGATGTCTATCAATTGGGAGATGGCTAAACAAATTGTAGTATATGGGATGGAGTACTACTGTGCTATGAGAAATGAAGGAATGGCAATTTCCAAGAGACATGGAAAGCCTTTTATGAACAGATGCAGGCTAAAGAGAGCAGAAACTAAAGAACAATGTAACATTAATATGATAAAAATGTGCAATATAATAATAACAATATAACTTTGTTGTATATTTGGAAAGAATACCAAGTTGTACATGGTAGATCTGCAGTTTCATGTGCAATCATCTTTTTTATTGTGCTGTGTTGTGGAAGGGTTTTTTTGTTCCATGAATTAAAAATAAAATTTAAAAAAATGGACAATTTTGAAAACTTATAAAAACTGATAAAGAATGATATTAACATAATGAGGACATTTACACAATAATAACAGTAGTATGAAAGACAAACAATTCTGAAAGCTGTAAGAACAATAAGATCTATGAATCCAGAGCACCTATGATGAAAGATGTTATCCATCCATTGATAGAGGTGATAGACTCAAGATATAGAAAAATACATATACACATATAATTTTTTTAAATGTGGACACTGAGGTAACAAGTGTTTTTGCTTCACACTGCTTACTTATTACAAGGATTTTTTCCCCCTTTTTCTTCAATATGGTGGCAATGGGGATGCACAGGAGAGAAGATAAATTTCTATTAATTTAAAAAAAAACTCCAAAAAAAGCCTCAGTGGGTCCTACCATTCCTGATAACTTTCATCCTATTTAGCTCCCCCTTTTCTTCTCAGCTAAATTCTTCAAAAAAGTCATTTTAACGGCTGATTGAATGCCTCTTATTTTTTCTCCTCTTCTTCTTTTTCTATGTATTTGATTTCTAGATCAGCATCATTAATGTTTGCATGTAGAAAATCATGCTAGCATTCCAATTTTCTGATGGACTACTGAGGGAGTGGGATGGCATGAAATACCAGAGGTCTCTGGAACCCAGTTCAGCTAGCACTAATCTTATATACTCATCTATTTCGACAAATGAGAAAATAGAAGCTGAGAGAGATAAATGGAATTACCCAAGGTCACACAGCTGTTCAGTAGAGGGGTCAAGATTGTTGTTGTTGGTGGTGGTGTTGAGCCATTCAGTTGTGTCCAACTGACTTCATGACCCCATGGATCATAACATTACAGGATCAGGCTCTTCTAGCCTCCGCTACCTCCCAAAGTCAGTCCCAATTCAAGTTCATTGTTTCCATGACAGTATCTATCCATCTCATCCTCTGCCATTCCCTTTTCCTTTTACCTTCAATCTTTCCCAACATTAGGGTCTTTTTCAATGAATTCCTTTTTCTCATTATGTGGCCAAAGTATTTTAGCTTCAGCTTCAGTATTTGACCTAGCAGTAAAGAGCCTGAATTAATTTCTTTAAGTACTGACTGATTTCATCTTCTTGCTGTCTTCTCCTGTACCACATTTTGAAAGTATCAGTTCTATGGTACCCAGCTTTCCTTACAGTCCAATTCTCATGGCCATATGTTGCCACTGGGAAAAAAAACAGCTTTGACTATAGAGACCTTTGTTGGCAAAGTGATGTCTCTGCTTTTTAGTATGCTGTCCAGATTTGCCATAGCTTTCCTTCCAAGAAGAAAGTATCTTTTAATTTCATGGCTGCAGTTACCTCCTGCAGTGATCTCTGAGCCCAAGAATATAAAATCTGACACTGCTTCCATTTCTTCTCCTTCTATTTGCCAGGAACTGATGGGACTAGTTGCCAAGATCTTAGTTGTTTTGAAGTTAAGCTTCAAGCCAGCTTTTACAGTCTCCTCTTTCACCCTCATTGAGAAGCTTATGGACTAGAACCTGGTTTACTGGATTCATGGCTCAGGGCAGCTTCTACTGCTATGCACTAAAGACTAGACTCAGTGAGAGTAGAGCTAGAAGGGAGACTGGGGATGGCTGGACTCTTAAAGCATCCTACAAAAAGTCAGGGCCTCACACAGAACCTCCCTTACCTTGCCTACTTCCAGTCTGATACTCTTGGGCTTTAGGGCTGGGCTCTAGGATTAAGCTCCTAAATAGAAGATGGGGAATACTCAAAGAAAGTGAGACAAGAACTTGAAGCCAGCCCCGGGGGCGATCCCAGAATCTATTCTGAACAAATGTAGCCTCTACCATTGAGAAGTCTCCTCAGGCCCCCAGACTAATGGTCCCCATCCCTGAGGAAGTGGGGAGAGCCAAGATGTGCTGAGCAGCCGACATATTTAGTCCATTACCAAATCTAGTCTTCTTCACATTCACAACATCTCTCCTGTACATCTCTTCTCCACTCACACAGCCACTTTCCTGCTTCAGGCCTCATGTTGGGCTTGGATTATAATAAAAGCCTTTTGTCTTATCTTCCTACCTCTTTCTACCCAAATTCAAATCCATCCCCATTCAGCAACAAAAGCAATTTTCCAAAGGAAAAAAAAAACATTTAAAAATCATCTATTTCTGCATTTCTTAGATAGAGAAAGGCATTCTCTGTGGCTGTATGTGATTAGTTCTTTAATATCTATGATCAATCATGATTCTAGTGGACCGATAATGAAGAAGGCTACTTGTTTCCTGTCAGAGAGGTGATGGTAATATACAGAATGAGACTCACATTTTTAGAAATGTCCTTTATGAGAATTTGTTTTGCTTGGGTATGTGTATTTGTTATGCGGTTTTTGGTGTTGTTACTGAATGGGTACAGGGGAGGTTGAAGGGAAATATAAGTGCTAGATAATTTTAAGAAAATAATTATTAAAAAAAGAAAGGAAAATAAAAAAATAAGTGGAAGTCTACTCCTGTCAACCCCTGCTCAAGGACTTCTATTGGCTGCCTATTATCTCTAGGATCACATATAAACTCCTCTATTTGGCATTTAAAGCTCTTCAGTACTTAGGCCATTACTCCACTTTACTTCCCTCCACACACTCCATGATCTGGCTACACTGTCCAGCTTGTCCAGCAGTCTCCTGCTTTTGAGCCTTTCTCTAGATGTCCTTCATATCTGCAATGCTCCGCCCCCTCACCCTTCCCTTTTAAACCCCCTAGATTCCCTGAAGATGCAGCTCAAATCCTAATTCCTGCAGAAGGCCCTTCCCATCACCATTTTCCTCCCCCACTGCTAATGCCTTTACTCTGTGGTTATTTTCCATTTACTTTCTGTCTATATAGCTTGCCTACACCTACTTATAGACGTGTTATACCCCATGTTAGAACATAAGTTTCTTGAGAGGAGGACTTGTTTGTGCCTCTCTTTGTATCCCCAGCACGTAGCACAGTGCCTGGCAGGTGGTAAGCACTCCATAAGTGCTTGTTGCTTAATTCTGTGTGTATGTATGTATATATGTGTGTGTGTGTGTGTGTGTGTGTGTGTGTGTGTGTTGGCAAGGTAGATAATATGCTGGACCAATTGGTTAATTAGTAAAGGAGACAGAAATAAGGCTGAATCACAGTGTTTTTCATGACTTCTCATGATGTTAAATTGATTGTTCCTGCAAAAGTCTATCCCTTTGGTCCTCAGTCAATAAACATTTATTAAGCCCCTACTATGTGCCAGGCACTGTCCTAAGCACTGCAAATACAAAGGTACAACATAATCTCTGTCTTCAAGTAGCTTACAATCTAATGGGGGAGATAACATGTAAACAAAGTACGTATGAAACAAATAGGAAATAATTAACGGAAGAAAAGTATTAGAATTCAGAGAGATTGGGAAAGGCTTCTTTTAGAGGGCAATGCTGTATGGGTATAAATCAATCACAGTAGAATCAAAAGTAGAAGGGGGTTTAAGTAAATGGTAGCTGGTTACCAATGACTTGCACATGGTAAGTGATGGAAAGGCATATGTGGCCAAACCAGGAAGTGGTCTGGGTTTCTATTGAGACTGAGGCAGTACATAGCTAAGCCACATGCTACATTGGTACCTTTGTGATAGGAAAAAAAAAGATCTCTAGAATAGAGGGAGGATTTTTAAAATAACATAGATGAAAATCATACATGAAGAGAAATCATAGAGGAGCTGAGCTCTGCTCGTGGAGGAAATATCCACTGAAGATAACACAGATACATCGGTGTAAAAAAAAAAGTATTGAAGTCTAGAGATAAAAAGAATTCATATTTTAATAACTAGCATTGCCACCACAGCAACAAAAACAGTTGAGGAATAAGGAAACAATGAACAAGTCATAGAAATCATATGTAATTATAGAGATGGAAGTTCTTCCCAAGAACATAATTAGTATTGAGGATAAGTAAATAATTAAGAAATGTTGTTGACAAATACACTAAACTCCTAGCGAGATATCTCATTGAATTTTGCACACAGAAAGTCTTTATTTTCTCCGGTGAATTCCTCACCCAACCTACTAAAGTTTCTAGTTCAGGGGACCATAGATCATGAGATCAGAGATTTAGACCCAAGAGGGATATCAGAGATTATGTAATCAAAGTCCTTATTTTGTAGATGAGCAAAGTAGAGTCCAGATTAGGTGAAATGACTTGGTAAACATCACAGAGGACATCAATAGTAGTGTCAAAGTTGAACACATGTCCTCGGACATCAAGCCTGGTTCACTGGACCACATAACCAAATACTAAGAGGTCTCGATTCAGTCCCCAAACCCTCAGGACCTTAATATTGACGGACAACATTGTGGGAGGAGGGGCACAATTTAACCTCATTTTCTAAGAAACATCTGAAGTAAATTGGAGATCCTAGGACTTGTCTGTGCTACAAGACTAATTTGTCCTTCCCTCAAGAGACCTAATTTTTGAGAAACTCCGTTCATAAGCTAAGGAAGACAGCAAGATCAGGAAGACCAGTCCAGGGTCTGCCTAAACCTAAAATGTCTAAGGATAACCATGTGATGAAAGAGAGCACTGAGCCTGGAGTCAGGAAGACCTGAGTTCACAGCCGACCTCAGATACTAGCTGTGTGACCCTGAGCAAGTCACTTAACTTTGCTTGCCCTAGTTTCTTTATCTGTAAAGTGAGCTAGGAAAGGAAATGCCAAACCACTCCAGTATTTTTGTCATGAAAACCCCAAATGGGGTCACAATGAGTTGGACACAACTAAAATGACTGAACAACAACAAAACATCTGAGGAACTGCACTAGGAATAATTAAAAGCCATAGTTACACAATGGTAGAGGTTGGGGAGGTGCTGGCTGGCAGCCTCTTATAGCCCTAGCAAGTAAAATTTCAATTCAATTGAACCAAATTTTTTTAAATAGCAACTCATTGTTTTTGGCACAGGGCTGTCTGATTCCCAGGTACGTATAATCTCATTTTGCGATGAAAGGAAGAGAAGTTTATGGAAATGAGAAAGGAAACAAAACCAGAACTGGGTAGATCTGAATGTACTGTGACTTCAGAACAGAGACAAGCTTCAAAATATGAAACTGTAAACCTAACAGGGCATGGAATTATCACCTTCAAAGTAATTTTCATTTCTCTAAAATTAAGTGATTGACGCTAACGAATTATCAGAGCTAATGGGGAAAAAGGCAGATTAAATCAACATTGTCTGTTATTCAGAGAACACAAGGAAGAGCTGCCAAGAACTATTTTCCATTTTGTGAGAAGCTACAGAGGCGGCAGTAAGCCACATATTGCAAAATGATGATTTCCTGCTGTGTCTGGATTGAGCTAAATAAATGTGTATATAGTCAGATCAGAGACTAAACGACTTTTATTTTTCTTGGGCACTTGCTGTTTGAAGAATGTTGTTAACTAACTTCTCTGCTGACAAAGACAAATGGTTGATATTAAATAAAAGCATCAAATTTATGTGACCATAAATTATATGAAGTTGCTATTTTCTATTTTAAAGAGGGGATGGAGCTACCCTAGCAAAAGGAAGCACAATACTCTTGTAGTAACAAAATGGCCAGTGGGATTGGTATCTCTATCCCATGACTTATTAACTGAGTGACCTTTTCAAGTCCCTTAATCTCTCTGAGATTCAAGTTTCTCATCAGAAAAATGGGAATACAAATCCTTGTACAATTCTATTTCCTGGGGTTGTAGTCATGTTAAAATTACATATATATATGTATGTATATGTGTACATATATACATATATGTGTGTGTATCTGTGTGTGTGTATGTATAAAATGCTTCATAATCATAAATCGTTATGAGAATGCAAAGCTTTTATTACAAACTCATTTTCTAGATTTGATCTCAGGTATCAGAGGACCAAATTCTGGCACTGACATTGACTACCTACATGACTTTAGGTGAGTCACTTAGGGCCTCAGTATCCTCTCCTGTACAATGGATGAGTTAGATTGTGTGTCCTTCCACGTTCCTTCTCAGCTCTGCAACTATAGTCCTATGAGGATTCCATAGACATTATGGGATGTAGCTGGAAGAACCCTGGTAGAGCATATAATGATAGGGCTGGAAGGGACTTCAGAAATCAGATAGTTCTACCTCCATGTTGTATAGAGAAACCAAGGCTAAGGGAGTTTCAGTGATTTGTCAAAGGTCTCATGGGTAATAAGGGAGTAGAACAAGGCATTGTGCCCAGACCTTTGAAACCTAAGCCCAGTGCTCTTTCTACATCACTTTCTCTTGTTGGGTTTCCTATTATTAGGAAGAGGCAGGTAGGTTGCATAGTGGTTAGAACACTGCTGGAGTCAGGAAGACTCGATTTCAAATCCACCCTCAGACACTCACTAGCTGTGTCACCCTAGGCAAGTCACTTAACCCTGTTTGCCTCAGTTTCCTCACTGGTACAATGAGATGGAGAAGGAAATGGCAACGCACTCCAGTATCTTTGCCAAGAAAATCCCAAATGTGATCACAAAAAGATAGATATGACTAAAATGACTGAACAACAAAATTACCAGGAAACAATTTTTATAAAATATAGATAGACCTTGTCTGTCACTTATTTTAATCTTATATTGTTTACTAGAATATATGCACATTTACATGTACATACAAACACACAGACCAGCAAATGAGCACACACATATTCATACCCCAAATAATGTTTAGTTTTACTAAACACTCAAACCAAGGTCATTCCATCAAATCCAGCTCTCCAGCCATAACCAATAAATCAACCGAAACAAATTTTTCTGTGGTAAATTATCCTTCTTCTTCGTGGTAGTGAAGATGGAGGAGAACTGGAATGATCTGCTGCCAATGTAAACCAATGCAATAAATAAATGAAATGGCCAGTTGTCAAATGGTGAAAATTACATGGCTGAAAATGCAATTGGGTTTCAGAGACTCTCATCCTTACCCTGGTCGCAGTGCGGGAGAAACAGCATTTTATGGATCAGTCACAAAGACTGTTTATCTTTGACTGTAGCCAAGAACTTAAGACTAATTATTGCTCAACTGTCATAATAAAATCAGGAGAAATATAAACAATTTACGCTTATATTAAGCAGCTAAATATTATGTTTAATTTAACACTGTGCATGCACACTGCTTGGCTAATGAAATCATCTAGGATTATTGCCTATATTCAAAATAAAATAGCTATTTGTGTTTGAGTAAGTGCATGACTGCTGCATAACACCACATTCTCACTAAAATAGACTCTCCTCAGAAACAGGGAGGTGACAAAATGACCCTTCCTTTACTATATGTGCTGTTGGAAATCATATGCATTATTTCTTTAGGTGAAAGCATTTTTCGTATGACAAAATTGTAATGGTAGGATTGAGTAGAAACCACCTGGCATAGTAGAAGGCTCATAGATCACAGCTCTGGAGCTAGAAGGGACCATGGTGACCATCAGGTCTAAGCTCTTCACTTTACAGATGAAGAAACTGAGGTCCAGAAATAAAATTAAGATTTACCCAAGGATACATTGGTAGATACTCATAGGATGGTCAATGAAGTGTAGAATGAGTGAAGAGACCTCAAATGTCATCTAATCAAACTCCTCATTTTTCAGATGAGGAAACTGAGGTACAGAGAGTTTGATTGACTTGCTCTATATCACACAGGTAGTACATGGAAGGGATTAAATTTAAACCTAATTTTCTGTCTCTAAATTCAGCATTATTTAAAATTTAATTTTTTTTATCTTTGATCCATAATTCATCTGACAATCTCACAGCTACAGAAGGGGAATGGGGCTGCCACAGAACACATATTGATCTTAGATACCTAGCTCTCCTGCAAAATCTAAATGAATCTCTAATTTTAAGAAGATGACGATATGGTGGTCATAATGGTGGCAGCCAGAAACACTGAAGGGGTCTTCTTTAGTTGTTATGGATTCATGTATAAATCAAAGAACAAGTGTAAAAACTTTAAAATGATACTTCCCTTTGATAGAAGGACAACATGAAAAAAGAGTAGTCAAGACATTTCTCAAATTCCAAGTTTCTCCTCATGTCTTAACAGCTCCTCTGTTGTATCAATAGGGCAGCTAAAATTTTTCACTGTCCTACCTTGGTCACCTCCTAGAAGTAGGGAGAAACTTCTTGCATTGCAGAAAAAGGTAGAAGGCTGCTATATGACATTCATCAGTATATTACTATTCATTGTTGAAAATTAGTTGAAACATTTTTTTTACATTTGCTCAAATTACCATAATTCTCACAAATTACCTTTAAGGCTGTTTTGAACTTCTAATGCTATATCCAGAGCATTAAAGGGCAGAACTGGATCACTGGCAATTTGCAAAATCACTTCTCCTGAGAGCTGAAAGAAAAAGAGAAAAAAAATTGCTAATGTGTTCAGTAATTAAGTGCGGTTTGGGGGGTATGGGATGGTCAGTATTTCATACAATTTTATACATCAGAGTGAAGAAAAACACATGAAAAAGGATAACATTTTTAGAAAACTTTATTCCAATAAGAAATACATACATATATATTATATATATAATTTATATATATATATACAATTTATATATATATATATATATATATATATATATATATAAAATTTTAATCCTTTATTACCCAGGTAAAAAAAAAACAACAAACCAGTCGAGATGTTTCACCTGTCTCAGTGTAGTATGAGGGAATTTAATATTTGGTGTTTCTTGAGGATGACATAGTATTGGGGAATATTTTGCTCCATAGGATGGAGGTGAGATATTTGAACTTTTAATCAATTACTTATCAGCCAGCTGAAGGTATCATATGACACAAGACCATGAAGGAACTGAAGGAGATAATTTAGAATGAATGTCAGGCCAATCAAATCAGTAACTAAGCATCATAGACATGCACTCTATTTTATTTAAAACACAATTGAACAGAAGATTGCTCTAAAATTTCATAAAGCAAAAATCATGTTGGTCTCACCAGACTCTTACTGTGTTTTTTTTTAAACCAAAAAGTCATCAGCACAATTGACATCATCCATAACCACATTAAGCTCAATATTGAAAAGATAGATGCAAGTTGGTATCACACAGACAATGGAATGGATTTTAGAAATAACCTAGTCCAATTTCTCATTTTATAAATAAGGCAACTAAGCCCTTGAAACATGGAACAAATTACTAAGGGTCACATACATTAAGTGTCTCCTATGCAAAAGCTCCAGGTTTGTGTACTGGAGGTAATAGGAAATCTAGACTGGACATGGCTTCTGACCTTATAGATCTTATAGTTTATTAGGGAGATAAGACAGAAAGTATAATACATAACAGAGGGGTTAAACATGTGACCCACAGGGCTCTCATGTGTAAGCCATTCCATATAAAAATCTAGCTGATTTTAATGTACTGATGCATTACTAAAAAATAAATACGAATGTGTTTATATAATGGGTTTTCTAAATCAATACAAAGCCCACAGGGATTCTTATATAAAGTTCAGTGGCCCCCATTTCTATTTGAGTTTGACACCATTGATCGATACAGATACTGGTTGCATTCTCTCTACCATTTTTGGTAGGAGGTCTTTGAGATTTGCTGTGCATGAAAAATTCATCACCCAGTAGCCAATCTGATGATGAACAGCCATCATTTCCCTTGTGTCTTTCTTTTTGAGAAAGCCTTTGGCCCAACCATTCTCCGATAGCTGGACCTTCTTCCGCTTCCCCTTCCTCAAAGAAGAAAAAAATCAAATTGATTCCCTAATTGAATTTTTTTTAAATTAGAGCACATTGCCTCCTCTTCATCAGTGTCTATTGGATGACTGATATTGCTGAGAAGACAAATTTTGCTTATACTTCTGATTTTGGAGACCACATATCCAAGGACTAACAGTGAAGTTAGTAGGCTGAGGGTGATAAGGGAAATGAAGCTTAGGAAAGCTGTCTCTACCTAAGAAAGTTTTGTTGGCATTTTTTAAATCATTCTAGTGAGATGTAGTAGTCCTGACAACAAGAGGGTAAGCCAGCTACCCTGCTATTTCTATAAAAAAAAAAGCATCTGGCAACCAATACTAGTGCTTCCAAGGCACCTGGCCTGCTCCTGATCTCTAGGTACAAATTACTTCATATACAGAAGGAAAGTTACTGGAAATCTTGCTGTGTTGGAAAGGGAAAGGAACTCTCCCTCAGCCCCTTTCACAGCTGGTATAGATCTTTTCAAATTCTCCCCTTGGTTGAAGAGTAAGTGCATTGGTCTAACCAGAACATTACAAACTTTAAAGCATTTTCACATCTTTTGATTTTCACACACTTTGAAGTTGGCAGGGCAGATATACTTGTCACCATTTCATAGATGAACTGAGACTGGTAAAAGTTCATAGAAACCTATAATTTAAAGACCAGAGATCTGGAAGGAAAAGGACCTTACAGTTGAAATGGAAGCCCAGAGAATTTCAGTGACTTCCCAAAGTCACAGAATCAATGCATCAAATACTTAGAGCTGGTAGGCCCCTCAGAGGCCACCGATTCCAAGGACAGCAAGGTGATGCAGTGGATAGAGTGCTCGGCCTGAAGTCAGGAAGACATGAGTTCAAATTTGACGTCAGACACTTACTAGCTGTGTGACTCTGGGCAAGTCTCTTAACCTCTCTTTACCTCTGTTTCTTCATCTGTAAAATGAGCTGGAGGAGGAAATGGCAAACCACCTTAGTGCCAAGAAAACCCTAAATGTGGTCAGTCAGGTATAACTGAAAGATTTAATAGTAATATATATATATATACATATATAAATATATACATATATATGTGTGTGTGAGTATACACATACACATAGATGCATACGTATACGTGTGTGTATGAATTTTAAATGGGATTTTTCTAATACTTCCCACTAGATTTTGTTGGTAATATGCAGATATCTTGCTGATATACATGGGTTAACTTTGCTGAAATTAAAAATTGATTCAATTAATTTTTAATTGGCTCTAGAGGGTTCTATAAACTGTCATATCATCTGCAAAAAGGGATGCTTTGTTTCCTCTTTGCCTATGTTTATTCCTTTAATTTCACTTTCTTTTCTTATTGCTATAACTAGCATTTCTACCAAAGAGTGGTAATAATAAACGCCTTTGCTTTATTCTAGGTTTTACTGGAAAGACCTCTAGTTTATTTCCATTACATACAATGTAAGCTCTTGGTTTTAGATAGATACTATTTACCACACTAAGGAAAGATCCATTTATTTCTATCCTTTTTAGTGTTTTTTAACATATATTAGTGTTGTAACTTGACCAAAGCTTTTTCTGCACTTATTGAGATAGTCACCTGATTTTTGTTGTTCTTAAAATGTCCTATTATGTTTACAGTTTTCCTAATATTGTACCACCCCTACATTCCTGCTATAACTTCAGTCTGGTCATGGTTTTTAATATGTTTCTGTTGCCTCTTTGCTAATATTTTGCACTAGAAATACAAATGAAAGCATAAGACAACCCCTGTTCAAGAAGCTCACAGTACCTGGATGATCATTTGTTACAGATATTGGAGAGATTTTTATTCCATTGTTGCACACGGTAGACGATCTCTGGGGTTTCTTATAAATATGAGATTCTGCATGAATCTACGCCTCCAAATCCCATGCTCTTTGCAATGTATCTCCCTTTGCGTAATCTATGAGCCCATTTAAATCATAGGCACCTAAAACACAGGGACCAGCTCTCCTCCTTACATTGTTCCATTCTCCTTACATTGTTAACATTAAAAAGATGAGCCTTTGCTTCCATGAGATGCTTGGGATTGGTAAAGGAATTTACGATATCCTAAAAGCAATCCACCCACTCTCCTCTTCTTTTTCAACTCTGGTCCATCTGTCCCATTTGTTCCTGATATATCCACCATATGACAAGCCCTTTAGAGTGTCCATCTCATGCTTCTTTAATCTGGGCAATAGACAGTCTTAATTAACCTGATTTTTCCTGTATGGATGGGCTAGCTGAACTCTTTGGAGAGAGTAGATATCTCTTCCAGGAGGCTCTGCAGTACCTTGGGGTTTTAAATAATCAGCCCAATGTCAACCATCAATGGGCACACTTTGTAGGACCTCACTGTACACTGGAAATCCCTCTGTGACTTGGACTTTGCACTGAATCTCCTCTATGATAGTGGCGAATACTTTCCGTAAGCATGCAGGGAATCCCTGAATAATTTTATTTCCTGTTGTTAGATTTTCCCAGGAATTCTGAATGATCTTGATACATGGATGGGAGATAACTTTTACAAGTACCTTCATGGAGGTGTTCTTTTTTCCTAGTCAAAACAATACAAACAATAAACCTGATGACATCTAATATTATGGTAATATTTCAATTAACTGTGAGATAGAAAGGGTGTGGTCCACTGTTGAAGATCACTTATGAAAGCTTATGTGTTTCCTGCTTATATCCTTATTGAGGATACCCTCACTTTTTTTATAGACAATTATCAAAAAGATTTTGCCTAGGTGGGAGAGTAAGCACATAGGATGACGGTTCTTAATATTGCCTTGGTTGCTTTTTTTCAGTGTTACTAAAGCATGAAGTAAAATTTTTCCATACATCTGGTATCTTTTCATCTTTCAGATATGTATATTGGCCCCTCAACCCCCTCACAATTGTATCCCCATTACCACGGATGTACCCACTTTTGTTCTCTTTAATCCCTCTACCTCAGGACTATGGTATTGGGATTGAATGTGGTGGTGCCACTTTCCTTGATGGAGAAATCAGGTGGTTAAAATAATTTCTGTGTCTTTTGCATCCTTCTTCTGTTTGTGGTCCTTTCCTCTTCTTTCTTGAATGTCCTTGGGGTGACTTTACTTAGTTGGATATCTTCCCAATCTTTTTAAAACTGGTTTTACTCTCCACTGCTTCTCTGTGCTTTATGAGATCATACTGCTCATAATCATCCATCATCCTTGTTCATAAGATTTTGCAGAAGTTTATATTCTAACCCTGTATTACCTTTGGCAGCCATATTTCTGTTTGTCCGGTAGGCCAAATGTTTGCTTATTATTATAGTGGTTTTGTAGTTCTTTATTTCCCTTGTTTTTGGTGGCACAATTAATTTAAATTGATTAAACTTCTGGCTAAAAATTTTATATTGACAAAAGAAATTATAGGAACAGCAACGACAATAATTTCTTCTTGGAGTTTAACTTGAAGGCGCAGGAAAAAAGAAAAAGAGAGAGAAATTACTTTGAACTTTTCTTGAAAGTACAAAAAAGAATAAGAAATAGCCCCCCACAAAAGCTTAATAGAACCCATCTTTTCCTTTCCTTGTGTTTATTGATGCATATATCATGATGCTTTCTGCTGTCAATACCTTCATCTCTGTTATGTGGAGGATATGTAGATTATTCTTCTAGATTTCAGGGAACACCAAGGGTGAGGTACAGGTTTCACTTTCCGAATTCTTTTTCCTTTAGTTTGACATTCTTTTACTTGGGAGATGCCCCTATATTTAATAAAATGCCTGGCATGTAGAAGATGCTTGATACTCCAGCTAAGTAGTGAGGCGAATAGATTTCTAGGCCTGGAGTTAGGGAAATCTGAGGTTAAATCGGGCCTCAGACACTTACTAAATGTGGAATCATTTAAGTCATTTAAGTGCTGTCTGCCTCAGTTTCCTACGCTATGAAATGGGGTTGATAATAGCACCTATTTTCTAGAGTTTTCATAAGGATTTGTAAAAAGCATATAGTCCAGTCCCTGTTACACAGTATGTATTTAATAGGTACATTTTGAAAGCAATGCAATATGTTATAGTGAATAAGTCCTGGGATTTGGATTTTGAAAGTCTTGGATTCAAATCATGCCAGAGAGACTTACTAGCTATCTTACCCTGACCAAGTAACTTACCTGTATTGGGTCTGATTTTCCACTTCTGACAAATAAGGGTTTCAGAATAGATAACTTCAATACTTCTACAGTCAGGTGACTAACAGCAAAGAATTCTTCTCAGACTTCCTTGAAGTTTTGAAATGATGTTTTAAGAAAGTGATATGATCTGAAAAATCTATATTTTCCTGTTTCCTGTCTTTGAATTACTAAAAATAAGTGAAATGAACTGTCTGGTCTCAAAGGTCCCATTCGGCTCTAAAAATCTATGATTTTATGATTCTAAATTGCGATTTCACCATCATCAGTAGGGATAAAATATTTTAAAACCTTTTAAGTTACGTATTATAATAGCAGCCATTCTGCAAAGAAATTTACATACATTATCTCCCAGGGGCCTTGATACTACAGGCAGCACGATCTGCCCCCTTTTTAAAACAGAAATGGAGGCCCAAAGAGATGATGGAACTTGTTCACATTTGTCTAATTAGTGTCAAAGGCAGAATTTGAACTTTGGTCTTTCTGGCTCTAAATTCAGCACTCTATCCATTGGGCCATGCTGCACAGATATAAAATCTAACGCATGCTTATAGATTAATAAGAGATTCTTGATACAGATAGGTATTACTTGAGAAAAGAAATATAGTATTGGTGCCATAGCACTAATGGGTCATATTTCCAGTTTTGTAAAATAAATGTCTATAGCGTATTTTCTTTCAGCCTCAGCCTAATTTCCTCTTATGCCAACTGGTAAAAGATACATGGCAGTAAGTACAAGATGTCCTAGTTATTGCTGAACAATTGGTACTGGAAAAACGCTACTCAAAGAGAATCTACTTAAAATAAGGATAGACATTTCAAAGTAAATAAAAAAGTTTGAGACTTTATCATAAAAACGAAAATAAGTAAAAGGTTATATTTTGTAACTACATGATAATTCTTAGAAGGACTAAAGAATTAACTAAGTGATGATTTTTCAGGCACAATTTTTCTGACAAAATAATATGACATTATGTGACATCCTTCAGTGTCTCATACACAGTAGGTACTTAATAAAGGTTTACCGATTAATTGTCTTTAGCAGCATTATCATGAAGAAAGGCATTGTCTCAAAAATATTCTAGGCCTTCATCAATTTTCCCAAGAGCCTATCTCAATCCTTTAATTGTCAAATCACTCTCATTTTCAGTGAATTTACTTTGACTGTTATTTTTTTTGGACCAATTACTCTCCGATAATGATAGTCACAGGTCATCACTACGGCAAGCTGGAACTACATTTGAATTACAAAATAGCTAACTCTACCCATCGAGCATCACCTGTTATGGAGCTCACCTTTTAGATGAATGAATATAAGACATGATGAAAGAATATAAAAGAAAAGAAAAAGAAGAAAGAACATAAGCCATAGTCTTCGCCCTCTGGCATCCTGCCACATATTGTCATACCTACCCCACAAGATTGTAGTGAGGAGCAAATAAGATAATAGCCCATGTAAGTCCTCTATCAAGGTTAGTGCCTATTATAGGCACAGAAGATTCATGGTTCAGGTAGGTGTCCCTTGAAATCTGTTTGATCTCTAAGATGGTAAGATTGAATCAGTAAATATCTGTTGAGGGCTTAACTTCCTAGCGCTATTCTAACAGCATTTGTACTTACATACACATGCATACATACATACAAGAAAGTATTATCTACCCTTACTTCTCCACAACACCACCCACCCTCTCTCAAGTATGTCAATTTCCTTAATGTCTTCACATCTATATCAAACTCATGGCTGTCTCTGAGGCTTTATCATGCTGTCTCCACTAGCTAAAATGACCTATTCCTTCTTATCTATTGATCTGAGACTTAGCCATTTTTCATGGCTAACTTCATCAACAAAGTCATCTCTGATACTCTAGGGCCAAAAATCCCCTCCTTCTCTGAAGCACTATTGTGATATAGACCATGTGATTTCCCATTTTCTGATCTAATATTTTGTTTTTAAGTTCAGACTCATCTTCCTGAGTTCAAATCTGGCCTCAGACATTTACCAGCTATATAGCCCTGAGCAAGTCACTTCACCCTGTTTGCCTCAGCTTCCTCATCTGTAAATTGAGCTAAAGTAAATGGCGAACGACTCCAGTATCTTTGCCAACAAAATCCCAAATGGGATCAGGAAGGGTGAGACAGACACCACTGAAACGACTGAACAACAACCAAAGTTCCGAAGAACTTAAAGTGACATCATTAACAATTGCGCCTGTAATTTCATTGGCTAAGAAACTCCCTCTGCCAAGGTTGATTAGCAATTCATTAGTAAGTTAGAGTCTTGGAGCATTGGCTGGACACTGAGGCCTTAAGAGATTTGCCCAGGGTCACACAGCTCCAATGTGAACTGGATATTAGCTCATATCTTTTTGACCCAGGGGCCATCTCTCTGTTTCTTAGGCCACACTGCTTCTGTGATCTCAGTATCATAGAAACACAGTGTTAGCTCTTGATGCAGTGGACATAGTGCTGGGAGTCCAGAAGATCTGAGTTCTAACCTTGCCTCAGCCCCCTGCTGTTTCTAGTGGCCTTCCTTACTTCCTTTAATTACCCATTGAAATCCTGTCTTTTACAAGAAGCCTTTCCCAACCTCTCATTTCTATTGCCTTCCCTCTCTTATTTAACTACTATTTATTTCATACATCGCTTATTACTACATAATTGCTTGTTGTCTAGCCCATTAGAGTGTCAGGTCCTTGAGGACAGGGACTGTCTTTTGCCTTTTTTTTTGTATCCCCAATGCTTACTACAGTGTCTGGCACAGAGTAGTCACTTAATAAGTGTTTATTGACTGACCCTTTCTGCTGTCTTCTGTCTCTTCAAAAAAATACTGGTTTATCTTTTTTTTTCTTTTGGTATATTTTCAGAGGAAATACTAGGAAAATTTGGTCCAAGTAGTTTACCAAAAGGATCTCTATTTCTTTCCCAAAAAAAGCTTTGGGAAGGAGAAATTGCTCTGGGGGTTGGACTTTAGCCTTGGCTACTCTGATGAAGATGACAGACAGGAAGAAATCAGTTTGAACCTTTGTTGTTGAAAAGGCTGAAGAAAGGGGAGGTTCATCAGAGCACTGGTTTCCCATCCATATGGCTCAATTTGTTATGTTTTAGACAAGAGTATATGAGAAAGGGGCAACAGAAGGATTTAGAATACCATCAGCTTTTATATCCTGAGGTCAATATGCAAATATTATTTTATTTAAGAAAAAAAAAACTTGTTGGTAATGACTGTTGACACTAGCAATGAGTGTTTGGATAGTTTGTCTAGAAAGTTTCCCTAAAGTGCTTATAAATCTCAAAACTATATAAATGTGAGCTGCTATTATCTCTTTTCTTTTTCCTGCTTGCCCCTCCCCTCCCCCAGTAGACTACAGCCACCAATGGATGCCCAGGGAAAACTAATTCACTTCTAGAAAGTGATGAAGCCATTAAGGGCCAATTAAATAACTATCAGGGAAATTCAAAGCTGACCAGATCTGGACAAGTATTGTCATCAGGTACCTAACATGGACTCTGCACCTTTGGTCACTTTATATAAATCAATTTTCAAGTGCTTGTTAACTATTCTGGATTCCATTTATCTCAGTTTACTTTAGGTGAATACATGCTGGAAATTATGAAATCTCTGCTAACAATGAGCAGAATTAACTACAAAAGAATTGATTGATTGTAACTGGGGAGACAGAGAGAAGGTAAGAAGCAGATTACTTTGGCCAGTGGGTTTATAAAACTATTGCCATTTGCACGGCTTTGCTGATTGTAAACTGCTATCACCCAAACATTAGAGCTTTTGAACCAGACTGAGACAGTCACTTAAACTTCCAGAAAAGTGGTAGTTGTTTGGTTCATTTGTTTTTGTATTGCTTGTCAGCTGAAGGTGGGATAAGTGGCTAATTTAACTCTTCTTTTATTAGGATTGGCGCCAAACCAGACAAAATTTTGATTGGAATAATCCAGTCATCAGACTGATTATTTCAATACAGTATTTCAAAAACCCATTCAAAATAAAACCATCAATGACTCCCTATTGACTATTGAGTAAAATTAGAATACCTCTATCAGGAATTCTAGTACCTCCACTCAACACGTTCATGCTTCCTCCAAGTTACTCACTTCTATACTCTCTGTATTTCAGTAAAATTAAACTGTTCTCTGTCTCCCTAATATACTTTATGCTTTCATGTTCTTCCTGTTCCCAACAGGTCTGTCATCCAAGGACCAGTCTTGCTAAATTCAGGATCTCATCAACAGATGGTTGAGCATAGGATAATGTATTTTTCAGCCACACTGACAAAATGACTAATCCTTAGGGCAGTGAAGTACTATGTTTTCTGATATTCCAGGGCCTTCTGGAACTCAGAACCAGAACTAGGTATTTTCTCCTATGGCAAATGCAGAACCACAAACTGTACCTGGGGCAAAGGAAATGAAATCTGCTCTTGATTAAGGTTGGAGGTCCGACACAATATTATAGGGCTATTAGAATGAAGCTGATATAGAGAAGGCCTGCATGTGGTGATGGGGTAGAGAAGTGAGGGTCAATCCATCCTACCACGTGTCAGCTTCCCATCATGATTACTTATTCTTATTAACTTATTTATAACTTATGACATGATAACTTATTCTTACTAACGCTGTTATTCTCATCCTGCTAAAGGGTTGCAAATATAAAAGGTATCAGCACCTTCTAAATTCTTTGTCCTTCAAATTCTACTCCCTGGGCCAAAAGCTCTGCTTGTACTGCACTCTCTGTATCCCTGATGGTCCTATATGTATTTGCTACACAAATTAAATGGCCATGATTTCCATATTTCTACTCTGTGATTTTGGGGAAGGGGAAGGGGTTGAAAGGTGGTTATCTTAGCAGGCAGTAGCAGTTTGGGCTTCTCTGTTGAGGAGTAAGTGCTACAAAGCTAAATGTAGAGGCAGTTTTCTCCTCCATGAAGGCACTGATCCAACGTAGCACCTGGCACACATAATCACTGGGACCACGTTCTGGGAAGCTTCACCTTTTCCTTCCTTCCCTGCCACATCACAGAGAAGTCCCATCGTCCAATCTGTGCACGACAAATGATGGTGCGTGTGTGTGTGTGTGTGTGTGTGTGTGTGTGTGTGTGTGTGTGTGTGTGATGACTCTCCTCTTCCTCCCCCTTACCCCACACACATAAGAGGAACCTGGGACTTCTAAGAGAATGTGCATTTTAGGAGAGTGTCCAAAGCATATTCTCTAAAAATATCTGTTAGAAGGAATTTTTCAGTAAAGGGTTTCTGGGTTTCACTCTGGGTTTCACCATAGCTCTGGCAACATCTGGAGGATGTTTATTTACAAAGGGGTAATCGTCATGTTTATTAAATCATGTACTGGGCCAGTTAATCCAAAGGAATCAATCACAGAAAGGAAAGATTAGACCATTGATCGGAGCCAAGTGAGTAATAATGCTGAATAGACGTATGTCAAGACTGCACAATGAAGTGAGATGGGGAGGTCTCTGAATTCTGCTTTAGTCACATCTGGGAACATTCCATCCTCAGGGCACAGCATTAACATATACATGGATACAGAAGAAAGATGGAAACATGGTTTTAACTTTAAATTCTTAAATGAAAGCATACTTTAAGAAAAGATAAAAATGGCATTTCCTCTCAATACTGAATCATTAACTGAAGCAAAAGAAAATCATTATGATAATGTAATTGATTCCTCAACTATGCTATGAGCCAATTACCTCATCAGAAGATCGATGTAGAAGTTTTTCTATGAATGGGGACCGTGGTAATTTCTATCATTGAGACGGAACTGAAAAAATCAAAATCAAGTAAAGAAAAAATTTGACCTGGTGAAGTTGACCTGGTGACTCAATGTTGTATTTGGGGCCTAAAGCCTGGAAACGTGAATGTACTTTTAAAGGGAGGGAATTTTTCCTACCGTTACAGATTGGCAAGTTATCTACAACTTCTATTACCTGAAAGAGCTGCCCAGAGCCCTGAAAGGTTGGGTGATATGATTTGTCAGATTCACACTAACTGCTGAGAGAAATTATTTCTCTATTATATTAATAACCAATTATTAAATTAGGATTAATTTTTTTCTTTTTTTTATTTCCTCATTCAGGGACCAATCCCTGTAGGTCATTCAGCCAGTCTCTGAAGGACAAGGTTGATAGGTGAGATTGCCCAAATCCTGGAGTAACATGCTCCTTAATCTGGGTCAGGACTTCACCCAACCAGAAGACCTTACTTCTGTTTAGAATGTAAACAGAATCTAGTCTAGGTATATCCCAGCCCTAAAGCATTAAACCCATGTCCTTTCATCCCTCCATTGGAGTTTATTGTAAGCCAGCTCATGAAGGAGAAAAGCAACCAAAGTGGTCTGGATAGAGATAGATTACTTTGTCCAGACTGCTGGAATCAGCTGAGTCTCAAAATCAAGCCACATGCTCAGCAAGAAGAAGTGTAGACTTTCATTCCACCTCCTCATTTGAAAGCCCAGCCTCTCATTCATTGTTCACCAGTCAGGGCTGATTTTTACCTGTTGGGGCACCTTTTTTCTAAAAGCATATCAAGGCCTTCAGTATCTCTATTAGGTATCTTTGGTTACCAAGAGAAACCACTGACCATCAATTTATTGGTTATCAGCCAGCCTAATTAATAAATTGATTCTCAATTACCCAGAAACTTTGTCTCTCAGCCTTTCCATTGATCTCACTGCACATGTACATGTCAGGAGGTATATTTGAACTCAAGTCTTTCTGGCACCAAGGCTAACTCTTGACCTATTTTTCTTCACAGTCTCTCTGTTCTAATTCTGTTCCTCATAAATTGCACAGTCCCAGATATTTTACAGAGAAATAATTATAAAAAATAATGATAATAACATACTGCTACAATATATTACAAATTCAGTAAGTGTTAGGATGGGGGTAGGGGGGGCAAAGATGGAAAGAAGTAGACTGTTCCTTTGAACTGCTGTTTCCACCACAAGCTGATTTCAATAATATTTTAAAATATATTTGACACTTACTATATGCAATTAGATTTTTAATGCATTTTCATCTTCTGGCTATAAATGTAATAACAGTTGTTGTAGAGTATCCCATTTAGAGCTAGTCGGGAAACCTTAAAAATAATAGGATAGGAGAGAAGAAGCTGGCTGCTGTGCCTTTGATGTGTGAATATATGCATGACGAGTTCCCAAGACCAATTTTTTCTAAACTAAATTCCAATGTTCAGCTGAAGTCACCCAATATGTATATGTAAATAAGTAATTACACAGACCAAGAATAAAGTCAAGCTCTAGCGCTCTCAAGTTGCCTGTCTTCTCCATTATATGTTGGCGGATGCTCAAGGCTCACCATTCCTGGATGCTAATTTATCAATGATATATCTCAATCTCCTTAATTAAGAAAAGAGCATATCTAGCATCCAATTAAAATTCAGTTTCCAGTAAACATGGTAATATGATGCTGTAAGTAAATCAAAACCATTTGGTTCATGCATCATCATCACCAACACAAGCAACAAGAATTTTTGATAGCTAGTATATTAGATCAAAGGCAACATGATAAGTTATCTCAGGCAGACAAATAGACAGAGACAGACAGATACAGATACACACACACATGCACACACACACACACACACACACACACACACACATACATAATACGAGACAAAGTCCCTTGGTATTTTTTTGAACCAAGGCATATTTCTGAGAGAAACACAAAAGTTAACCCCCAAGATTCACTGAGACTATGTAGGCTCAAGCACCTCAGAAATCCCTGCATTTGCTCAGTATCTTACCTGCTGTGGACAAGCTGATTGATTTTATTTTAGTCATTTTTTGTTGTTCAGCTGTTTTTTGGTGGTGTCTGACTCTTTGTGATCACATTTGGGGGTTTTCTGGCAAAGATACTAGAATGCTTTGTCATTTCCTTCTCCATTCAGCCACTTAAAGGGTAAAACTAAGCTGGTAATGATTAAACATGAACTAGCAGGTATAAGTATGTATGTATGTACATATGCATGTATGTACACAGTAGCATAGGCTGCAACAGGTTATCTGTGCCCCAAGCCTCCTACCAGCAAGCCCAGTTTTTAGCTCACTGGTGCCCATGTCAGATGTCTAACACCTACCATTTTCCTAGGTCCCTAGGCTTCTCTATCCCCTAACTCAATTGAGGAGAAAGACCAAAAAGGTTACCATGGTGTTCCCATCCCCATCCTATCCCTGTTCCTCCAAGGATATACCAGCCTCTTTGGCAATTTCAAACATAATGAAGAGAGGGGAAGGTGGTGGAGGGGTGGAAAGAATCTAAGACAATACATTAATAGATGAAAGGATTTAGATTTTATAATATATTCAGAGGAGTAATGTATAATAAGTCCAGAAAAGTAGGATGGAGTCAGATTGGGAAGGTTTTTAAATGTTGGAGGAGTTTGCCTTTTATGTTAGTGCCAAGTATCCCAAGGTTCCATACATTAAAATCTTGCCATCTGTGATTTGGAGCAATTGGAAAATATCCTTCATCAATAAGTAATCTTTGTATGCAGGGCATATGCATGGGATGCCCTCCAGGACACTGGAGAGCTCTTTAGATGAGCATAAGTCTCTGAGTTTTATTCCTTAGTTGATGTTAATATTCAGTGTATTGCTGAACAAAGTTATCTCTATAGTCACATCTGTCAGAGAATATTGAATTATTTTAACATATGTGTGGGAGACGACTTGTTTGAGAAGAGCCTTTAAAATTGCACTTTGTTCTCCTGAGCCTAATGCTTTTTTCCCATAATCAACAAGTGACAGACACAGTGGGATCGTATATTCTCTGCACTTCTTAAATTATACAATGATGACAATATTATTAATAACATTAACAAGAGTAAGAATAACCTCAAGCGGCATTCTGGGTCCCCTTGTTCCACCTTTTGCTCTTGGAAATGCTCTCAGATGGCTAGAATTTCATTTGTCATCAGGAGATCAGAAATCAATTAAGTAGGTGAGAAGCATCTCAAAAGATCAGATGTTTTTTAGAAGGTACTTTTCCTCTCCCCTCCTCCTCCCCAAGGTACCACATGCAGTGAGTTCTGTTTGCATAATAATGGATAATTCTCACAGCTCTTTCAAGTTAGGTTGTATTTTAGATCCAAAATCTCGTTTAATTTTCTTAACCAGTCTAGGAGAGGGAGATAGCACAGGCATTTTACAAGGGAGCTGACAGAGAATCGCACAGGTAAACTGACTAGCCCAAAGTCACATAGACTCTATAAGGAAACCTGAATCTGAAAACATGTCCTCTGAATCAGTTCATTGACCTTTGCACTCCACTTCTTCCCTTCCCTTTCCCTTTTCACTGCCCTCTCTCAATAATAAAGACAAAGGAGGTCACTGCATTTGGAGTTGGAGATCCTGGTTTCAAATGAGTCTGCCTCTTCCTAGCTGTATGTGTTTCTGAGCGAGTCTTTCAGTTTCCTTCTTTGTCAAATGAGGTAGATGAGTCAGAACTCAAAGGTACCTTCAGTCCCTACATCTATCAGTCTTTGTGGCTATCTAAATTCAATGACGCTGTTAATAAGAAGGTAGCAAAATAGTTTGGATATAATTTGATTTTTTCCTACTTTCGATAAAAGTATACTTATGGGGGAAGGGTGCAGCTAGGTGGCTCGATAAATGGATCACAGGGCCTGGAATCAGAAAGTCTCATCTTTCTGAATGCAAATCTGGCCTCAGACAGTTAGTAGCTATGGGGCCCTGGGCAAATCACTTAACTCTGTTTGCCTCAATTTCCTCATCTGTAAAATGATCTGAAAAAGGAAATTGCAAAACACTCCAGCAACTTTGCCAAGAAAACCCCAAATGGAATCATAACAACAACGACATACTTATTTTTATTAGGTTGGACCATTGATGAATTAAAAAACAGCATTATTCTTTTCCAGAAGCTATTTGGTGCAGCAGCTGTCAAAGGAATTTGGGAACTATTTTATCCAAACTTTAGTAATTCCATATGTGCCCACAGACCTATTTTAATCTGCTTCGCCACCAGCCCATAGACCGGCCGCAATGGAGAAGTGCTAGTTAGATTGATATATTTTTTCAGCAGTCAATTCCACACACATGCTATCTGACAGCTTGCATTTTCAGGGCAACAGAGGGCCTTCTGAAAGAAAGGAGCCTGGTAATTTAAGGCCATAATAGATAAACCAGAGCATAATAATTTACAACAGATAGCTGTTTCAGAACAGAACAAACTGTATTAATCATATCATGGAGGGTCATAAATATTCTATTCCTTTCTCCCAAACAAAAACAATTCATGCATCTTCAATTTATTGAGTTCAAAACTGTTGATAGAAAGAAGCATTATGTGGGCAAGTAGGATCTTGCCCAGTCAGCTTCTGCTAAATAGTTTTCTGTCATCACTCCTGAGCATGTGACCTGGTCTTTGCATCATTGCTGGCTGTATGTTTCATCTGGGAGTATGCAAATCTTTTTCTTCTTAATCACCTTGCAGGTGCATCTGTCAAATTAGTCATAGTTGACAGACAATGAAGACGTGGTTTAATAGCTTCCACCTACAGTCTGCAATTGAGGTAGGCTTCTAACTCCCCTTGAGTTCCCTTTGTGACAATTTGATGAGGCTCATATTTTAAAATAAAGTTTTCATTTCAGGGGAAAACCCATATTTACATTTTCTACTTCATTTTTTTTTAGGGAAGAGGAGATAAAAATGGGAAGTGCTTATATTTTCAGTAACTCTGGATGGAGTCTGACAAATAATCAAATGGAAAAATGGGTGCAAAATGCTTTGCAAACGTTAAAGTGATATGTCAATGACCCCTATAAAGCTAATGTCCATGGTTGGGATTTTGTGTTTTGTTTTGTTTTAATTAGTAAAATCATAAAACCAAAGGGCCAGGCCTAGAAGGGACCTAAGAGGCAATTCTATCAGACCTCCCAGGACATTCTCTGAACATTCCCTGCAATTTCCTATTTCCTGCTTTTTTTTTTCATTACCT
>CM053626.1:27263497-27340816 GCA_028646595.1 Phalanger gymnotis | reverse complement strand
AACCACAATAGGGCTCAAAATCATGTTCTTGAACTTGGTATTAAAGAGTTTGGCATTTATCAATTATTTAAAGAGTCCATTACAATGATGACCAATGTGGAAAGGGGAAAAGCATATGATAGACTTTATGGCACAAAATATACTCATTGGCATTCTGCAGGTGCCTAGAATAGCTTTTAAATTTTTTCTGGAATTGTCATCCTAGGTTTGATTGATCCACATATGGACAGGCAAAGCACACAGTAGGCACTCAAGTGAGTCAAACCAAAGTCAAGATAAAAATGCATAAATCAGTGAAAGATCACAGATGTGAATTTCCAGCCCTGCCTGCCTCCCAAAATTACAGTACACACATGGAAATTTAAGACTGATTTCTGGAATAACAAACAGGGAGGATATATAGTTGAGAGCTAATAATTAGGAAAAGGTGGGGAGCTCCTAATGTGATGGAAAAGACTCCCTCCTTAGCTTTACCCCTTGCTATCCTGAGCCTTCATGAGCTGTCCTCAAAGCTGACATTAGGGGCTCACTCCCAAGGGAAATCTTTTCTGATTTCAATATTTGTTAGTACTCTTTCCTTCCTCCTCAAATTACTATGTCTATGCTTATCTGTTTGAATGTCTCCCCACAGTGGAAAGTAAACTCCCTGAGGGCAGGGAATAATGCATATTTGTCTTTGATAACAAGCATTTAGCACAGTGTAGGAGTTTAATGTGTTTATTAGGTGAAATCTAGCAGGGAAAGCCTTATGAATGCATTCAGGTGTTAGTATGTCAATATTGTCACAAAATTCTGACAGACAAATTTTTAAATGTTAATAATCAATTTATTAACTAGACTAAGCCAATAGTCAATGAATTGAAGGTCAGTGGTTTCTCCTGGTAACCAAAGATGGAAAAGGCAACTCTGAAACACCTTAAATTAGGAATGTTCCTTCTGTGAGGGAATTCCCCAGACAAATGAAACGCCACCCTGATTGGTGAATGTTTAATGAGGAGGTGGGCTAAAAAGTCTTCAGCTACTCCTGCTGAGAACATGGCTTGACCATGAAATTCAACAGCCTTCAGCAATCTGGGTCCCCATCGGGTTCTTTCTGGTTTGGTTTCTCCTTCATGAGCTGGGTTGCCCCTAACTCTAATGAAGAGGAGCGAAGACAGAAGCTCATTCCCCTGGGGAAGGACCTAACTCGAACTGGATGCTGTTTCTGCTGAAGACAGAAATCAGGTTTCCAGTCAGGTGGGCCTAGAACAGATGCCTTGAGCAGAGCTGGAGTGCTTACAACATTCTTTAGCCAGGGAGGGATTTGTCTTTAAGCTAGCCTTTGGACAGAGAAAGGAATATTGCAAATTATTATTAATAATCAAATAATATAGCATCAAAATTAATTTCTCTCAATATCAAAGCTTCTGATGAAGGAGACAAGAAAAGCCATGTGAAGTTAGGGCCTAGAAAGTACAGTGAGAACCTTTGGGAAATATAATTAATAGGCCTTTAATACCATCAAAATTCTCCAAATAATTTCTTGGACTTTTGGACCATTACAAACAACTCAATTTCACCCATTTCAGCACTGATTGAGTTGCCAACCCTAAGCTTTGTACTTCCTGGTGGGTGTTCTCTTAGATTCTCAAATATATTGGAATTTTCTCAATTAAGGATTTGTAACAAATATTGGCTTCTATATATTGAGGACCACTTTTCTGTTTTTGATCTCATTACCTTGTAATAGAGTTTGCACATATGTAGGATAAATTTCGCTCTTCTGTGTGTATTCCAAATCATTAGCCCAGGTGGGATGAGTACTCTGGTAGTCATACATTTCATTAGTGTCTGGAGAGCATTACGAAGTAAGTGCTATTAATTTTTCTAAGACATTTTAACAAATATGATACTATGTGATTAAACCAGTTCCTTGTCCTGTGACAGATAAAAAATATTAACAATAATAATAGTCATTGCAGGTCATAGGGATATAGTGCTGTAAGATTTGAAAAGTGCTTTAATATATTATTATCTCATTTGATACAAGAAGCCTGAGAAATATTTTCTTCTTCTAATTTTATATACATACAATTTGAAGATTTCGGAGAGGTTAAGTAATTTGCTTCAAGTAATCAAGTGTCCACTATATTCCAAGTACAGTGCTATGTGCTGGGGATAGAAATACAGGGTGTCCCAAAAGTCTTTGTGTAATTTTAAGTTTAATAAGCTTAAAATTGTGTGAAGAGTTTGGGCACACCCATGTATAATAAATAAATGAAATGATCCCTGATCATAAGGAGCCTTACATTCAAATGGGAAAGGTCAAGAACACCTGTAAGAGTAAAGGTAGAATAATTTGATTGACTTAACCCAACCACCCCAAAGTACATGATCAGTGCCTCATCCATCATTCTCGTGATTCTTGGATCACCTATAAATGAGCAAATTAGAAGCTGGAGTGCGTGGGATGTTCCAGCACACCCCCGAGGAGAACAGTAAGACTAGACCATGGCATAGATGGGTGCTATTGAGGAAAGCCATTGGATTAATTGACATTTATGAGCAAAAGAACCAGGCAGCGAGGTGTAGTCATGGACAAGAGTCTCAAGAGTCAGGAAAACCTGGGTTAAAGCCCTGCCTTTGATATATACTAGCTTTCTGACTCCAGCTGGGCAAGTCGCTTAACTTGCCAACACTTCAGGAAGCTAAGACTGTAAGTTACAGAGAAGATGCCAGTTTGCTTGGTAGAAGAGTTTCTTTAATTCAAATTCAACAGGTGAAGCAGAAGAAGGACGTTCTAGGCACAGAAATCTCTTTGACCAAAGGCCTAGGGTTGGGAAAGCCTTATCTTGATTAAAAAAAAAAAGTATTTTATCACTACTTTTCTCTCTAAAGGATGATGTAGCAAACATATGAGGTGCCAATGGGTTACTGGATGCAGATTATGAATACGCTTAGTTTATATATTTTTAATTACAACGTATGTAGGTTTTTTATTTCTCTTAGGTTTTCCATGAATGCTGTACATAGTTCTCAAAACTACTTTTGGAAACATCCTGAAGTTCTAGGACAAGAATGAATGATACTTATTTTATGTGTCTTTTCAATTCCATCTCTTCAAACAGAAACTTTTTGCTCCTCATTGTAGCCAGGAGAACAAAAGAACAAAGACCCCCTGGCTGAATATGATGCAATCAAGGTAAGCGATAACTACGCTCACAGGAGTCCAAAATCTGCCATTTTCCCCCACCTCCACCCCTTTTACATATGCTCATTTACACATAGCATGGTCATCACCACCACAGACGTTAGAAAGTAAACTTCAGCAACTGCATTCATAACAGTACAAATGCAGAGGCCACAATTTTGACAGTTTTTTTTTTAAATAAAAAGAAAAGCTTGGGGAAACAGGAAAATCTCCATTAAAAGACTGCAGGGATCTCGTTGGAAAGAGTAGTTTATGTATAATTGAACAATCACTCTACATAAAATTGCAAGCCTGTAACAGATAAAAATGACCAATTATCTCAGACATCGGATTTTTCAGTCATCTCTAAGGAGCTCACCACCCGCACTTCAAATTAGGGAATGCAAGAGCTGCAAACCAAACTCTGAAACAGGACAAACAACTGAGGAGAGGAAGACAAACCTACTCATTAGTGGTGCAGCAATGGGGCTTCCTTCCTGTTTACTAATTGCACTATTGAATGCCTCCAATGTTTCTGCTGAGCTCCTCTCAGGGAAGATCTCAGCCGCTGACATGAATGACTTATTTATCCCAATTATGCTTCCAGAGCCGAGTTTCTGTTTGCTTAGATAAAAGACATCTCAGGTTACAAAAGGGGAAAATCTTCATGTTTTTACAACCTTCTCCCCAAAAATTAGCTATGGCATCCAACGGAGAAGTTATTAAAATGAGAATTTTGGTCCCATTTGTCCTGGTGTCATGGAGAGATGCTGTAATGAGCTCCTTCTCTTGACACATCAATGTTACTATTGTAATGGCTTATACAACAAATGAGTTGACATCCTCTGACATCTCCTGGCTAAATGCACATGGGAATTGATACCCAAGCACTTTGGGTAGAGAGGGCAAATGTTTGCCCAACTCTGAGCATGGAGTGGCTTAGTGCTGGCAGAATTAAAGGCTTTAGGATGATATAGAAAATCTTGAGTGAACATATAGAAACACTGGTGTGGGGTGCTGCATCAATTAAATGAAAAGATATCTGTCCACTGAGGCCAAGGCAATGACTGAGTGATACAGTGCCAGGGAAGGCATGCTCTAAAGAGTGCTTGGCCACTGCAGTTTGAACATGGTTTTGTCTGTCTCAACAGTAGATCTCTGCTCCTTGAGACTGGGAGGCTTTGATATTTAGCCAGGCTGAAGGGGCACCAGCCAAATCTCTTCCCACAAAAGGTCCTGGTTGGGAAAGACACTGGGGCTGCTGTCATTCACCAAGAAACAGAAACAGTGGAACTGGTCATGTCTTTAAGATAGATTCCCTTTATTCTCATTAGAATATTTTCTTTTGTATTTCAAGAATTACATTCTGGAGAACTTCCCATTCCTCCTAGGATGATTATCTGAAATAATTTTAGTCTGTCAGCACCCTACCTAGGCTTTCTTAGAACTCTATGGAAATTGATCCCTGAAAACATAAAGTGAAAATCAAATTTCTCCATTACACAGCCCAAAGTCCTCCGTCCTCGAAGTTCCTAGCGACCATTTTTTCCTTGTAGGTATGAATCAGCTCTAGAATAAAATTTTCCTCTATCAATTCCTCCATCTTTTTGTAGTTTTACAGTCTCTAGCATCTCTCAAGTTAAGCAGTGGGTTATGGATTAAACCAAATCACGGAGCATTTTTGCCCTAAAGTAGAAGTGGACATGTTCAGCGCTAGAACCCACCCTCTATAATACAATAAGAATTTATTGAGCCCCTGCTCAACGGAGATCATCAGTCCTTGAATGGAGAAGACATAGAGCCATGGTGACCTTTCTAGTGATGAATTCCATGGGCTAGTTAGGAATAGATTGGAGGTAGAGGGACTATGTTATGAGACATACAAACAACTGTTTTCTTAAACTCATTCCTCATGACTTCAAAATGTAAAGTTAGGGGAAAGAACTAGTCTAGTGTCAAAGATTAAATTGTTATTTACCAGAGAACCAAGGCTTGGCACAAGCAGAATGGAGTTTTCCCAAATCCAACTCCCATTTTCTATTCCCTAGATCATAGTGTCTCAAATATGGAATAGCAGTGAGGCATGACAGACGAATGGCACTTCTCTTGAGGCAAGGGAATATGGTATTTATCTCAGCGCTACACAATTCCAATGAAAAGAACTTTTCTGTGTTCCACATGAGTAATCCAATTCACACCAAGTGTTAAAAAACTTGAAAGCATGTTACTTAAATTTTACAAATCTCAGTATTTTCTTCCCATCTTCTCTGGAATACATATGTCATGGTAACTCAATTTAGGAACATTCTCTATAGACATCTTCTATTTCCCCCAGGTGGAAAGGTCCCTTGCATCATTTCTTTTTGGCAATTATGCAAGGGCATTTAAATACTTGGTTCATGTCTAATATTGGGGTAGCACAATATGGTACATTTAAAAAATGAGGAAACTGGGGCATCCAGAAATCCACTTTGTACCAGACAAAGGTTTTCCACAAGGCAGTTGGTGTGGGTGTGAAGTTTATTTTTTCCTTCCTCTCTAAATGCTTCTCTGTTTTATTGGTACATATAGTTAGAGACTAGAGCTGGCCTCTACTGCAGAGAGGATAACTACAATGGGCTCTCCATGTTATTTGAGTACCAAACACAGGCTTGCTCAAAAGATTATTTTATGGAGAACTTGAACAAGGCAAGTGCTCATATGGTTGTCAGAAGAAGCGATGCAAGGACACCCTCAAGGTCTCTCTTAAGGACTTTGGAATTAATCCTGTGATATAGGAGACACTGGCACAGGACCACCCAGCATGTGGTACCATCATTGGTGGAGGGGCTGTGATCTATGAGCAAAGAAGAATTGAAATAGTTCAAAAGAAAGGCAAGATACACAAATTTAGAGAATCCACTCAAAATGTTCACATGGACTATTTCTGTCCAACTTGTGGTAGAGCATAGCGAGTCCACATTGGTCTGATCAGCCACAGCTGCACATGTTGTAATTTGATTCTAACATAGTGACGTCATTTTGATCCTCTTCAAGAATGAAGGACAACAACCAACCAAGAGCTGGAAGCATCTCCTCAAGCACCTAGTCCAACCCCATAATTTTATCAAATGAGGTAACATGTAAAATACTTTTCAAACATGATTATACTATATAAATCCTAACTATCATTATTATTGCCGTTATTACTTTCTCAAGGTCACACTGGTGGTAATGGTCTAGTCTACTTCCAGAAAAAGTTTTGAAAAGCCTTTTTTTAAGAAGTACCTGTACAACACTGTGTGATGACCAACTTTGATAGATTCAGCTTTTCTCAGCAATGCAATGATCTAGGACAATTCCAAAAGACTCATGATGGAAAAATGCTATCGACAACCAGAGAAACAACTATGCCGTCTGAATGCAAATTAAAGCAGACTATTTTGTTTTGTTTTTTCTTTCTTGTGGTTTTCTTTCTCTAATTCTGATTATTCTTTCATGACATCACCAACATGGGAATATGTTTAATATGATTGTACATGTATAACTTGTATCAGATTGCATGCTGTCTTAGGAAGGGGGGAGAAGAGGGAAGGGGAAAATTTTGGCACTAAAAATCTTATGAAAGTGAATGTTGAAAACTAAACATAAATAACTTTAAAAAAAAAAGAAGCTCCTGTAAAAGAATCCATAAACAACATGGAAATCCTTAGTGTTAAAGAAGAGGTGGGGCAGGGTGTGCCATGGCATCACTGATGAGCACTGGCTTTGCTGTCAGGTGGATCTAGCTTTGAATCTCAGCCCCAATCATCTAGGCCAGTCATTGGGACCTCTCTAAGCTTCATTTCCTCATTTGAAAAATAGGTACAGGATAGGGATCAGAAACTAGACCTATGATGTCATTGGCACAGGGAACTCTCTAGTAAGGAAACTCCCTCTGTTCCTTCTCTAACACTTAAAGTGTCGCCCGGAGCATTGAGATATAAAATGACTTTCTCAGCTGGTATGTATGAGAGATAAAACTTGAACCTAGGACTTCCTGGCTTCAAGGTCACTTGTCTATTCATTATGTCATGCTGCCTGAATATAATACTCACTTCTCAAAAGGAAAACACTACATAAAATGAACTTGTATTCTTTGATTTACTAGAAGCCACAGGAACACAAAACTATATGGCAAAGGATGGCCAGGCTTCTACCAGGTAGAGTGGCCATAATTGTCATGAAAACATGAGCAACACATTTAATTATTCCTACATCAATCAAGGCTATATCCAAGGAAATAGGGGAGAGAAATGATCCAATGATGGGCCTAAAGATCACCCACCCCTTTGCACAAAGACTGAGAATGAATCAGTAACACAGCTGCAGATCCTACAGGTTAACCAAAATGAATCTTCACAGTGATGGGTGGCTTTCTAAGGAGGAATGGAAGGTGGCTTCCTGAGCTACTGTTGGCCCATACCATTCTTCCCTTTTTCTCCTGGGAAGGAAGAGTCCAGTTTAATCCACTATCAAGTCTTTTGTGGAACTTTTTTTAAAGGAAGCCAATCAAAAGGATCAAAGGAGAGACTGAACCTCTCTTCCATTCCCTGGGTCAACTGCCCTTATATTGGGTACCCAAGTAAAGCCAAACAATCCTAGTCCGACCAATTTTTCTTCATGATCGGTTAATGTGCCTTAGTCCTAATAATGACTAGTTTGTAAAAGACTATTTAGGAAGCCAACATTCATTTAGTTTGCAGCTTGCTAAGATAGTGAACAATGCAAAAAATCAATATTGAGAATATTAGAATGCAAATTCTCCTGAAGAGCTGGGGAAAATGTAATTCCCCCTAACCAGAATAAAGGGAACACTTGAAAAAATGTATCCTAAAAATGGTGTTATACTTACTGTAATGGAATACAGTTATAACGCCAGGTGGGTGGGGGGGAGCCATTTTAAATTAAATCCTGATTTATAGACCAGCTATGCTACATCAGGCTTCTGCAATATTGCTTGTTAAAATTTGATAATCAGGGTGAGTGTTAAACACTTTTCCCACTCAAAGAGTATGTAAGTCAATTGAGTGCCAGGGGAATTATCTCAGTTGGCCTATAGAGTCAGTGTGGGTATCTCTAAGCTACCTAATATCACAGAACAAAGAGAATCTATGAAGCTATATTCTTAAATGGAATTCTGTTTTATTTATCATTATTTATTTATCATTTTATCATTAATTTTATCATAGTTACCATTATCCATCATTAATTCATCATTAACTGAAAATATGGTAAAATTATTCTTTTACATCTTTCTGGGTACTTGCAAAGAGTATTAAAAATGGTGGAAAAGTTGGACCTAAAATAAATCAATAAAATAATTATATAACATTCTGTCATTCCTTAATATCGTCAATACAAAGATATCTACAAAAAGCCACTCATTTTAAATTTTCCTCATCACTGAAACAATATAGAATTTCTATTGTTGCTCATTCCTCAGTACCCTTTATATTGAGATCTTGACTGGGGAATTCTACCTCTAAACAAGGTGCCTTTAAGTATTTATTGATAACTTCAATAGGAACTTCTGTCCTAGCTCTGCCAAGGTTGGCTGTGCTGCTTACTTTCTTGACCTGTTTCCTTGTCTTAAAATGAATGGGTGATCTCCAAGGTCTCTGCCATCACTAAATCTTTTGTCTTATGAGAGAAACAAAGGGAATATTAATTGAGTATGCCTAGGAATTGTGGAAACTTGTTCTTTTAACTACACAGACTATGTAATGTATCAGGGAGGAAGAGAAGGGACCAAATTGTAAAGATAATGTACTCTTAAAATAATGTGTGTGGTGAAAGTATAAAGTAATGAGACTGATTTTAAATAAATGTGCCGGGATGTACTATACATTCTTTCCTTGATCCTTTGTCTCTTCCATAGCTGACAGTGAACTTTCCATTCTGAAATTTCCTTTTCACATTCTCATTTATAACTTTTTTTGTAGGTTCTGTTCCCATATTATTAACTATAGGTTCCTTTAGAAGATGAGCTATATAATTGTTTCTCCAGCACCTTGAATGAATGAGACAATGCCCGCATACTGTAGGAGTTTAATAAATATTTTCTTAAAGAAATGAGGCACAGGTCTCTACTGAAGTAGCTATTTTGGGAAGTGGCCTAGGTCAATTTATAGAATGATGCTACATTTAATACCACAAGGGCTCTGAAGCTCCTCTTTGGAAGCTACCTTGATGGGACATGGCCTGTCGTGGAAAGAGCATTGGGTTTAGAACCAGGATTCACTCTCAAATACTAATTCTGCCATAACTACCTGTGTGAACTTGGACAAGTTCCTTGTTTTGTCTGGGACCTAAGTTTCCACACCTACAAAATGTTGGGGGGGTGGGGTGAACTTTCTAAGTTCCTCTTCTGCTCTCACTCCTGTAACCCAGGCTTGATTTTTAATGAGGGTTCCAATAAAGGCTTGTTAACAAATGGCTATCCTTCAAAATAAAGTTAGGTGGAACACTGGATAGAGGGCAGTACTTTTAAGCCTTCTTCAATGTGAAAGAGGCTGTGTGACCCTGGGCAAACCACTTGAGTATTCTAGACTCTGATTTCCACATCTGTAAAATGGAGATGATAAAGACATCTATCTCACAGGGTTCTCGTGGGGATCAAATGAGTATGTATGTATGTGAAGAACTTTGTACACCCTCAAAAGCAAGTTTACATATTAGAAATCATTATAAACAGAACTCTGGCTCAGGAATTTACTAATTACTTTCTATAATGTCCACCAAATGAGCTGATGTTCATTCTTCATAAACTGCTGTCATAGTAAAAAAAAAAATGACCATAGGAACCAGGTATAGCCAGTCTGGGCAATACACTGGAAGAGATCACAGAAAATCTAAGAACAAAAGGCAAGTCTATGGTAGAGGAAGCATCAAGCAAGACACAGAGAAAGTGGTTATTTATTGTGTTTCTGAAAGAAAACTAAGAATGTCTGAGAGAATGGCGAAATATCCACAAGGAAGATAATGTTAACAGTTAATAACTCCTGGAGAACTTCCCATTCAATTTCATAAGTTGTGCACCAAAACTGGTGAATAAGGTTTTTGTAGCAAAAAAGGCCTGTGACTGCCCAAATTAATCATTCCAATGCGTGTTTTCCTTAATAATTCATTTTTAATGACAGCACATCTAAGAAGAGACAACAGAGAGGAAGGGAGAAAATGGATACAGTTGCTCGTCACTTCCCTACAGGTTTCCTTAAATGATTCCTTTGATATGTAGATGTAAGCTCAGGTGCATATACACATATATATATTATACATATTATATATACACATAAGCATATGTATGAATATGCATAAATCATAGGTCCCTACGTAATTTAAAAGTATTTTATCGAGTGGCAAATGAGAATTTTTTTTTAAATGTAGATTTACTATCAGGATGAAAAGATTCTTGCAGTTCACCATAATATCAGTACATACATTCTGCTGTTCTGTCATTTCTAAAAATAGCCATCAAAAACAAAAATCCTTAAACAACAGTGCCCCCTCCCCCATTCACGTGCAGTGAACTCACTCTCTTTTAAAAAAAAAATCAAAACAAAGTTATTGTCTGTTTCTCAAAAATGACTATCATTTGCTAGTAGCCAGGTGATCTATCTTTGAATCTCATTTGTTTAATTGACAAATTTGCTCTTGAGGGACAGCAAGTAATCTCCTCATTACAAAATTGCTTGTAGCAAAAGGTCCATCCCAAGCCCCGGGATTTGTGAATGATCTCTGGCAGGATAGGATTATTTCTTGGCATCCTAGTTAACGTGCAAATAAATGCAAACTATCCCTTCCATGTCAGATGCTTTTGTGATTCTTCCCACGCTTTCATCTGCTACTCAGTTCGGTATTTAAGCCTGTTTTATTCATGTTACCTTTCATACATTTGTCTTGCTTTTGAAGACCTGTTGAAAAATGTTTCCTAATAATTTTTGATTTTTACAAAGCACCTTAAGGTATTTGAAGCACTTTACAGACATGATTTTATTTTATATACACAACAAACTTAGAGATAGGTAAGACTGGTTCTTTTTTTTCCTTTGTGTTCCTAGTCCCTAGCACACAGTGAGCAAACAATTGATGAACGAGCATTTCTTAATCACTTACTATATTCTGGGTACCCTTCTAAGCTGAGGATGCAAAAACAGTTCCTGGCTTCGAGAAATTTAGATTCTAATTTGGGGGATAACATATACAAAAATCAGTACATACTAGGGAAATCCAGAGCATGAATGAATGAATGAATGATAAAACAGTCATTTCATGGCACTGGGGGGTACGAATAGAAAAATTAAGATAGTTTCTCTCTAAGTGCTCACATTCTAATAGGGAGAAAGAAAAAATAACTTTAAGCTGTTAGTCATATTAAAAAGCCCAGAGGCCCTTAGGAATTAGTGACCATACTGATGAAAACAAACCTTTTTTAATGTCATTTCAATTGATAAAACCATATATATTTGTGAAGTTGAACAACTTGACAGTAGCAATGACTTGACAGTAAAAAGTTTCTTTTCTAGGCCTTTAGTAGCCATGGTGGATGAGGAGATAGAAGATGTATCTACAGAGGCAGTAGATGAGTTACCCCTCTATAAGAGATGTTCTTCTTTCTGATGGGTAGAAGGATGGCTGGTGATCTGAGGACCACTGATTCCCATGGGTTTGGGAACCATATTTGACAGTTGGTGTTCATGGGGCTCTTTCTCTATTGATGGAAGATGTCCTTAATGGAAAGGGACTAGCAGATGAGTTGGCCAGGAAGGTCCTGAAGTGTGTTGAATAGGTGCTTTTAGTTATAATCCATATTTTATAGATTTTAGTTGTAATCCATATTTTCTGGATAAGAAATTTGAGATTCAGAGAGATTACAAAGGGCCCATGGTCACAGAGCTTTTGTCAAAGTCAGAAGAAACAGAATCTAGGTCTCTTTGGGTTCTATATGCTTTGATTTTTCCAGTATACTATGCTGCATCTATAGATATTTGTGCTGGGCTAGATCCTTAAATGTGGCAAAAATCTAATTTAACCAGATACTATATAAAAGTATCAGTGTAAAGTCAAATGAGTACATATATGGAAACAGCAACATACTAAAGTATCATCATATATCTGTTATGTTCATGTATCTTACAAAAGACATTGACAATCTTAAAAAAAATAGAGAATATATGAGTATTTAAAAACTTCCACACGCTGTCATTAAGTTTCAAAATGGGACCAGAAGGCTTAGATCTATGTCCCTTTTCAGACAATGAGTACCTATATAGGCATGGACAACTTCTTAACCTGGGCCTTAGTTTCTTTTCTTCATCTGTAAAATGGTTAACTATGGTACCACCCTCACTGCATTATGGAAGTCTCCAATGAGACAATTTACATAGAGAGCTTCACAAACCTAAAAAGTATAAGGAATTGCCAGTTATTATTATTGTCAATATTATTCTTATGATTATGCATAAAAAGCCAATGCTGTAATGGTCAAAACTGACTACTTACAAAGTTAACTGACAGGCAGATTACCGTGGCTTGGCCAGCTTAGCTGCAATGCTTTATGGTAAGAAGATGATAGTAAAAGCTGGTACCTTTAATCACTGAGCAAATTCTTCAACTAAAATTGAAAATGGACTGAACTGCATGATAAAATATATTTTATGGAGAGATTTTATGACACTAGAGCAAATAAATAGGGATCTGAACAGGAAGGACTGGGCTTTTCTACTTCTTCCTCTATAGCAAATAGGCCACTGAGAATGCACATCTGAGAATGGCTTTAGATCTGCTATTGTGGCCGTGTATATTCTCAGACTTGTTATATCATTTAAATCTGATATCACAACTTGGTGAGAGAGATAAGGAATGAAAAGGGAGGTATCCTAGAAATACCATCTCCTTGAAGATCTTCAGTGATAGGGAAAGCAAAGCTTTCTCTGACATGGCGCCTAAATCTGCCACTTTGCAATGTCTAGCCCTGGCTTCCACCTCTAATCTCTAGACACAAGCAGGACAAAACTAATTCTTCTAAATGATAATTTCTGAAAACTGAAAACATCTATCATACTCTTCCTGAGTCTTCCCTGCCCCAAGCTAAACATGCCCAGTTCCTTCAATTGATTATCATCAGACAGGAACTCACCTCAATTACTCTCTTCCAGATGTTTGTTAGCATATGAATTGTCTTTTCAAAAGAGTAGCATGAGAAATTAGACATAACGACCAGAAGCACAGAGTACAGTGGAACTGGGAAGTCTATAGTCCTGGAAGCAACAACTCTGAACAGGATTCAAGATTATATTAGCTTCAGTAGCTGGCATATTACATTGTTTTCTCACTAAACTTGGAATCCACTAAAATTCCTAGATAGTTTTCAGAAAACTGATATCTAACTATATTTTATTTTATCTTGTAATTATTAAGTTGATTTTTTGAACCCATGTACAAGACATTGCATTTATCTCATTAAATTTCAAATTATTAGGTTTAGCTGATGACCATGCACCTTCTGGTAGTGACTCTGTCATCCACTCAGTTAGCTATCCCTCCCAGCTTTGTCATCTGCAGATTTGGTGAGCACATTATCAGTCATTCAAACAGTTCCAAGTCTATCTAATTATATAATTGGCTAGTATTTCACATATATGTGTATGTGTGTGTGAGCATGTATATACATATATATATTTGGCTAGAATGACAGTCTTAATCACTTTGCTAAAATTGAGATGAATTTTAGGGTGAAAAAAGGAAATTAAGTTCTGATTAACTAGCTTTTCCTCAAAATAAAATGGAAAGAGCATTGAATTTAATGGCAGAAGATCTAAAGGTTTGAATAGTGACTTTATCCATTGAAGCCCTAAAGTCTGGAGGAAAAAATGATGGATTTAAAATCAGAGGACCTGGATTCAGATCCTAGCTTAGCAACTTATTGCCTGTGTGACTTGTGCGAGTCACAAATTTTTTGCACCTCAATTTATTCATGTGGCTCTAAGGTGCTTTCTCCTTGTGATAGTTATGCACTTGCCTAACTGGGTCACCTTGGGAAAGTCATTCACTTTGGCAAACTCAAGAGTCTTCAGCTATAAAAAGACAGGGATGGGCCTAGTTCTAATCTTCAAATTCTTTTCTAACTCGAACACAACATGATCCTTGTTACTCGCAATGTTTGCATATTAAATGAGACATATTCCCTAGAAGGGTTTGCAAAGGGAAGGAAAAATTAAGGTAAGGTTGGTAGCTGCACATCCTAGCAATATAAAAATAGAATATTATTTCAAGGAACAATGGAGTTTTTAGGACTGGAACAGCTGCCCTATTAGCAAATGTTTAAAATAATTCTGCTTGCAGATTTTTGTGACATCTTTGTTGTGGTGGTGGTCGTTGAATTATTTTATTCATGCCTGACTCTCCACGATCCCATTTGGAGTCTTCTTGCCAAAGATACTAGAGTGATTTGCCATTACTTTCTCCAGGTCATTTTACAGATGTGGAAAATGAGGCAGACAGGGTTAAGTGGCTTGCCTAAAATCAACGAGCAAGTAAATATCTGAGGCCAGATTTGATTTTAGGTCCTCCTGACTCCAGGGCCAGAGCTCTATCCACTGCACACCTAGCTGCCTTTCTGTGACATCTATTTTTATGCAATTAAGAATAAAGTTCACCTTCTCTCCAGTTATTTGATCAACTTAAATTACTGTACCAGGAATGACAATTTTTTTTAAAAAAGGAAGGATACTTTTCTGTTCTTCCTTTGCTTTCTGCCTTTAAACAGATAAAAATGTACCTCCCTTCCTCTCCCCACCCCACCCCATTAACTTCAGATTCTGTTGTTCTATCTTGTCTTACTCAGGCAAAAGTTCTAAATTCTATTTCTGCTTATTTGTTATACTCTCCCCTGAAAAGGCTCTGGTTCAAACTGAGTCTCTGAAATGCATAATATAGGCAATTTTCCTGGTAAGAAAATCACTAGAGAATGTGGAAGCACCCTGCTCTTCACCTGGTGCAGCTGCCGATTTTAATAGGGCCAGTCATTTGCTTATCAAGAAGAGAACAGATCTCATATTGATTGGTTTGACTCAGGACTACCCTAGTCCAATTACGATTCTGAGAGAGAAAGAACTCCAGAATTAAAGCTCAAGTTAACAGCATCTGCAATGTGATGGCATCTCAGCATCTATCTATACCCTGATTGCTCCCAATCCCCAGGCAATTCCACCCCATAGGCATTATTTCAAGTTACTCCTTGATAAGAAAGTATCGAACAGGAATGGGCCTTGAATTATAAAAGAAAAAAAAGGTATTTTACTGGCCATTGTCATCTTCTTTCTGATATTAGAATTGTTCATTTATCAGCTATTAGCCTATCCTCCAACATTCATTTTTCCCCTAAAGGCAATTACAATTTGTCAAATGTACATTCCCCAGGAAGCAGTCACTTACCCTGGGAAAAGGAGATGGTTAGCACAAGCTTTCTCAGATCAGCTTGACAAGACCTATCGTATTCCTTATGTAATACTCGGGCCTCAAATCCAGCAGGGTCAATGCCTGGTAACCCCATTCTTCCAGGGACAAAGTGAAACAGTAATGTTTATTTTAGTAAGATTACATTGTCCTCTAGAGTGAGACCATCTCTAGTGGCCCAAACCCAAATATAACCTTCTTACTTTTTTCTCAAAGTCCAACACCCTTTCTTCAGAAGAACATAGAGGATGATTTCAAATTTCTTTATGCTTCACAAAGCACTGCAAGCATGTGATCTCATTGGATCATCCTAGGAGCTCAGCAAACCTGATCATATTTGAGAGGTGGCTTGGGGCAGCATTGTGAGGAGTACAGTGAACTTCGAGTCAGGAAGCCTTACCTACTCTCTGTGGGACTCAGCCAGTCATTAAATAACTGAGCCTCAGTTTTCTTGTCTGTAAAATGCACATAATGCAGTTTTATATCTATCTTATGGGATTATTGTGAAGTTCAAATGAGGTAACAAAAATACAGTGCTTTGCATTATTTTCAAAAATGCACAAAAAAGAAGAGAAGGAAGAACAGTCAAGCAGGATTGATTTTGAAGTTCCATGTTGAATTTATGATATACTTAAAAAGAAGAGAAGACTATACATAACAGGGATTTGCACATTCATGTATAGTCCTCCTTTTCCATTCTGCTTTACATATGGAAATGCTTGTTTTATTTGGTATTTATAAAGGTCAGAATTAAATAAAAAAAATTCAAACTGTAAGGTACTTGGGAAATATTCAGGTATTATATATCAGTTTTTATTATTGTCATATAAATACCAGTCATTATTGTTTAAATATTAGTTATTGTAGAAATATCAGGCATTGTTTAAATGTCAATTTTTGCTATTGTATAGATATCGGTTATTTTTGTTGTTATTTATATGTAGAAGTTGAGGCTCAAAGAGGTTCGTAAATCAATGCAAAGGTAGATTCTGAGCCCTAAATTTTCTGCTCCATAGGTTTAGGGTTCTTTCTAGTCCATGATACTGCCTCAATAAAGGCTCTCTCTATATGTATACAGTTCAGGGGACCTGAAAGGGTCAGTCATTCTGCTTTGCTCAAGGGCCATCTGTAGGGGGGTTACCAGTGAAAGCACGCTCAGAAGCCACAATTTCACTCCTTGGGAGTCAACTTTAAAAGCCAAGAAAATCATAGATGATTGTATCTTATGGCCAGGTTTGATTTAATCAAGAATAGATAGATGTGGCCATGGCCTTGCTACTCAGGCAAAGTGAAGGGAAACATTTAAAGTTGTATCAGTGATTAGAGTAGTTCTGGCAGAAGAATATGACATTGAAGAGAACTTTTTTTCCCTTGAACTATTTATATTGACTGTCTGGAATTAAGTTCTGCCAATGGAAAGGGCCAGAACAGTGAAGTAAACAAAGAGAAAGTAGACCTCAGAATAAGAAATATCATAGTGGATTCACATCTTGCCTTTCAAATGAGCTGTTGACCAAGGCAGACTCTTTCACCTTTCGGTGCCCCAGGCAATTAAGCCTATAAATCACTGGCAAGTGGGCTACCTGCATTGGTGGAGGTGCCTTTCCTCACTGGGGGCTCCTTCAGACAAAGAAATCATGGGGATAGAAGATAACTAAAACTGATATCTCTCTCCTCAATTTTCTCAATCTTCTCATCTGTTGAAGTCTTATACATTCAATCAGATTCTACTTTGCAATGCCAATATTTGTGCATGAGTCTCTTAAGATCAACCAGTTTTAGATCTTTAGTGGATTTTGAGATTATTCGGTCTAAACCCTTCATTTTACAGAGCCGGGAAGTGATACTGTCTGATAGATTGTAACCTCCTTGAAGGTAAGTGTTGGATCATTTTGCTACTTTTGCTTTCCTAACTCTTTGCACCATAATTTACAAGCCACAAACTGTTGTAAACGTGAAGTACCCCAGCAATTACTAGGGAATTTAATTTAAAAGGGGAGAGAGAGAGGGAGAGAGAAAGAGAGAGAGAGAGAGAGAGAGAGAGAGAGAGAGAGAGAGAGAGAGAGAGAGAGATAATCCTATGTATTTTATTTTATGTATTTAAATACTTTATTCTGAGGTTGTTTTTTTTTTTTACCAGATTGTTGAAGGGGTACATGACACAAAAATAGTTAAGAGTCCTTTTTTACTGTGTTTTCCTTGTAGTAACTAATCTGATAAACAATCCACACCAATGTGGGATTCTAGAGAACACTATTCTCTTTACAAGTAACACAAGGGCATTCATATCACTTTTATCTTCAATGGCCCCATCTCTCAGGGCTAACACAAAGAAGATGAGTAGTGAGTGATAAAGGATTACAGGATCTGAAACTCCAAGGGCCATAGAGATCATTAATCACCCTATTATTTTACAGATGAGACAATTTAGCTAACCCCCACTCTCTAATGCAAATGACATGCCCAATGTCACACAGATCAAAGGATACAGGATTTGAACCCAGAGTCCTCTGACTCTACATCTGGTTGTCTTTACTCTGTTCCACCTTCTTGGACATGATGTAATTGCAATCTTAATATTACCTGACATTTAAAGACCACTTAAGGTTTGCAAAGTGATTTTCTTTTAATAATACTATGAGGTAAATAGCATATTAATTATTATCCCCATTTGACAGAAAATTAAATAGGCTCAGAAAGTTTATGTAATTTGCATCAGTTCAAAGATCTAATAAGTATATGAGCCAGAGACAGAAAATACATCTCTCTAACCTCAGGTCCAATGATTTTTGTCCCCTATTAACCCATGCTAATTGGTACATTCAGACCAGAAAGGTAGAAAAGAAAGGCAATGTGGGATATATTTTGGGATAAGTAGGGCTTATGTGGTTTTGCATTTCCTTTGTGTTGAGATCTAGTTCTGCCCTCAAGGGCCATTTTTACCTTCCATCCTATGGCCCCAAACTGGGCCCCTTTGCTAAACCACCTATTTAGTGTAAGTCTACTCTTGGTCACAGAATCACAGAACGTCTGAGTCAGAAGGGACCTCAGAAGTCACCTGGTATGACCTTGAGCTCCGACTTTCCTTCTGTGATCATTGGCTTCCTCATCTCTAAACACGGTGTCAGCACAGATCATCTTTAACTTGTTCTTTCTAATTCTGAATCCTATGATCTTATGAAAGCCAAGGTCTGTGCTAAATGCTCTGCATTCTACCATTATATTTGTTGCTCACTGATGCTCAGTGTCTGAAAACTGTGAGCTGAAGCTATGCTAACACAATGCATGTATACAGGCCAGGAGATGATGGGCCTCAAGAGTCAATCTTAGAGTTTTAACACAAACAATCTATAAGCTAAAATTGGTTTACATGTTTTAGAGTAGATTTATAGAATGTGCCTAAAATGGATTTTCAAATGCTTCGCCATATTTACAAACCCAGCAACAGATTTATAAGACTGAAGGGAGTCACAAATCACACTAATAAATCCTAATTTTTTTTTAAGTTTTGATTTACACATCTTTACTGTGCACTATGAGGACAGAAATGACAGATTTATAAATCAGAATTTTGGATCAGTGCCATAATGATCAGGCTTATAAATCCTACTTTCCCATTTTGGTTCAAACTTCTGATTTATAAATCCTAACAGGCTCTCCTATTGCTAGTTCATTCTTTTGAAGCTCAGATTCAGTAATGATCTCTATAAAAGGTTACGCAATTTACTTTCCCTGTCTTCCTTTTCTGAAGCTCAGGGAAAAAAAAAAAAAAAACTATTCATTTTGCTCAGGAGCCAACTGAAAGAATTCTTATTCTGTTGCATTTTCTTTTAAAGGTACTGACAGATTCTTTTTCTCCTGGAGACCCACAAGATCAGAGGCACAACTTCGAATGCCATAAAGGCAACTCTGCAAAAGAAGCAAAGTAATGCAGAAGTCAGACTTCGGACACATGATTCATCTTGTGACATGTAGGATTGAGCCCTAAATGAATGTCCTAGAGGGAGGGTCAGGATGGAACTGTAACATTGGCTGACTCTACCCAGCAACCATTAGGAAGCCATTACAATTTCTGAAAATGACTTCATTCTTTCCCTTCAAAGTTCTCTTAATCCATATGTTCTCTATAATTACAATTAGGTTTCATAAAAATAACTTTGTTTCCCTGCCAATTTAACAGTAAAAGAAATTACAGGGTAGCTCTGCAGGTACAAGAGTTAGATGCCACCTTAGAAATATAATGAACTACCATAGGCAAATATATGAATAATGTGTCTAAAGAACATGAACAAATAATTTTGGGGGAATAAATGCAAACTATCAATAGCTGAATGGTAAAAAAAAGTTCCAGATACTAGTAATAAGAGAAATGCAAATTAAAATAATTGTGAGGATTCATTTCTTTATACATCAAATTGAAATGATGATAAAAGCAGATATAAGTCAAAGATGGAAGAGTTGTGAAAAGACAGGTATACTGGTAGACTGCTGTGAAGTTATGAAAAGGTATAAATTTTCTGAAAAATATTTTGGAATTACTTAAGAAAAGTCACTAAATCATCCACATATTTTAGTCAGAAATGCTAATACAGTGCATAAACCTGATAATGGTCAAAGACCAAAAAAAAAAAAAAAACATGATTGCATGTATGCCAAGCTAGTTATAGCTGCATATTTTGTGGTATCAAAAAATTGGCAACAAAGTGAGTAATGTTGATTGGTGGATTCCCAAACAAATGGATTATCATTACACCATAAAGAATGACAAATACAAAGAATTGAGAAAAACAAAGATCCCCTCCCCAGCCTGGGTCATCCAGAATGCATTCAGCCTACCTGACTGCTCACATGGCTTAGCCGAGCTGGGCGTTACCAATGTTTTTCCTTTGGGTGAGATGGAAGACCCCTAGGTCTAAACATCCACCCTGACCCTATGCCCTTTAATTCTCTGGCACTGATTTAACTCATTGACTTAACTTAAGGATCCCTTGGCCTTGTCACTTGTCTTTTACATTATACTCTGAGGACTTCTCCACGGGCCCTCCAGCTGAACTTTCTTTTATGTGTTCATCTAGCTTTTTCTCCAGGTATCCATACTACCTAACACTGTTTGGTGCATAGTAAACCCTCAATAAGTGTTTTTTTCATTCATTCATTCTGGTTTCCTTTATAGTGAGAATGTCAAGATTGATAAGATTCATTTCATCCAATCAAAAAGAAAGCACTTATTAAGGGTCTTCTATGGCCCAGAAAATGAAATTTTTTTAAAAAAAATCTGTGCTTTCAAGTAGTTTTATCTCTCAAGGAAAATAATATGAACTTATATAATTACAGTATTTTTATATAATGATATGAGTACAAATATATTTTATATAATTATATAAGAACACAAGGTAATTGGAAGCACTAGTGGCTGGGAGCTTTGGGGGAAAAAGCTTCATGAAGAAGGCTACTCATGCTGAATTTTGAAGAAAATGAGGGATTCTAATGGGCAGTAAAGAAGAAAGAGTGTATGCCAGGCAGAAAGAACAGACAATGCAAGAGCACGGAGAGGTGAATCGGTGTATGACATGTGAAGAAAAACACAGTATGGAGACTTATCTACAAGAAAAGTGGAAAGGTAGGTTGGGCTCATCCTGTGAAAGGACTTTAAAAGCCAAAGGAGGAGTTTGTGTTTTATCCTAATGGGAATATAAAGCCATTGACATTATTCCAACAACAAATCCACTTATTGATCACCTGACAAAGCTCTCATATTTAAAAACAACAGACACTAGGTTACTGTTTGTAGATGGTCTAGAAACTGATTCTTTGTAACTTCTGCCCTCTTTTCTACTACTCAAACACCAAAGGACAAGTTAATTATACAGGACTGTGGGTTATTTTGTATTTTTCTTGGTTTCATGAGTAGCTATTGCCCAAGAAATTCTTCACCAAATATGGGGAATGTGCATCAGGAAACAGATTCAGTCTGTTGTCAGGTCCATACTTGAAGCCTTCCCATCAAAGTGAGAAAGACTTTATGTGTTCTTTGAACCTCCCAGAAACCCCACAATGGAGTCATGACATAGGTCTTATTATCCTCATTTTACAAATGAGGAAACAGTTTAAATGACTTGCCCAGGGACATACAATTAGCACAGGTCAGAGGCGGATTTGAATCCAAGTTTTCCAGGTCCAACACTATCTGCTAAGCTCCACTGTATTATGAATATAAATCCCTAAGAATGCTTTGTCCTTAAAAAGAAATGTATATTATTTGACTTTCTAAAAAAAATCCAGAATATCTTTGTTCCACTCTCCAGAGAAAGGAATTTGTAATGAAACTATATTTTTATTTAGAAAAATGGATTTAATCTTTGTTGAAAATCAGAGAGTATGGCTAGAAAAAGATTTAAATTTCTCATTAATTGTTTACACACAGAAGTGTCAGATCCAAAAGAAACTGGGGAATTGTTAAGCTATAGGTGAACTATAATTGACTTGATTATGACAAATAAATGTATGACTCTCCTCCAGGTAAATAACATCAACTTTCCTTTTGATTTATAGAGGTTTTTTTATTTGCTTTTTTTGAGCAACTAGAGGTCAGTCATTGCTCAAGATCTTATAAGACAAACAACATTAAATATGCATTTAAAATGTCCAACAATGTTTTCTAATTGCATGAGACATCTCCAGTGACCTGGAAGTTACCATTTGGCTCTGGAGGGGATTTATTTGAAAAACAGGACAAATATTATTTCTTATTTATAACAGTCTTTCAAGTGTTATGACAACTATGACCCTTCAAATGATGATATTTGTTAACTTCTTTTAGCACCAATAAGGGTTGTTTTTAGAGGCTACAACAACTCAAAGATTAAGACTATTTTTTTTTGTTCCTTCCTATAGTCCACATAATCAAAATTTAAAAGTATCTTGTTTAAACAGTATTTTGCAAACCTTTTCCTACTCTTTTTAGGGGAAAATTATTACATGAATATAGAACACATCACAAGTGCATTTTGATTGATGTCTGATAGAACATCATCAATTAAAAAGGCAACATTAAGTCAACTTTGTCTTCACTTCAGTCACTTAAAAAACTAAGCTCGAAGAGTTATTTTAACCCTAAATGTAGATATTGCATGATATCTGCCCTTACATTACTAATCAAATACAAATCTAATCATTTAATAGACATTCAATCAATTAAAAGGCATTTATGAAGAGCCTGCCATGTGCCAGGCACTGTGGTGGCACAAATACAAAAATGAAGCAATCCTTCCCCTCAGGGAGCTGAAATCATCCTGCAGCTTACAGTACTAAATGAGTATTGTAAGAGCTAGAGGTTTGTGGTCTTTGGTCACAATCAGTCAGGAATGTGATAGGACAACCATAAAGGCTAATGAGGCCCTCGGCTACATTCAGAGAGGCACAGCGTCCATGACTAGGGAGGCATCTTTCCTAAAAGGAATCTTGTTATTCTCACATTTTGGAGAGATTCTAGACATGAACCCTGGCTAAGCTCTGTTTTAGGAATTCCCCTACTCCCTCCTGGAGTTACTAGGAGTCAGAAAGGGAAAAATCAGATCTTCTTTGGGGTCAGGACTGAGGACTGAAGTTGGATCCATATGAACCCAGAGCTATGCCATTTACAAAAGATTATTGGTTTTCAGCCATAACAGACCTTCAGGAAGTCATGTGTAATAGATCTCAAGGATCAGCTAGTCTAACTCTCTTATTTTACAGTTGAAGAAACTGAGGCCCTAGAGATATTAAGTGCCTGACTGCTAGTGGAGATCAAATCAGATCCCTGATATTATCATTCCTTCCATAGTACCATGAAGCTATTTTATTTAATGAAACCACAAATGTGACTTTGTCATTGAAAAACCATGCCTAGCAACAGATCAGCAACTGCAAATGAATAACAAGATATTTTGAACTCATTTTCCCAGTTCTCCTTTTAGTGTAATACTGTTAATTCATCTAGAGTGCTGAGAGGAAGTATAATGTGTTTTGGGGGGGGGGCATAACTCATTGATACATGAGTGAATTTTGGCAGGCATCCTCTTATTATGGTGTGATGCCTCTCTCCAAAAATGATAGGGAGTGGTTGGATAAGGCTTCCTTACCCATATTTCAGCATTCCACAAAAGTCTGCCATGATCACTCCATCTGGGACTGCAGTTTACTTTCTTTCCTTTGACATGTTCCTTTGCTTTTCAGAACGATTCAATTAACATAAGTACATAAGAGACTAAAAGCAGGAAAAATATGCTGGTAACATTGTTTGGCGAGGTTTGGGATATTTTGTTGTCTGTTTTTGTTGTTTAAAACAAAACTAGTCTTTTTATGATCTTTTATTCTGTTTAGTCCTTAGCTATTAGCAATCCCAACTGAAGAGCTTAGTTGCAACAGGGACCAAGGTATGGCTCTGCTCTGTATACAAATTTCCCTGAAATTGCAGTCAAGGAAAAACTCAGATTCAGATGAATGAGTTGCTGTAAAAGGAGACAGCAATCCAATGAAAGCAACAGAAACCTGATTAAAATTTGGGCGGAGAAACAGACTTTGTATGGAATAGCACAAACTGCTTGAGAAATTCATTACTTCTAGTCTCGTAGATATTTCCTCTCTTGGCATGGTTACCATTGTTTGGTGGTCACTTAAAGAAAACCCCAAATTGTTCTAATGGGCTGCCATAAGGGCTTTCAGGAAGCCCCATTCATATCTGAAAAATGAAAATTCAAAGGAATACAATAAACATGGTCTACCATACCAAAATTACATTACAACCCTACTCTTAAGGTTATCCCAATAGAACAAACAATATTACGTAAAAAGATATATGGTTATAGTAGGATACATATTGAAACAACTACAAGCTCTCTTTTCAAATGACCTATAAAACATGCTTAAGGTATATTGGGCTGTTTTAGTGACTTTACACTTAGCAAAATCTCATTGTAGATAACAGGGGCTCAGAAAAGTTGACATTCATCTATCAAATCTGCTTTTTACCTTTTTCTGAGTAATTATAAAAAAAATAATGCCAATATTTTATGAAATAGCTCTTTAGGAAAGAGATGGCAATCCCTGACATCCCAAATATAAGAATCTGTTGGACAAAGTTTGCTGCTGCAGCCCAATTAAGAACATGTGCCACATGGTAAATGAGAACATTATCATAAATAAAAATGAGAAGCAATGTCATTCATAGGGCACTGAATTGTGGAATCAGAGGATCTGGAATCAAATTCTGACTCTCCTCTGTTATCTGCGTGGCTTTGATAAGTTTATTTGTACTCTCTAGACCTCATATCTGAAATGATAGGTTTGGATTAGATAACACTTATCAGTCTTTCCTAGATCTAAGACCAATGATATTAAATCAGAGCTAGAGCTCTGGTTAGTTAAATGGAGCACCCTGGGATAGAAAAGATGGATTGTATTCAACACTGAAGCAAGGAACATTCTACAAAAAGAACATTACTATCTTGCATGGATAGGACCAAAAATGTTTTAACCAAAAAGTAAAATAAACAAACAGCCAAAAAATAAACTAATACCTTAGATAAGGGATGATGCAGGATATCATTAGGATAATCAGTTGGTATTCCAATTAAATAGAATTTTCTGCTTGCTTCTGGATTGGCAACTAGAGCTAATGGTGGCTCAAAGAAAAACTGATGTCAGAGAAGGCACAATATGGCACTATTACGGCTCACCTTTCTCTTTTCTTGTTCAAAGTCAAATGTAGCCAAGAAAATTGTGTTCATAGTAATAGGGAGAATGGCAACTACAAAATGGTACAGGCTTAAAGTGTCAAATTCAGTTATCTGGAAAATTCATGTGGGTGAGGAAAATCACTCCCCAACAACAAAAATAGCTTTGGGATTCAAAACCAAACAGACCTTGTGAGAGAGCTCTGGCTAGAATATTTTCTCTCTATTCAACTCCCCTTCTATCAACTCCCAAAACCAGTTATGAAGGAATTCAATCTGAAAACTCAGGTCAAATGGTCAGATTTTTGTCATGAATTTCACTGCATTTATTATATGTGGTAATATATGTATATCTTATGTGTACTCAGAAATAAGGCATAGGGTGCACTTTAAAATACAACACCACAAAACATCTTCTGAGTTCGTTGGCTTGCTTTGCTTCTTTCCCATACTGTTTTCTTGTTCTGTTACTTTTTAAGCATAATATTTTAATATATTCATGATTTTGGTGTATTGGATATTTTCTCTATCCCTGTGGAGAGCAACCCATCTATATCTTTTCATCCCACATGATTCTCACCTACATTCTCCCCTGTGTGTTCTAGAGAAGGGATTCTTTCGCTGGGGTCCATGAACTTTTTTGGATAATTTTTTATGTACATATACATATAAAACACATTTTCTCATTTATACAAAACTGTCCTAGACATTTGAGTGGGTATCACTCACCGTTTCCCCTTTTACACTTACCCTGCATTCACCTAAGTGGGAGGGGTATACTTCAGCCATTCTAGAAGTATGTGGAAAATAAGTCTCCCTTATGCTGAGGGATTACTTAGCCATCTTTCCTCAGACCTAGTCAACTTTCATTCTGTTTGGTATTGGTTTCTTTATATCTAATTCCTCCTCTGAGCTCCAATGTCTGATTCGGAGGAATGAATCTGATTTTGGGAGGCTGGGTTTGTAGTGTTCCATGGTCCACCTTATGGGCCATGGCTTTGGGTCAGAGCAGTAACACAAAGGGGAACTATATCTTGTAACACTACATTTAGCCTTAGAATAGGACCTTTAGTAGACTAAGGAACCACAAGTCTGAGCCTGTGAATCTATAAGCTAGAAGAGCTGCAAGGTATGGTCTATGGAACTATGGGTGTATGAGGCTTAGACCTGGGGGGGAGGAGTGGGTCTGTGGAAGGTTATAGCCTGGAGATTAATCCCAGTGCTGACCTTCCTTTGTTAGTGCCTTTTAATAAACACACATACTCTAAGACCAAAACAAAGAGATACTAGGAAAATCAGAGAAACACTGAGACTTAACACTGGGGATGTTGAGATGGGGGCTTGATGATCACAGAAGGTATGTCAGGTATGTTGTAGATATGGCATTCAGGTATCAGGGAGGGAGTTTAGGGGAGTATATTAGATGACCTTTTGATTCTAAAATTCTGTGATTCTATGAGCTCAGAGGCATTTCTCTTCCAATCTCTGGGCACTCAAGGAGAGAATGTAGACTTGAAAAAGCCCCATGCTTAATGGACAGGCTACTCCATTCTGAACTCCATTCCCTTGGACTACCATTGCTTTTTTGTGAATCCTCCTGAGGCTGACAATAGTGAACTCTCATCTATTTGAGCCTCTGCTGATTACCTTTCCCTGAACTTGACAGACTGGTGTCAATTTCAGCCCAAGAAGCATTTCATGCACTGAAATTGACAAAATGATCACTTTTTATCAATTTCAGCCCTTGTCAATTTTAGCAAAGGTTCAAATAGATATATTTCTTCATCCTTCACTATTTCTTCTACTTTTATACCACACTGAGTTATTTAGCAATTTCTGAATATATGTGTATACATGCATATATATAATACGCATGTTACATATAATACATGTGTAGATACACATGTGTATGTATATACAAATATACAGTATATGTATGCGTATATATATGTGTATGTAGAAGAAGAATAAGTAGAATTTATAGTCAGATAAATGCCAACACTTAAGATGTGTGTATATGTATGTGCGTGTGGGTGTATGCATATATATACACACATGCACATAAATATACATATACACATATTATATGTATATATACACATATATAAATACATACACACACACACATATATATGTATACACACACACACATAAATAAAAGTAGACATACACACAGCTAGGTGTATGGAGTGCTGGGCCTGAAGTCATGAAGATATCTTCCTGAGTTAAAATCTGGTTTCAGAGACTTACTATCTGTATAATCCTGGGCAAGTCACTTAACCCTGCTTGCCTCCGTTTTCTCATCTGTAAGATAAGATGGAGGAAAAGCAATCAACACCAGTATCTTTGCCAAGAAAAAATAGGGCCATGAAGAGTAGGACACTACTGAAATGCCTCAACAACAACACACATATTTCTCCCTACTTAAACATACATACATACACATATAGATATATACAAGGAGGAGTGATAAAAAGAAGAATGTATAATCAGAAAAGCACCAAATAAAGGACAAATACACTTGTCAAGGCATGTGACATATACATTTGTTTCCTTTTTTAGGTGGATGTGTGTGTACATGCCTGTGTGAATGTGTGCGTGAACATTCAGCGATAACTAAAGGCCAGACACCACTGATGTCTTCAAGGCATGTAGGAAATTCACTAATTAGGTTCCTATTTTCAAGGTATAAAGGCAATATTTGGTTAATAGCAACATATAAATTTCTGTTTAAATGGAGTCTTCCAACTACCAAAGCTCTAAAACTTTCCAATGAAAGCTGAAACCAATATTTAAGGATTTTATTTTCAGCTGAAGGTACAGTTCTATGACTTTATAGTCATGCTCTAGGGACCAACTTAGCTATCTGCAAAGGTAAGATAAAGGATAAAACAAAAACTTAGACTCCTTCCGTGTGCTCGTGGTGCATCAAGAATGATGCTTTATATTTAAGTTTCCAAACCACCGATTTTCCATCTTTGAAGACAGCTCCCGAATATTTACAAGACAGGAGATGAGGCATGTTTCTGCACCATCTCCTGTCTTATAAAAGAGTTTGTTTGAAAAACACCATTCCTTGAAATTGGCTGATAAAATCGTGACTTGCTAAATTCATCCACCCTAAAGCATGCAAGCCTCTACATAATATGGAATGTTTGCTTTTATCACCTGCGACTTGATCAGCTCTTGCGCTCAGGTTTAAGAACTCTAGGTAAAGAAAGACACAGTAGAAAGCACACTGAACTGGATTTCAGGAGACTTTTTTTTTCTTTAGAACCTTTAGCCAGCCACAGAAGGTCTCCGTGACTCAGTTTCCTCCTTCCTATTAGAAAGATTCACATTGAATGGTTGCTAAGGGCACTGTCACTTTAACATTTAAGAAATTCATGAGGACATATTTTGACATATAAAAAATAATGGTAGTGATATTTTCCTGTTCTCTTTTGCCTGTAATTATGTAATCTGAATTTATCTGGAGTTTAATGTGTAGAGAACTCCATCAATGATATCACATAGAGACATTTAGATGTTTTCATGTTATAAGGAAAGAACACTGAGGGAACATGAGTTTGACTTTGTCACTTCCTATGTGGGCACAGGCAGGTCATTTAATCATCTGAGCCTCAGTTTCCTCATTTATAAAATGTGTGTCATAGAATCAAAAAATTAGAGCTAGAAGGAACTTTAGAGATTATTGAGTCAGAACCTTTTATTTACATAGAGGAAACTGAGGCCCAAACAAGCCACAAGATTTATCTAAGACTACCAAAGTAGTTGAATGAAGAACTAGGGTTCAAACTCAGGTCCTCTGAATCCAAATCCAGTACTCTTCTATCTCATAGAGTTCTGAAAGTGTAAAGCATTAGTGATTCTAGCCAAACTATTTAGCCTTACCAATTAGGACACACATTTCCAAATGTATTCATTTTTCAGTGGAAGGTGATGGATAATTGTTAAGAAATATGAACTTGTAACCATTTGTTCTGTTGCGTCAAAGCTTGATTACACCATTTTCATTTTCTTGTTGTAAGTCTCCAAATTCCATGGAAATTACATCATGGATTTTGATGGATGAGCTAGACGACTCTGTCTGTCTGGGCAGGTGTGAGATAAATTGGTGGGCAGGCTATGATCTTTGGGCAAATTGCTCTCTTTGACTACAATATATATCGATGAGAAGTGTCAGTATTCATATACATACTTGTCAGTTGCATTACCTGGCTGATGAAAATACAAGTTAGAACACCATCAAAATGAAGAGAGAGAATTTTGCGATGTCATTGGAAATTAGTAAAAATACAGTCACCTAAATTTCTCAAATATAATGAGGTAAAACTTCAGGGCAGGTGAGGTTAGGCAGCTGGTAACATCAGTCAATTATATTTAGAAGCTTAAGTTCTTTCTCATGATCTATCCCCAAATTTCTTTTATTTACAACTCAGTAAACATTCTCAACCTCAATCACATTGGCCTGGGTGGGGCAGGGCCAGGGAGATAGGTAAGGCAATGGTCTCTGACTCAAACTCAGTATTTTACTAGCAATTTCCACCGCTTTGAAGCAAAACAAAACAATGCTACTAAAAAAGAAGACATCTTTCATAGACAATTTCAGAGGGACTATTTGTAATTTGAATTCCATCTTTGGAATCTCTTTTGGAGTGTAGGTATATATGACTTATTTTCCCATCAAATCAAATTATATACGCATCTTAGTTTAGGAGATGGCATGGCTACATTAAGTACAAATCTATGTGAGAAAAAAGAGACAATATCAACAAAAATGTTGAGTGTGGTTCCTATCCTCTAAACTCTATCCTCTAACCGTTGATGAATTATGAAAATCCTTTCATGCGCCACACTTCTTACTAAACTCTCCTTTCTCTTTGATGGCCTAATTAGATAGGTAAAGATTTACTAAGGCATAAATAGTCAAAGGGCACAGGGAGAGAAGGAGAAGGAAAAGGGATGGATAGCAAGATTAAATTCTTACTATTTAAAAAGCTTCCCATCAAAGGATAGGAAAGTTATTGTTGTGCCAAAAAAAAGCGAGCAAGACCCGGATATAAATTTAGATGTGGATTTATTGAAGCGCGCGACTGTTTGGAGTAATTACTCAAATCGAACAGCCCTGAGTAAAGGAAGAGAAAGAGTATTTAAAGGGAAAGAACACAATTAGATTTCCGTGGAGATGGAGACACAAACAGTGGGACAAGCTAAGTCAGGATCATTTCCGTGGAGAAGGGAATACAAACAGTTGGGTCCGTGGAGATGGGAGTAAAAACAGTGGGGTCCGTGGAGATGGGAGTAAAAACAGTAGGGTGAGCTGGGGCAACATGGAGAAACTGGAGCGGGGTGCTGGGCAGAACATTATCACTATTGAGATCTGGTGGAATTATGACAGTTGGTCAGGTGATCCATTGAGAATTATAATTTATGGAGCTTTAATCATTCAATAAATCAATAAGCATTTATCAATCACTTGCTATGTGCCAAGCTTTGTACTAACTTCTGGGATACACAGGAAAAAAAAATGAAACATTCTGATATGCATTGAAAGAAGGTAGCTAGATAACACAGAGGATAGAGCACTGGGGAGATCTAATTTCAAATCCAGTCTCAGACACTTATTAGTTGTATGACTCTGGGTAAGTCGCTTAACCTCTGCTTGCCTCAGTTTCCTCAACTGTAAAAAATGGGGATTCAAATAGTACCTACCTCACAGAGTTGTTTTGTAGATCAAGTGACATGATATTTGTAAAGTACCTGGCACATACTAGATGCTTAATAAATGCCTTTTGCTTTCCTTTCCCCCTTCCCTTTTCTACCAGGCACTTCCTTGATGGAAGAAATAAGAGGATAGATAGATAGATAGATAGATAGATAGATAGATAGATAGATAGATAGATAGATAGATAGATAGATAGATAGGGTACACACACAGATAAATAGATTAAAGAGAGAGAGAGAGATGTATAGAGATGCACTGTTATATTAGATTACATGATGGGTTTCTATTAACTCTCCAAGTAGAAAAGGAAACTTTTAAATCTACAGATTATTATTGTGTATAGACCTAAAAGTAAAAGAATAATTCCCTGTTTTCCAACAATTGTGATCATTTTTATAGGAAGGAAAGACTATTAAAAAAAAGTCATAGAGCCTAATTTCAAATCCCAGAGAAGCTTTGTTTAGGGTGAATTTCTCACTCACATATTAAAGCCTTATTCAATCAATATATATAGTCTCTCAGTACCTACTTAGTAGGTATGGATCTTGACATGAATTGCCTTGCTATATTAGTGTTACACACACACACACACACACACACACACACATTTTCCAACATCCAACATCTTAAATAATCCACTCTCTAGAAACGACAGAATAAAGGAAAATTACTAGATCCAGGCCTGCTTCACCACATGCAACAGGTAAATCTTTTATTAGGACATACTTGAGACTCTCCTAGAAACTTCATTTAGGCACAGATATCTATAACATTCTTTCTTCTAGTTAGTCACTAATGGCTGTATGTGAATTCTACTCAACAATGACCTTTGGGAGTATGTCAGAGGATCCAGAACCAGGAATGGGGTAAATTATGAGCCTAGAGAAAATGAAAATCTTCTGTCAGTCTGCCTGTACCAAGCCAACCATACCCACAAGCTAATTTTTCATGGGTAACATGGACTTGAAAGCTGTCACTGAATTATGTTACCTTGGTAACATGCTGGCTAACGGGGCCCTAAAGGGGGTGGAAGAATCCTTTAAAAACTGTATGAAAAAAGCCATCTCGGCCTTTGGCTAGATAGCTGACAAAGGTGGTATGAATATAGCATCAAATTCAAAATGAAATTAAATTGTACAAAGCAATCATTTGGTCTAATTTAATCTTTGAGAGACAGTGGCATACTGGATAGAAGATTTGCCTTAAAATTAGCAAGAATTGGATTAAAATCCTACCTTTCACATAATAACAATAAGTAATGATTTATTTATAAGGTAAATTAAGATTTGCAAAGTGTTTACATAAATCATCTTATTTAATCTTTATGGCAATCCAGTAAGTTAGACTATTTTTGTTTTGTTTTAGATTGGTTCTGCCCATCGCACCCAGGTTGGAAGTACAGCTACTACTCCCAGGGCTGTGTCCTACAACTGACTGGCACTGGAGCTTTGACCCATTTCATTTCTAACTTCAGTTGGCTCACTCTTCCTTAGGCCACCTGGTTGCCGCTTGCACATAGGGTCCCTCCATATTAATGCCAAACTTAACATGCATATACCATCTGCATAGTCCACTGAAGCTCAAAACTCCTGAGCTCAAGAAATCTACCAGCCTCAACCTCCCTGGTAACTAAGATTAAGGAATATGCTAACATGTCCTTGTAAAGCTTTCTGTCCTGTACCTGCACAAAGCATTAAAAGAAAGAATTTGCTTCTCTCTAAGGATACTATGCTCAACTAAATACCTTTAATTATATATATTTTCATAGGTCCTCTTTCAAAATGTGATGAAACTAGGGATAATCAATTCAGTTGCTCTAAGGAATACTTTTGTTTGATGTTGTATTTTTTTCATGTTACATTTATGTGGTGAGGACTGTTCTCTACATGCATTGATCTCTACCAATAAGAAGAAAATGTCCATACTATTAGGCTTTGGGACTAGAGTTATATTCACATAAGGACCTACAAACAAAAAATGACTGTTAGAACTGGAAGGAACAACAAAGATCATGTAGTCTAATGCTTAATTTCATAGATGAAATTGCTCAGGGCCAGAGAAGTTATGTGACTGCTCTTGGTCATACAACTAGGATATGGTGTCAATGGGACTACAACTGAAGTCTTCCAAAAGAATGTAAAATCCTTTGTATCCCTAGTCCCTAGGGTCAAATCCGGTACAGAGCAGATGCTGAGTAAGTACTTCCTGCTTTATTTATTGATTATGAATCCAAATATAGTAAGATTGTTTTTTCCCAATAGTTTCTGTCCTATTGTGCCTGAAAGAAGTCAACTGTACAAGAATACTTAAGAATACTAAAGGGACTTCCTTGATACATGTTTTTCTATGTACTTCTTGTCTCCCTCATTAGAATGTGATAGGAAACCAAAAGAGCTGATATGTTCATCACTGATTTTAAAAGGGAAGATTACAAATGATCTCTTTTTTTCAAAGTCTAGGTAGAAAAGATATGCCAAATTAAAAAAAAAAACGATGAAATGTTACTGGAAGATGGCACTATAAATATACAACATAATTTTCTCATCTATTTAGTCAAGAATTTTTTTTTGAATAGGGCACAGGATTTAGGAAGGACTGCATAAACATCCAGGGTACTGAGGCAGAGTGTGTAGTTTTACAAAGGGCAGTGTTTTGTTGCCATTTCTTGAACTGCTATGAACATTAAACCCTCACAGTTAGAATTTGTGCTATAATACTTTTCACATTTCTTTTGGTGAAAGATAGTTCATAAATGCAAATGATCTCTTAAGCCACATTTTAAAAAGTTTATAACACTGTATTTCTCCCAACTTTACAAATCACTCATAGAATTAGAGATTTTCCAAAATTCCAGAGGGGATATGTCTTTCATTTCCACAGAAAGTTGATATTTGTGAAACTCGTTATAATTACTCAGGCAATGTATGGTATCATGGATGCCGATGCAGCCTTTCCTAAATCTTGTGCCTCTTGGCAATTCACTCAAATTCTTGATTCAGATCGGAGTCAGAGGCCCTGGGTTTAAACTCACTTTTGTCACCTATTGGTTGTGTGACCCTGGGCAATTCTCTTAATCTCTCAGTGCCCCAGTACCCTCTAAGTATAAATGGAAAAGTATGTGCTGACTTACATTGGTTGAAAGGGTTTTGCTTGCCCTGGAAGCTTGCCCTAAACCAATGAAACCAGTCTAATCCCTATCCGTACATAATTACTATCCTGAAATGCTTCAGTAGATAAAGTCCTGGGCCTGGAGTCAGGCAAATTTGAGTTCAATTCCAGCCTCAGACACTTCACAAGCTATGAAACCTTGGGCAAGTCACTTAACCTTTGTTCAACTCAGTTTCCTCTTCTGTGAAATGGAGATGATAATTGCACGTACCTTCCAGGGTGATTGTGAAGATTTAATGAGATATGTGTAAAAGTGCAAAGCACAGGGCCTGGCACATAGTAAGTACTTAATAAATGCTTATTTTCTCCCTCCCTCCTTCCCTTCCTTCCTTCCTTCCTTCCTTCCTTCCTTCCTTCCTTCCTTCCTTCCTTCCTTCCTTCCTTCCTTCCTTCCTTCCTTCTCCTCTCCCTCAATACCTCCCTTCCTTCCTTTTTTTCTTCCCCTAAGATTCTGAAAATTCCTGGAGAAGTAAGTTAACAGAATTAAAAAGAATCTCCAAATATCTCAAAACTCATGTAGATAGGCAAAAAAAACAAGGGACAACATAAGAAATGTCATCTGTCTACTCTTCTTCTTATTCTCTACCTCTCTCTATTCTTGTAATTGAAGTTGAAAGAATATAAAGTCCTTGAAGTTAGAGAGTGTTTCATCCTTTGTATCACCAGAGTCTGGCACAGAACACAACACATAGTAGGTCTTCATCCATGAAGATGGGTTGATGCATTCAAGGCCATGTTGCTGCCCAAAATGGAGAGTAGTAGAATAGTTTCTTCTTATTTCTATTTGCTCAATAATTTTTCTCTTATCCCAGGTGATTAGCTACTTTTTACTTAGGAATCTTAGTTGAAGACGAGATCATCAATTTCATTTTATAGGGGAAATGTAGTGCAATACCTTAATTCTATTATGGATCTCGAGGATCAGATGTATCTTGATTCCCATGTCTAATCTCACTGCTTAACTGTGTCATGAAGCTCTGATCTACAGGTGTAGGAATTCTTTCCACTGAAGTTGGTGGTTACCCATCTCTGTTTCATAAGATGACCTTGAAAGAGTTGCCTCAGAGAGATTAAGGGACTTGCCTATGCTACTAATAGCTGACATTTACATAGTGCTTTAATATTTGTGGAACTTTGTGCATACATCATCTCATTTGATCCTGGGTGTTACTATTATTGCCACTTAAGACATGGGAAAATTTAGTCTGAGAGAACACAGGAGGAATTATTGGAGGTTACTGGCACGTTAGGACTCAAAAGAGCATAGGACCTCCAAAAACACTTCCATAAAGTTCTAAAAATGCGTCAGAAACAAGAATGAAAAAGAAAACCAGAGGAAAAGCTACAAACAGGACTGAAAAAATACAAAGAAGACAGGCAGAATTCCATAATTCCATAGAGGCTCTGACTGGTGAAAAGTAACAGTAGTTAGAAGGTAAAATATTCAAGGGCCCAGGATTCAGTGCAAGAAACAGTGCCAACATAGCCCTCAGGTATCCTGTACTCCTGTAGGAGACAAGGCAAGACCAGTTTCAGGGCAGCCCAGCCCCCAGGCAGCCTCATGCAGTGCCACAGCAAGAGAAAAGACAAGGGTAATATCCGAGAAACAAAGAAACTGGAGTTCTTCAAGAGGCCAGCCTCCAGTCCAATCAGCAACATGTGGTTATAGCCTGTCAGTCATGTCAAGAATAGAGCCAACAGTCTGAGAATATGCAAAGAGGAGACAGAAAAGGGCTCAAGGACAAAACCTATGTTGAGCCACCAGGAAAAATGAGCCAAAGTCCAGAAATTACCAAGACAAAGTGGGGACTAGTCTTAGCCAACACATCTAGAATCAGTCCAGTCCTGTTCAAACGATCCAAGAATATCAGAAAGATCAGTCTGAGCAATTTTTTTTAAAAGCCTCAATCCAGAAACTCAAGCAGGAAATATGAATAAAAAAAGAAAATGACAAAGAAAAGGAAAATTTAAATAGACTGGTTTGAGAGAAGCCTAAGAGGTTGACCTAGATAAAGAAAATTATCATCATAATAAGTTCAAGTAGAGCCTCTGAGAAAAGAATGTTCTGGTCAGAATAGCTACAGGGGTAACAGGAAGAAACAAAACATGGGCTACAAAAAGAAAACATAGATGAAGAGAAAAGAATGAAAAGGAGAATTAACAAATTGGAAGAAAAACATAAACCTTCCTAAAAAACTGGTGTCCTTGAAAACTAGAATAAGCTAAATAATGTCTTCATAGAACTACAAGAAATATTAAAATAATACAACGGGAACAAGAAAATGTAAGGTACAGAATATATGAAAAACAACTGATTTGCAAAATAGGTGAAAATATCATCTAAAATTCATCAGACTACCAGCAAATTATGACCAAAATGCTTAGACATCACATTTTTAAAAATCATAAATGAAAACTGCTTAGGTTTAGAACCAGAAGACAAAGGAGAAATTAGAATCATCAAGTAGTCACTAATCAAAATAAATTCCAAAGTGAAAACACCTAAGGATATCATAATCAAAATCTAAAGCTTCCAAATCGAAGGAAAACAAAATACTTCAAGTACCAAGGAAGTTCAGTCAAGATCAGACATCCAAAATTTGGCAGCTGTAACTGTAAAGGAGAGAGGAGCTTGGAATGTGATGTTTGCCTAAGGGTAAAAGATAGAGTCTTACAACAAGAATAACCCATCTGGCTAAACTGAGTATGATCCTATGGTGCAGGGTGGGTTGCTGGTGGGGAGAGCAAGAATGGAAACCCTTAATGAAATATGGGATTTTCAAGTGCACAAAAAGATCAGAACTGAGGAGAAACTTCAAAAATGAAAATACAGGGAGTCAAAAGAAACTCAAAAATACATTTGATTGACTGGAAAGAAGACTAATAACATCAAAAATGTTTTCCCATAATAAAGGGGCAAAGAAAGAAGCATGCTCTCATATTCCTTGTCTTCAAGAGTAATAGAGGGAGAAAGCTGGGTTCAAGTTCTGACACTTGTCACTTATTTGTTGAGTGAGCCTGGAGAAGACCCTTAACCTCTTCTGTAAAGTGGGCATGATCAGACTTACATTGCCCAGTCTCTTATGTCTAAGAGGAAAGGATTTATAAACCATAAGACTCTGCAGCAATGTTAATTGTTATTAGAATTAAAGTATAATGTATAGCCTAAAGAAAAAAAAAAGAATAGCGGGCATTAAAAAAGATAGAGTTTCAAGAGGTAGATTTGTGTTATTTTGATAGTCTTAGGAGCAGGAAATTGGAGATAAGGGAGAATATACAGAACGTGAGAGCTTGAGGAACCTCTTCCATCTGGTCCGACTCATATGTGAAGGAATCTCTACTATAATATACTTGAGAAATGGTCATCATTTCTTCTTGAAGACTTTCAGGGAGGGGGGATCACTGCTGTTTAAGGTGAACAATCCAACTTTTAGACAGTTTTAATTGTTAAGAAATTGGGTTTTTTGTTTGTTTTCCTTACATGAAGCCTAACATGGCCTCTTTACTACTTCCACTCATCGTTTCTTGTTCTATTCTTGAGGGCTAAGCAGAAAAAAAATCAAATCTGTCATTCACATTATATCCTTTCCAATATATGAATATATTTATCCTATCTACCCCAAACTTTATGTTCTCCAGGTTAGATACACCCAGGTTCTTCAACTGAACTTAAGGTCCTACATCATCCCTGATGCCCTCTTCTGGCCCTATTCCAGTTTATCAACATCATTCTTAAGCTATGACATGCAGAACTGAACACAATACGCCAGGTGAATTCTAAAAGAGGGCAGAGTACTATGAGATTAGCTCTTCCTTTTTCCTAGATATCATATCCCTCCCAAAAGAGTCCAACTTTGTGTTAGCTTTTGGGTCACCATATCAGAATTCTGAATTATACTGAACACCCAGTCCACTAAATCTCCCTGATCCTTTTTGGGACAACTCATATCCATCAATATCATGCCCATCATATATTTGTGGAGATTGTGTGTGTGTTGTGGGGGGATGGTACATTCAAGTGAAAGATTTTATATTTATCCTTATTGAATTTCGCCTTAAGCCAAATACTCTAGATCATATTGAATCCATACTTTGTCATTCAGTGTGCATATAATCTATATCTTTAACCACATCATCGATAAAAACGTCAAATAGCACAGGGCCAAGTGAAGTCTCTGGAGTACTCCACTAGAGATGTCTTACTATATCGATGTCGAACCATTAACAACCTCTCTGTAAGTCTGACTGACCAACTAGTCCTTGATATATCTGAGTATTATCATTGAATGCATATTTCTCCATTTTCTACACAATTATAGTATGAGATATTTTCACTTTGCCAAAATCTATGGAAACCACATCCAAGGCATTTTCCTCACTTACTAGTTTAGTAATTCTGCCATAAAAGGAAATAAGGTTAGTCAAGTATAATGTATTCTTGATGCAGCAACACTGGCTTTCTAAAACGACAGCTTCCAATTCTAGATAGGCGATGATCCTTTTAAGAATTTCTCCAAGAATTAGTCAAGCTCACTAGCCTGTAGTTCAAAGATTCTGTTCTCTTCCTGCTTTTGAAAACTGTGAAATTTGTCCTCCAATTTTGTGGTATCTCTCTGTTTTCCATGACCCTTCATATATCACTGGCATTTCTGTTTGCCTCAGTTTCTTCGACTGTAAAATAGGGATAATAATAGCACCTCTCTCCCAAGGTTGTTGTGAGGACCTAATGAGATGATATTTGTAAAGAAGTTGGCACAGCATTTGGGTCATAGTAGGCACTAATCATTATTATAAATTATTGCATTTTATTACTAATTATTAATAGTAGCTCTGAAATCACATTGATCTGTACTTTTGAGACCAAAAGATGTATTACCTGGGATGGGTAATATGAATTCATCAAAGACAGTCTTGTTTCTTCTTACTATTTCCTTACTTCTTGGGTATGAATTTCCTATTAATCATTTGTTCTCTGTCTTTTAGAGTGTAAAGGTCATTCTTTGCAGAGAAAACAAATAGCATAAAAATTAAGCAACTATGCCTTCTCTCTGTTCTCTATTATCATCATTCCATCGGATTCAAAGGAAAGGTCTTATCCTTTCTTTGATCCCTCCTTTTCCTTCCAATATAATTTTAAAAGCCATTTTCCTTGTCTTTTACTTCCCCATCCATTTTCAGTCCATTTCGAGCTTTTGCATTTCTGGCACTACTTTTATAGGACTATACCACACTCTCATTTCAACTTCTTTTAAATGGATTTGTTTCAATGTTCGATACACTTCTTTCTCATATCTAAGTTTTTTGATGTATTCCCTTAGAAGGTAGATCATAAAGGTGGAATTAAAAGGAAGGAAATAATTTTTAAAAAGGGATGGAGTTCTAGGAAAAAGAAAAAGAAGGGCCAACAGAGGTAAGAGAGATCACTTTAGGTCACTACTGTGAAGCAGGGAGCTAGGTGGCTCAGTAGATAGAGCACTAGGCCTGGATTCAGGAAGACCTGAGTTCAAAGCCAACCTCAGACACTTACTAGCTGTGTGACCTAAGCAAGTCACTTAACCCAGTTTGCCTCAGTTTTCTCATTTGTAAAATGAACTGGAGAAGGAAATGGCAAACCACTCCAGTATCTTTGCCAAGAAAAACACCGAATTGGGTCATGAATACTTGGATATGACTGAAAGGACTGAACAACAACATAAAAAGTGTTAAGAAGGTTCCATTTCTTTTTTAACTACCTTCTTCTTATTTGTAAGTGTGTGTGTGTGTGTGTGTGTGTGTGTGTGTGTGTGTGCGCATGTGTTTGTGTTGGGGTAGGAGGGTAGATCACAGAAGGGCAAAGAGAAGCAAAAACTTGAGAGGTTAGGACGGAAGGAAATGGGGAATTAACAATCATAACTGAATGGGAACGACATGAACTCATCTATAAAACAGAAGAGGATTATAGACTGGATTAGAAAACAAAATCCAACATTTACAAGAACCACACTTGAAACAGAAGGCTTTGTTCAAAGTTAAAATATGTGGTTGGAGCAAAATAAGACTATGCTTCAGTTGAGCTCAAAAAAGCAGGAGAAACAATAAGGATTATAGATAAGGCAACTGTAACAACACAAAAGATAAAAGAGATAAGCCAGGAAACTTCATTATTCTTAAAGGAACCAGAGATATTGAATCAATAAAAATGCCACACAGACATGTATGTGAATAACTATCACAGTCATATACAATATCTAAATACTTAAAGAAAAAGAACAAATTAAATTCTAGGGAAAAGAGACAGGAGAACTTAATAGTAAGGGACTTGAGTACACCCTATTCAGACCAAGACAGATGTAGCAACAATATAAAGAAGAAAAAGAAGGAAAAAAAGAGGAAAATTAAATGGTTCACAACAAAAATTTTAAAATGAAAATTATAATTGAAGATAATATTTCAAATATTTTAATATTTAATATATTTAATTATATGCCAAAAAACTGACAATTTAGATGAAATGAATGAATATATACAAAATGTAAAATACCAAGATTAACAGAAAAAGATAATTTAATAACTCCAAATCATCAAAAATGTGTAACACCAAGTAAATAAACTCTTAAAGGATTAAAAAAAAAACGTAGTTTGAAATATAATTGCTAAACATTCAAATAATTCATCTCAATATTATATACATTGGAAAAATTTGAAACAAAGCAACTCTTTCAAATTTTCTATCATGCAAATATAGTCTTGACACTGAAACCAGGGGAAGACAAGGCAGAAAAGGAAAATTATGACCCTGTATTTTTAATGAATATCTATACCAAAATGTAAAATATTAGCAAAGATGCTACAGCATGTTAAAAACTTTTTATATTATGACCAAGTAAGATTTGTATGAGGAATGGAGCACTGATTTAATCCAACTATAAACATAATAAGATCATATAAATAAAAAAAATAAAAACGATGAAATGATTTGACAAAAATAGCTAATGAAAGAACATGTAAAGCGCTTTGTATATACTACTTATTTTATCATTATACAATTTACCATGTGTTTCTGTTTAAAACACTATAAAGAATAGGAACATTTATTTATTATGGTAAGCAGTATCTGTCTAAAACCAAGAGCCAACATTGTATGCAGTGAGGAAAGACTAGTGACCTTTCTAATATGATCATGTGTAAAGCAAGGAAGCCCATTATCAACACTATTACTCAAATTCTCTTTTATCTAGCTAGAAATCTTAGGTATAGTAATAAATTAAGGAGAAAGAAATCAAAAGAATAACCACAGGTAAAAAGAATATAAAATTGTTGTTTTTTGCATTTAATATGATAGTCTATCCAAAGAACTCAAAATCAACAAAATTAAATGAATGTGCTTAACAACTTCAGTGTTATAATATAAAGTTGATAGATATAAACAAATCAACATACATCATCAGTATTTCTACTTTCAAAACTTATCAAGTAAAGTTAGATTAATGCCATTCAAATATATTTAGGACTCTAGTTACCAACACACACAAAAGAACTATATGAAGACAACAACAAAACACTCTATGGAAAAATAGACATAAATAATTGGAAAAAACAAAACTCTAAAGGGAGGTTGATTAATATAATAAAAATATCAATACTATTTAAATAAATTTACTTACCCAGTGTAATACCAATCAAACTGCAAAGGGATTATTTTATAGAATTAAATGCACGATTAGAGGCATAAAAGGGTAAAATTTAGAATTATATCCAATAAGTCATTAAACTGTACATACATTTGACCCAATAATACCACTGCTAGGCTATATCTCAAAGAAATTAAAGAAACAGGAAAAGGATACATATTATTCTCTCTCTCTGTACATATACATACATGCATACATACATACACACACATTAGTGATTCTTGCAGTGACAAAGAACTGGCAACAAAGAGAGTGCTCGTCAACTGGGGAATGGTTAAATCAAGTATGTTCTATGGATAGAATCAAACAATATTGAGCCACAAAAATTGATGAAAAGGAAACTTTGAGACAAATCTGGGGATATCTAACAGATGCAGAACTGTAAAGGGAACAGAACTAGGAGAATAAAGTTTATGATAGCAACACCATTGCATAGAAAAAAAATCTAGGAAAGATTCACAAACCTTGGTTTGCATAATGATCAATCACCATTCCACATGAATGTTGGTGAAACTTTTATCCACCTGCTGGCAGAGAGATGATGGACTGAAGGTGTAAAATTTTTTTGGGCGGAGGACCAGTTAAATTTATTATAATCATTTTCCCATCAATTTTGTTGGGAAGGGGGCATAAGTAAGAAAAAAGGAGGAGGAACTAGGAACTGAGTAGCAAACAAAAAGAAAGGAAGAAAAGAACGTTTTTGAAGTGTTTTAAAGACTACACAGGAGAGAACAGAAGAAGTCCAGAAGAAAAACAGAAAAGGAAGATAGTTTTGAAAATTGCATGTCGAATTTGTTGTATTTGTTAGTGGCTCTTCACATGCCAAACATTTTACCATTTAGCATATGACACAAAGTTTGGATTTTGGGCTGACCTTGTAATGAACCCACCCACAAGTTTGAGAAAATTACTTTTAAAATGGTTTAAGTATGTACAAAGTATCATTGCATAGTAAGTCACAATATTTGCCCTTTTTTACTGATCGGCTTCAAGTAAATGGAGGATCTGTTGGTAAGGACTAGATATATAAATTAAAATATAAATTAATTAATAATAATAAAGTATAATTATATTATATATCATATAGTAATAACATATAATAACATCACATATTATTATATAAGGATAAATAAATAATATGAATTAAAAAGTATCTTTGGACTCTACTTTTTCTTCTTTTTTTCTGATAATTCCTCGGTGACTCTTGCTATCATATGTTTAAATAATAGATTTTCCACTCCTACAATTGGAAGCAATGGGGATATTTATAGTATAGCTATCTAAGTCCCTTGACGAAAGAAGTCACATATAATATCTTTGATATGATTTGAGCATCTGTGAGTCATTAACTAGTGTTGGTGTTGAAAAAGTGTGACACAGAGTTCAAAGGTTCAAATAGCTTGATAAATCGTTGTGCTGGCCTATCATCTTAAAATTTATATTTAACTATAGTTGTTGTACTTTATATTTTTCATGATAACTTAAGTGTACCTAGTATATTATTGGACCTTACTATTGAATCAATAACATTTCTCTGGTTTAATGGTATAATAAAGCCTTAATAATTGACATTTAGGGAGAAAATCTTTCTTAACTGGAGAACTAAATTAGAAAATATTTTAATGAAATTACCTCCAAGCATTGAGATTAGCTTGAACTAAGCAGAATGTATTGTTGCTTACAGGTTTGTTACAATGTGATAGATAATAGGCGAGTTCAAGTTCAGTTTATGGGGGACTAGAGATCTTCAAGCCCAGTCCATTCATTTTACAAATGAGAACTCTTGAGACAAGAGACGGTAGGTGATTTATCCTTGTAGGGGAGGTAAAGCATACAACTATACCCTATGTGAATTTAATGCTGGTCTTAGAATTGATTAGCCAGCATTTCTCTAGCACCCACTAGAAGCCAAACCCTGTGGCCAGAGTTAAAGATATAGAGAAAAGTGACTCAGTCCCTGCTCTCAGTGAGTTTACATTGTATCAAAGGAATTTGACATTATCAAAGACAGGTAAATACTATACAGGGTATATAAAAATATATATATATATATATATTCCATTGGTTATAATTCTTCTTTACAACTGGAATATTATGTAAATAAGTGCAATGGGAACCTACATTGGATTACAGACCGTCTTGGGAGTGGGGAGGAGACGAGAGGGAGGGAGAGAAAATTTGGAATCCCAAAACTTGTAGATCCGAATGTTGTGAACAAAAAATAAAAAATAAATGTATAAAAAAAAAAACCAAATATATAGCGATCATGGGAGGGGTCATTGGCAACTGGAGGAATCATAAAAGGCCTCTTGTGGGCCGTGACATGAGATGAGCCTTGAAGGAAGCAAAGTTGACAAGGGAGAGTATTCCAGGCATGGGGGAAAGATATGCTGGAAGAGCTGAGTAAAAATCCAGCTTGAGAAAGTTAAATTATTACTAATATCCTTGGCAAGTTACTCTCTAAGCTTCACTATTCTCTTCCACAGAAAGGAGATCTAAATAGCGCCTCTATCCCCAGGATGGGGAAGGTTCTGAGGAGGTAGTATAAAGGGCTTCGCAACCTCAAAAATCTCCTCCTCCCTCTCTTCCTCCCCCTTTCCCTCCCCTCCCCTTCCTCCTCCTCCTCTTCCTCTTCATCATCAAAGTTCCTAAAATGTGATCATAAGTCTCTGAGTTTTTGTTTCTTCATCAGTAAAATGGAGGCTGTAATTTCTCCTTCCTAGGGCTGGTGTGAGGATCATATGACATAATATACAAATCTTAAAGCACTATAAGTGTCCACTATTTAATTAAGGAGCATTTATTTTGTACCTATTCAGTTGTAGGCACTGGGGATACAGAAAGAAAAGTGAATTCAATAGTCCTTGCCCACAAAGAGCTTCCATTCTATCGGTACTCTCATGAGGATCAAGCTTTCCTTTGAAGTGGCTCATCTGATAACTACAAAGAGTCTGGGAAATAAATAGAAACTTCAGCCCTGTCTAAATCATCAGAAATTATACATCAGGGGGGTGCACATTGTGACCTTTTACTATATCCACCAACATTTTTTGGTTTTTTAGGTTTTTTTAAGTTTTTTTTTTGGGGGGGGCAGGGCAACTGGGATTAAGTGACTTGCCCAAGGTCACACAGCTAGTACATGTGTCAAGTGTCTGAGGCTGGATTTGAACTCAGGTCCTCCTGACTCCAGGGCCGGTGCTCTACTCACTGCGCCACCTAGCTGCCCCACCACCAACATTTTTTTAAATGGCTATGCGAAAATGCTTGGGAGAAACTTGTTTAAAAGATTCTGCCTTTAGGTACAGACGTCAACCCTACAAACTCTAGAGATTTACTTATAAAAGTACCACTGGAATACTTTACTGGAATATAAAATTCTTGAGAGCACAGATCTTTTTTAAAAAATGACTTTGTATTTCTTTCAGCTTGACTTGCATTAATATTTTCTAGCTTGCACTAGGAACTTATTAATGTTTATAGATTTTTTTTTCTAAACTGGTGGACATCATAAAAAGGCACTGGTTAGTTTCAAGGCCAAATCGTATTCAGTGAGCTCTGGTGGAATGTCCAACAGCAAGAGACAGGATAGTCAAAATTATAATGATTTAAATAAACAAACAGATTTAGTACCATATATAAAGAGCTAACCATGTAGGAATTTACCCTGAAACACCCAAAGTGACTTCACAATAATCCACTTTGCCTTGGAGTTTCCTAAAAGATATTTACACAATTTCCATTACCTAGAAGTTACTATTCTGTGAAATTATAAACTCTTTGAAGGCAGGAGCCATGTTTGATCTGCCTTTTCCCTTTTAGTAATTTTCGGGCCTTGAACATAGTAGGTATTCAACAAATATTTGTTGGCTAGATGAATGAATGAATTTATTGTTGCTTCTGACACAGCTTGCAGTTGGGAAAGAGTGTTTTAGAGTTTTCTTCCTTTTATAATATATAACAAGCTGCTTGTGTAACAAAAGTTCCCAACCTCTGCTCCTGTGCATGTACTCTGGGGCATTAAAGGCAAGGGGTATCTACTGTTTCTTCCTGAAAATGTCTGAAAGTCATTAAGGATAGTAGGAAAAAGAGGGCCAGCTTTCTCCTGGAGAATCAATCCTTCATCAAATATTTAGTAAGGGCTCACTACACTCCAGAAACTGAGCTTAGTACTGGGGATGCAGACAAAGAAAAAACAGCCCCTATCCTCAAGGAGCCGACGTTCTCATGGAGACACATCACATACATAAATCAAGACTTACAAGATACATTCAATATATGGAAGATCACCTTGGAGAGGAAAGTTCTAGCATCTGGGGAGGCTGAGAAAGACGTTCACCCCATTTGACAGCATTTGAGCAGATTGGGAAGAGGGGAAAGAATATTTACTAAATGCCCACTTTATCCCATTTGGGGCAGCTAGGTGGCTCAGTGGATAGAGTGCCACGCCCGGAGTCAGAAAGACTCATCTTCTGAGTTCAAATCTGGCCTCAGACACTTACTAGCTGTATGACCCTGGGCAAATCATTTAATTCTGTTTGCCTCAGTTTACTCATTTGTAAAATGAGTTGGAGAAGGAAACGGCAAAACACTCCAGTATCTTTGCCAAGAAAGCCACAAGTGGGGCATGAAGAGTTGGACGTGACTGAAACAACTGAACAGCAAAACATCCCATTTGATCTTCACAACAGCCCTGCGAGGTACATGTTGTTTTAATCCCAGTTTAAACTGAGGAAACTGAGGCAAAAGAGGTTTAAGTAACTTGCCCAGGGTCACAGAGCTGGTAAGTGTCGAAGGCTGGATTTGAACTTGGGCTTTTCTGACTCTGGGCTCAGGGCTCTAAAAACTCTGTCCCTTAGTTGCCTCTAGAGTCTTGAAAGAAGCCAGGGGTCATGAGTTAAAGAAACAGGAAATGCAGAAGAGGGGAAGGAATAGAACACTCTCTAGGTCAGAGGGGTTTTTAAATAAGGAATATCATCATCATAACTGGCACTTATATAGCACCTACTGTGTGCCAGACACTAGGCTAAGCACTTTATAGTTATGATCTCATTTGATCCCCCAACAATTCTGGGAGGAAGGTGCTCTTGTCCACATTTCATAGATGAGGAAACTGAGGCAAACAGTTTAAGCGACTTGCCTAGGATCACACAGCTAGTAAGTATCGGAGGCTAGATTTAAACTCAGGTCTTCCTCATTCCAGGCTTAACACTCTATCCCCCTAGCTATACCCAACATACTCCTTACTAAGCAGAGAAATATATGGAATTAAGAGTAGGAATAAAGAAGAGAAATGGCTTATCAAGTGAACTTGAAATCCACTCAAAATCCAGTGACATTTCCTATGTTGGAAAGTTTAGTTTGGGAACTTTCTTATTTTTGTTTTATCCCCATTTGTTCTTGAGTGTATGTGTGTTTGTTTGTTTGTTTTAGTAGTAAAAATCCTTAGCAATACACACTCTCCCCTACTCAATTTAAAAAAAAATGAATAAATGAGTTGAGGGTCACAGGAAGATGATGGAAAAGAGACTGGAACTAGATGACAGTCTGTGGGTGAGCTAGGGAAGATCAGAACTGGAAGAGAAGATTGGAGGCAGCATGGACACAAGTAGCCATGGTTATCCCCAGAAATATAATTAGCCATTCTGGTCCCCATGCTAGCAGCAAGAAGGGCAGGATCAAATAAAAATATAAAGATATTCAATCAATCAACTGAATTTGGAAAAAGGATCTAAAACAGATCAAGGACACTGCTAGAGGAGAAGAAAGGTGAAGGGTAGAATTGGGATGGAGCTCCACGCTGGGAGCAGCTTCTTTGATGGGAAAGTAATTTATCAGGCAACTTTCAGTTTTAACTAATAATTATTATTGATAACTGGGCACCAAGCTCAGTTATTAATTATATGTTGAAGGAGCGCATAGGTTGTCAGCACTCTCTAAGTACTGGTTTTCTAGAAAGGACCTAAGGCGCCGTTTCATACAACCCCATAATTTCACATATGAGGAAACAAGCACAAGGAGTTTCAATGACTTGCCCAAAGTCACAGAAAATGAGCAATGGATGCAAAATCTGAACTCAAGTTTTCTAACTCCCTTGCTGATGCTCTTTGCACCATACAACACTGATGACTTCCACCATGCCTCAGTGAAGCTCCCGTAAATTGTCTACAGAGCCCTGGAGATTGCAACAATAGAAAGACCATACTCCAATGCCTTTTTTTTCTTTTTTTCTGTTTTTTCTTTTCATATTGATTTCCATAATTCCAATAATATGAAATGAACAGTTAAATGATCATATCTATGACTTCAAAAACCAATGGTCCTGCACTTTGAGACTGGGGAAGGGGGGGGGGTTAAAAGAATATGAGCCTTTTCTGATAGTAGAAAAGGAGGAAATGTATCACTTTAGGCATACCTGCTGTTCCGGACCATCTGCAGATGAAAGAACATTATCTTTTTCTCACAAGCCTCCAACTCACTAATTATACATAAACAATAAGAATCCTGCTTTTGCCAAGCGAATTATCTCTGTAGCCAGTAGCAAGTTCTTTCTGGCAGGACTGACATGGAGAATGGTTTCAACATTTTACGAAAAGAAAAAATATGTTCCTTTTTTTGGCCATATCATATTCACAAATCAAAGAAATAAAACTAGTTTCCACAAAGGACAACTGAAGATGTAAAATGAGAAGAAGCCAAGTAACCTTGGGCAAACTATTTGATTCTCTCTATTAGGAAGCCAAGGCTTCACCTCATTCTTTTAAGTGTTAGATTTCCAAAAGAGGAAAAAAACACTTTCTTTTTGTAAGCCACAAAGCTTTCGTGAAATGCAATAAAGCTTGAAACACGATGGATGTGAAAGAGAAGATCACGGATAGAAAGCAAGTTCTCGGGGGTGCCCTGGCTAGGGAAAGGTATCTAAGTGCTAAGAAGAGCAAACACCCTATGTGGTAGTTATTTCCTAACAAAATGTAAGTCTTTAAAATTTAAAGGGCCATTGGCTGTTTTTCAAAGTGAGCTGCTGTGAGGTAATCTTCTGATTCAACAATGATTAAAAATATGGAAAGAAAGCTATGAGAAAGAAAGGTCATTATTGAAAATGAGGAATATTGTTTATGATTTTTTTTACTAATTACAACATATTATTTATATTTTATCTTCCAACCTCTTACTCGGCTTGTGAATTCAAAATATGAACAGTCTCCAATTTGAAAAAAATGTGTAAAGCAACCAGGGAAATCGATGCACTCATTCTGAGCCTGAATACTTCATGTCTTACAGGTTTAGGAATGATGTGCTGTTAAGAACATAAGACCAGGTCAGGGGAGCTTTTACTCTGTCATGACACATCTGGGTCACATTGGACAGATAATGTCCAAATCTGCACTTACCTAGTCTACTTGGCCATTCTTTCTGTCTCTTTTGTTAGATCATTATTCAGACTCTGCCTCTTAGCTATGAGTATGCCCCAAGGCTCCGTTTTGGCTCTTTTCTCTGTATCCTTCCTCCCTTATTGGCTTCATAGATAATCATGGGTCAAATTATCACTTGTATGCAGATAACTCTCACATCTTTATATCTAGTCCTGGTCTCTCTCCAGCCTTGTGGTCCCCATCAAACAATGCCTATGGTAGTAAATGTCCAAATGTATGTCCTGAAGCCATTCTAAACTCAACATCTCCAAAATAAAATGTATTGTCTTTCCCTTCAAATCCATCACTTTTTTGAAATAATCTTTTTTTTCTATCTGAAGGCACTGCCATCCTCCAGGCTCACGTCTTTGGGACCATCTTTAACTTCTCCTTCTTCCTGATCTATACACGTACAGACAATTAATTGCCAAGCCCTGTCAATACATCTCTTGGTTCTATCCCATAAGATTCTGTAGTTCATGGGAAAGAGAACTGGATTCAAAGTCACAGGGCTTAGGTTTGAATACCAGCTCTGCTACTTAATGCCTAGGTGACCTTGAAAAAGTAACTTGACCTCCCTGGCCTCAATTTTCTCATCTTTCAAACTGTGTGTGTGTGTGTGTGGACTACAAGACTCTAATGTCCCTTCACATCTAGATTTATAATTTTCTTATCAATCTGCCTACTTTTTTTTCCTTTTCTTCATCTTTTTAGTTATCTACTTTTATGTTTTTATGTATATATTATTTATTTGGGTTTTTTTTTTGTTGTTGTTCCTCTCCACTCATGTGGCAGAATCCTATTTTGGTTCCTCACCTCTCTCTTCTACTATTATAATGGCCTCTTAATGGTTCTCCTTGTCTGGAATATCTCTCCCTCTCTAATTTATCCTTCATATAGCTGCCAAGGTCCCAGGGCCCAGCCCTACTTGGTCATTGTTTGAGTCCTGAGGACAATTGTTTCTGTTTTGGCCAGAAACTGAGAGTTTTCCCCTCCCAGATTTATTTTTTAAGAGGCCATTTTTTTTGCCTCATTTCTTATTAAGCTTTAATCACTGAATAGGCTTTGTCTCAGTCAAACTGAGACCTGTTGAAGACCTTAGCTTGAAAAGGCCAAGTTCCTCCAACGTATCCTGGGCCATCTCCAGTTGTCCTGATCTATATCTTGCCACTGAACCAAGATAACTCCGGAGGAGAGAGTGAGGCTGGTGATTTTGCCAACCTCCCCTCACTTAAATCCAATTCATTTGGATGTCATGGCATCTCCTCCCTGATGTCATAGTCCTCTTAAAGAATGAAGGATAAACAGCAAAGCAGGACTAATAGACAATAATAGTAATAAGATGCAATAATTACGATGTTAATAGTTAAAATTCATGTAGTCTTTCAAGGTTTGCAAAGCACTTCACATGTGTTATCATATTTGATATCCACAATCCTCTGGGATAAGTATTATTCTCCCCATTGTACAAGTAATAAAAAAAATGAGGTCAAGAGAGGTTAAGTGACTTGCCTAGGATCACAACCACTAAGTGTCTGAGGCAGGACTTGACTTCCAGTCTTCATGTCTCCAAGTCCAGAACTCTATGCAGTTCTTCTCAAATCAAAGGTTTAATCCTCATTCCCCTGGTCAAGAAGTGCTAATGATTCTCTCTTGCCTCTAGCATCCATTACAAACACCCTTATCTAGCATTTAAAGCCTTTTGCAACACAGCTCCCGTCTATGTTCCCCTCCCCAGCATCTATTCCTCCACTTATCATACACTTAAGTACAGCCAGACTGACCTACTGGCAATCTCTCTCCCACCACACTCCATCCCGCACCTCTGTCCATCACGCCTGGCGCATATTCTCTTCTCATCTCTGCTTTTTAGAATCCCTAGCTTCCTTCAAAGATCAGCCCAAGCATCACCTTCTGGATGAGGCCCCGGCTCATCTTCAGTTTGCTCATCTATAAAACATCCATAACAATTAAAGGACCTACATCACAGGGTGGAGAAAGTGCCACTCTCCCAAATGCTATAGAAATGCGAGCTATTGTTTCTAACTCCCTTAGGAAGCTAAACAGTAGGAAAGGCGAGCAGTGGTACAGAATTCTAATGAAAATCTTAGAAGAGCATAAATCAAAAAAAAAAAAAAAAAGAAAGAAAGAAAGAGAGAACAGCATAAACCCAAGCGGTGCAGCAGTGGATGCTGTGTGCCTTGTTTCTGTGCCTTCAAAGCACCGGATGCCGCTCTTTGTTTAATGCTGAATCAGTCCTGTGGACTAATGGTCAGAAGACTTGTCATCAAGCAGGTCTTCCTAGTGCAAGATGCTTTGTTATAATTTTCTGAATGGTTTTACCATAGAACCCTGGCAAAGACTCAAAAGCAAAGATGGCCCATTTTACTTTGAGTCATAAGAAAAATAAATAGCAAATAATCTTTCATATGCAAAGCACTTTGTAAATCTTAAAGTATTATGAAAAATGGCTAATAATAATGGCATTTATATAGCATTTTAAGGTTTGCAAAATGCCTTCTTAATATCTCATTTTTATCCTTTTCAAGTCAGTTTGACCTCAATGTTGTCATGAGGAGTTGTTACGTTAGTTAAGTTCAGTTTTGCATTTTTCCCGCACTATTAAATCAAATAGAGGGAGCCCAGTGATAGTGTTTGACATGGAGGCAGAAAGACCTGAATGAAATCCTCTCTGAAACATGTATTACTTGTGTGGCCCTGAGCAAGTCACTAAACCTCTATGAGTCTCAATTTGTTCATCCGTAAAATGGGGATAGTAATATCACCTACCTTCCAGGGTTGTTGTGAAGATCAAATGAGATAATATATGCAAAGCATTTTGAAAACTTTTTAGTGTTTTACATATATGCTAGCTATTATTATTATCATTAAGTAAGTCATTCAGCAAGAATTTATTAAGCAGTTACTATGTCCCAGCTACTGTGGACTGGGAACACAAAGAAAAGCTAAATCACTGCGCCTGTCCTCAAGAGGCTTATACTAGACTAAAATAGGGAAAACTTCAACAGAAATGTGGAATAAGCTAAATTTAGGGTCCATGTTTCACATGGTATGCAGTGATAAGCTCCAAAGGATACATGGCCTTGATGTAAAAAGTCATATAAACAAATAAGAAAAACATGAAAAAATGTATGACGTACGGAAATTAAAAAAAAAGTTCATGATGAAACAAGGAATAGAGAGGATTAGTGACAATAAAATGGATGATTTTGATCACATAAAATTTTTAAAAATTGCACAAACATAATAAAGCTAAGATTAACAGGAAAAAAACTAGGAAAATTCTTTGTAAAAACTTTGCTGATAAAGGTCTCTTTGCAAAGATATATAAGAAACTCCAATTTGTAAGAATAAGAGTCATTCTCCAACAGATAAATGGTCAGGATATGAACAGGCAGTTCTCAAGGGAAGAAACCTAGGTTAGCTATAGTCATATTAAAATAAATGCTCCAAATCATTATTCATTTAGCATTTCCGAGGTTCTACCTCACACCTCTCAGATTGGCCAAGATGACAAAAGTAGAAAATGACAATGTTGGAGGAGCTGTGGGAAAACAGCTACATTAATGCACTGTCTTAGTGGTCCTGTGAATGGGTACAACGAATCTAGAAAACAATTTGGAATCACATTTATAGATCTTTTTGTGGTGGCAGGAAAAACTCTTGAAATCTAACAGAATGCCCGTCAATTGAAGAGTGACTAAAAAAAGCTGTGACATATGAAGGATGAAACACTACTGTACTATAAGAAATGAGGAAATTGATGATTTCCAAGAGCCATGGAAATTTTGTATGAACTCATTCCAAGCAAAATGAACAGAATCAGAAAGATAATTTATACTATGACAACAATATTAGAAAATTAGAAAGCATCATGAAAGACCTTCTTTAACAGCTGGAATTTGAGTGCAGTCTTGAAGGATGTCAGGGAAGCTAGGAGTTGGAAGTAAGTGAGAACGTTCCAGGCAAAGGGTAGAGCCAACACAAGAGCACTGAGCGGGAGGATGGACTTCAATCATCATTGTATGTGGATATTTCAACAATCCATCCATGTGGTTCTTTCCTCAACTGGCACAAATCTTAGCTGCTCTTGTTATTTACCATTTGTCATCTAAGAGGACCAATGATCAATGACATCATGAGGGTGACATCTTGAATATGAGTGGGCCAGAGATGTACACAGTCATCAGCTCCACTATCTCCTTCAGAGTCATCCAAGTCCAATGGCTAGACAAAGGTCAAGATGACTGGTGATCTCCCAGGATCCATAACCCCACTCTGACTCAGCAGAAAACCTTCAAGAGTTACTGTGGCTGAAAAATCTGTCACTCTTTAGCTTTTCAAGCCCTTCATGACCTGCCCAATTCCTACTTTTCTAGTCTTCTCACACCTCATTCTAGTCTGTAACTTTTCAACCCAGTGACACTATCCTCCTTGAACAAGATACTTCCAACTCCACGCACTTTCAGTGGTTGTTCATTCTTTCTGCTTGCTGGCTTCTCTGGCTTCCTGTGAGTCTCAACTAAAATTACACCTTCTGCTATAAGCTTTCTCTCACCCCCCCCCCATTTAATGCCACTGCCTTCCTTCTGAGATTATCTCCAATTTATCCTCTATATTTCTTGTTTGTATAGTTGTTTGTGCATTCTTTCTCCTATTATTGTGAGCTCCTTGAGAACAAGGACTTTTTCCCTTCTCTCTGCATCTCTAGAACTTAGCATAGTGCCTGATACACAGTAAGCACTTAGTAAGCAATTATTGACTTGATGCAATCCTTGAAGACCATGTTGGAATGAGTCTCATTATCCAAAGTGAGTAAGCCTCATCATCCACCCTACCATCCCTGCCTGTAGATGAAGGCCCTGTGAGAGATCTTCTCATTTTGGAACTCAGGGTCTGTCCCTTCTGTGACTAGCGGAGGAAAGAATAGAAGTTGTCCATGTAGAAGGAAAGTTGTGTGTTACCTTGGATAGAGTTCTGGAATGAGAAGGAGAAAGGGAAGGGAACAAATATCTATTAAGCACACAGGCTAAGTGACGTTCAAGGATTATCTCAACAATCCTGGGAAGTAGATGCTATTATTATCCCCATTTCACAGTTGAGAAAATGGAGGCAAATAGAGGGTAGGAGACCTGCCAAGGATCACACAACTATTAAGTGACCGAGGCTGGATTTGAACTCAGGTCTTCCTTACTCCAGGTCATGGCATCATCCACCTCGCTGCCTCAGGTTCAAATTCTACTTCTTATTGTGATCAATGCATGTAAAGGACAGTCCTCACCACATAAATATACCATGAAAAAATAATATGACATCAAACAAAAGTATTCCTTAGAGCAACTGCTTTGATCAGCCACAGTTTCATCACATTTTGAAAGAGGACCTATGAAAATACCTGTAATCTCCCAGAGCCTTGGTTTCCTCATCTGTAAAATGAAGGTGTTAGAGTAGATACTCTTTGAGTTTCCTTCCCACTCTACATCTGTGATCCCATTATGGGCCATAAAGTAGTACATTTCTCCTCACCCTCCTTGTTCTCCAGGGTAATGTAAAATAAATTATTTCTACATTTTCAAAACTGTTGGGGGTATTTCTGTTTTCATTAGAATGCTAGATAAAAGTATTTTGGGGGAAAAGACACTGAATTAAACTCTTTTGAAAAGAAAAGCATTCATTAGTGTACTCTAAAGGATCATGCATGTATGTTAAATTCATCCATGTCAACTGAGTCATGACAGACGTCATGAGAGAGAAGGCACGAGAAGAGAAGAAAGAAACAGCATCCCTTTCTCCCATCTGGATGTTATTACAAAGCTCTGCTGGGTAGAGACCAAATCCAGATGAAATCAAGGCTGCAGCTCAGTAGTTACACTTCTGATGGCTCTAAAGGAATGAGGGACGGTAAGTACAGGCTCGAACAAGCAAGAGAAAAGAGAGTTGTTGGCTGGAGATTGCCTCTCTGCACTGCTGGGTAACTGCTCCAACACTCCTTGGTGGATAGTAACTTAGGTAAGTGACGCTATGGCTAACATCCCCGGCAGAGATCTTACATTGATATCCTGTGCTCAGCCGATATAGTATTTCATAAATGAATTGGAGTCAATATCATAAAACAAAACAAAAACAAAACAAAGTGAAGCCAGTCTGGCTCCCAATGACATGTGCTGATTTTCTAAGTTCTCAGAGTAAATAAGCAAGAATAAGTATTGGTCCACTCGCTTCCACCGACTCTGACACACACCAATTCTGGCTACATTTTCTGCTTCCTTGCCATCTCCCTGGCCCCAAATCTAAAAAGAACAAACCAGAGTTATAAAAAGTAAAATTCCATTAGTCTTTGATCTGAAGGGAATTGAAACCCTAGGAACTGTGAACAGGAAATAATGCAATGGAATGGAGCAAGACATTATACTATGTTCTGGATAATGGCACAAGTAGTTCCATGTAGTATGGGAGGCCAGCAGGACCCAGAGATCATTAATTAAGTCAATATTTACCCCTCTATTCCTTCAGAAAGTTTATTGCCCTATGTCTGAAGGTTAATATAAGTATACTTTTTCTTCCCTAATGCCCCACTTCCCAGGCACTTAAAAGCACAAAGGCATCAAGTCTGAGATCTCGAATTTTGCCTGGAAAGATGGGTAGGATATTAACAGGCAGCGATGGGAATGTGGGGGCAGCTAGGTGGCACAGTAAGCTACAGTGCTAAGCCTAGAATAAGGAACATTCATCTTCCTGAGTTCAAATCCGGCCTCAGATGCTTACTAGCTCTGTGACTCTGGGCAAGTCATTTAACCCTGTTTGTCTCAGTTTCTTCATCTGTAAAATTAGCTGGAGAAGGAAGTGGCAAATCACTCCAGTATCTTTGCCAAGAAAACACCAAATGAGGTCATGAAGAGTTAGACACAACTGAAAATCAGCAACAAACTGGAATGTGGGCATTCCTGGAAGAAAGGTCTTCATGAGCAAAGGTCAAAATATAGGGAAGGACATGACACATTCAAGAAATAATAGTCAATTTGGCTAGAGATAGGCTGAGGAAAGAATAGTAGGAAAAAACTGTTCAAAAGTGGACTGTGAAATGATCATGGCTATAGCCTCTAATTTATAAGGCTTATAAATGATAAGGAGGCCGGGGAGTAGATAGTGTTCCACTTGGAGTCACAAAGCCCTGGGACCAAATCCTGCCATTGATACTATACCTCCTCAAGACAAGGGCCATAATGTGGTTATTATTATCATCATTATTAATTTGCCTCTCTCCGCACTCCCAGACTTATTAAAGTACCTGGCACATAATAAAAGCTTAATAAATGCTCATCGAATAATTTGTTAACTGACTAGCTAGGTTCTGATAATAAAACAAAAAAAAACTTATCCCTTCTAATTTTCAGTTTCTTCAAATGTAAAATAAGGATAATGATGCCTATAGCTAGGTGCTCCTCAGGAGGTGATGCTGAGGACCAATTAGTTGATGGCTTGGCAAACTTTAGGGTATCACACAAATTCTAGTTATTATTTTTTGATGGATCATGACCAAAAGTATGGTGTAATGGAGAGAAAACTGGGCTGAGATTCTAGATACCTACCTTTTCACTATTCTCTTATTAGATTTCTCTTTCTTCATCTGTAAAACAGGAGGTAGAACTAGATGTTCGCCATGGTTTCTTATAAATAACAATGCCATATTTACCCAAGATTCCAATTAAGAGGATACCTAGTAAAGAAAGTGCCAGCCTTGGAACTAAGTAGCCCTAAATTCAAATCCTGCCTCTGACCCATCTTGTTTGTCCCTGGAAAGACACTTAAGCTCTCTTTATTTTAGGTACCTCTCTAAGACTATAGGATGCAGAGAAGATGCTAACTTGCAATGATGGAGGACAGTGTTTCCTCATCTGGAATTACCTTGCACCAATGAAATCAGGGGCCCAGTCCCTATCTCTATCTAAGGCTTTCCTCACATCATTCCTCTGAGGTAGGTGATAGTATAAATATTATTGTCTTCACTTCACAAATGAGAAAATTGAGGCTAAGAGATGTGAAGTAATGCTCATATTCACCTAACTAGATTTGAGGAAATATATTCATCCAGAATAGAAAGCTAAATTTGGTGATATTTTGACCATGGAACATTGTCCTTTCTCCTATGATAGGTAGGTAGGTAGGAAGGGCAGAAGAGAGGAAAAAAGCAAAGAAGAAATGGAGGAAGGAGAAAAGAAGGAAGTAAAAAGAAAGGATAGAAAGAAGGATGGAAGGAAACAAGGAGAGAAAAAGAAGGAAGGAAGGAAAAAAGAGAAGGAAGGATAGATTCAGGATGAGAAATTGAGCCCAGACAACCCTGAGTTGTCTTATTATTTTTGTATTTCATGATATTTTCCATGCAAACCTGTTCCAGTTGTTCATGACAATACAAACATATTCCTTAGAATGAAGGAATGTCTTTTCACGAATAAGGCTAATCACTAAAAGACTGGATATTAGGTAATAGATGTTTAGGGCACTGTAACTCAAGAAGAACCTTCAACATGAAGAGGCTGCCATAAGTATCTCTAGAAGTGTTCATGTCAATGAAATCATGGCTCCTTTAAGGAACCGAAGTATTCAAACTGGCACAATCTAATTAGTAGGCTCCAGAATCATAGAACTTGAGTTGGAAGGAAGCCCTGAAGTTATCAGTTTAGCTCAGAGCTGAACAAATATTCTCTCTATATTACTGCCAACAATGTGGTCATCTACCACTTCTTTGAAGACTTCCGATGAAGGGTATAATGCTATCTCCTGAGACAGCTCAGTACACTTTAGGATACTTATAAACTGTTAGAAAGTTTTTCCTCACAGTAAGTCTAAATTTGTCCATTTGTTTCTCCTAATCATTTCTAATCTTGCCCTCTGGAAACTAGAAGGAAAGAAGCATTTATTAAGGACCTACTATGGGTCAGACTCTGTGTTAAACATTTTAGAAATATCTCACAACAACCTTAGGAGGTAGGTTTCATTTTATTAATTATCACCATTTTCTAGTTAAGGAGACTGAGGTAGGGATAAGTGACTTGTCCAGAGTTACACAGCTAATAAGTGTCTAACACTGAATTAGAACTCAGATCTTTCTCATTCTCAGCCCAATACTCTATCCCCCGTGATACCTACCTGCTCCTCGGGGATATACTGATAGAAGGAACCAAATTCTTTCAAGAAACAGGCTTTAAATATATGAAAACAGGTATCAACAGTTACTCCTGAATTTTCTCCTTTCTAGGCCTAAGAGATTCCTGTCCTTCAGCTAATCCTCATATGCCATGAACACGAGGCCCTTCATCATCCTGGTTCTCTTTTTGATGTTCTCAATGCCCATTGATATCAGCTTCCTTCCTACAATAACGTGTCCAGCGTCAATTAAATGTTTCTGGCAGTGGCCTGACAGAGGATAGAGTCTCAGAGTGCCACCCCCTCTTGATTCCTGGAAGCTACATCTCTCTTATGGTAGCCCCAACATATGAAGGTCAAATTCTCCTTCTGGCTCTTACTGACACTTGTTCATTTTATTCAGTTGCGTCCAACTCTTATCCCCATCTTTGGTTTTCTTGGTACGGAGATATTTGAGTGGTTTGCCATTTCCTTCTCCAGCTCATTTTACAGATGAGGAAACTGAGGCAAACAGGGGTAGGTGACTTGCCCAGGGTCACACAGCTAGTAAGTGTCTTAGGCCAGATTTAAACTCCAATCTTCCAGACTACCGGCCTGGCGCTCTATCCACTGTACCACTTAGTTACCTGATAAGGAACCATCTATGCCTTTATTCTGGTAGATGATAATATTTTCATTAGATTTCAAATGGATAATTACTTACACTGATTTTTTAGATGTGGTTTGTTCTATGATTACCTCATGCAGAAAAAAAATATGCCAAGTTATCATGTCTCCATCACTTTTCTCCTGTTTAACTTTTTAAGAGCAGTAATAGCAATGTGAATTGAACACTGGAGTTGGAGTCAAGAAGACTTGAGTTCAAATCCTACCCTTGACGTTTAATAGCATTGTGGTCATGGATAAATATCTCCATCTTCCTGAGGCTTGTTTCCTCAGGACCTGAGTTCTAATGCTAGGCCTGTCATTTATTATCTGTGTGAAGCTGGACGAGTCATTTAAGGTCTTTGAGCCTCAATTTCCCCACACGTAAAGTGAGGAGATGGGATTAGATCAAATCAAGGGTCCCCTCCAGCCCTCAATTATCATTCTAAAATAGAGATAGTAAGAACAGCTAACACTGAAGAACATAAAGTTTGTAATACACATATCATATATCATCTCCTCCTCCTTTCAAGAGCCTGTATGGTAGGTTATCCCCATATTACAGATGTGGAAACTGAGGGTGAAAGAAGTTAAGCAGCTTGACCAGGGCCACAAAGCTGATGAGTATCTAAGGCAGGATTGGAACTTGGGTCTTCCGAGGGGTAACTAGGTGGCATAGTGGACAGAACCCTGGGCTTTGGGTCAGGAAGAAGCAAGTTCAAATCCTGGACAAGTACTTAAAAAAAAAAAAAGCTTTGTTTGCCTCAGTTTCCACATCTGCGAAATGGGAATATAATAGCACATACCTCTCAGGGCTGTTGCAAGGACCAAATGAGACGGTAATTGTAAAGCGCTTAGCATGGTGCCCAGCAGATAGTGAACACCATATAAATGCTAGATATCATCACCATCATCATCATTGCAATTATTCCTGACTCCTGGCCCAGCCCTCTGTGCACTCCACCACTTGCCTTACTCTCCATCACAATGCCTGGAGCACCCAGCCTGTAGCATACAACTTTTGTAAGACTTGGCCGAGGTCACCTCTTGTAAAGTGTCTTGCAAACCTTAGGACTCTATGTAAATATCTATTGTTGGGAAGGAAATATTATTATTCCTCATTCCCAAGCCCCTCTTCTTCCCTAACCAGCCTTTCTCATTACTAATCATTTTTATTCAGGGCTAGTTTGCTGAGAATATTTGTTAGACTTCCAGAAAAGTGGTGAAAATGTCCTTTTTTAGAACGGCCTTAGCTTTCTAGCTCAAGCTAGAGTTGAGAATCTGTCACCCAGAGGGTCACCCATATCAGCCTGTCCAAAGAACTTAGCTGAAACATATAATTAAAGTTCAAAAGAGTAACTTTGGTCATGTTTTCCTCTGAGATTCGAGCAGTTAAACAGGCATAAAAATTAAATGTAAAAGCAATCTTTAAAATTAATTAAAATGAGATGATTTGTGTGGAAATCAATAAAGGTTAATGGGAGCACAAGAATACTAAAACACCAGTCAGATCTCGGTAAATAGAATGACACACACACACACACACACACACACACACACACACACACACACACACAAACTCATTTACTCTGAGGTAAGTTTGGTATGGAATGAAAAGCCGCTCTATGTGCACATGGACTTGAGGGCTGGTCTCAAGAAAATCAACTATGCCCTATTTCAGCTCAATGATGGCACACATCTCTGATTTCAAAGAAGCATAGAATTATGAGAGTTGATAGGGATCTTGGGGGGCCATCTAGTTAGCATGAATAGTTCAGCCAAATTCGTGATGAGGGGCAGTCTATTCTTTGCTTAAAGGCCTCCCCAGAGCGGGCAGCCAGAACTTCCTAAGACAGCCCACTTTGGGATATTGCTAATTGTAAGGAAGTTCTGCTTCCCAACAAACCCCATTTGCTACTTTGTCTTTGGCAGTATCTTGGAGGATTTCAGTCTCTTGACCACTTTCCAGGCATCTCACTATATTGCCTCCACTCTGGCCATCATCTTCATATTCTTCTCAGTGCAGACTTGGACTCTATCCTCTGCCTCTTCTGGCTCTGAAAGATGAGATTTTCCCTTATCTTGTCCACAACTTGGCCTCCACCTCACTTCTCAGTCATTTCCACACTGGCCTTTGTCCCTCTTTCAAAGTCTTTAAGTGTTATCCTCCCCCATTTGAAGGTACACACCTTTGAAGGTAAAAATTGTTTTGCTTGTGTTTATGTCCCCAGTATTTAAGCACAGTGCTGGTACACAGAAAGTGCTTAACTAATTTTCATTCTGTCTATCTATATGTCTGTGTGTCTGTCTGTCTATCTATCTATGCATTTATCTCTCTACATGCCTGCCTGTCTACCTATTTCTCTATCTTTCCATCCATCTAATTTAATGTATCTATGTATCTACCTATTTTCTATCTATCCATTCAATCTAATCTATCTACCTCTTATCTGTCTGTCCATCCATCCATCCAATCTAATCTAGCTATGTATCCATCTATCTGTCTGTCTGTCTGTCTTGTCTGTCTCTTCTAGTTTTGCCCTCTGAGGCCAAGTGGGACATGTCTAATCCGTCTTCCACACAGCAGCCTTCAAATATTTCAGATAGCTATTCAACCTTGAATCTTCTTTTCTCAAGGATAAATATCCTTGGTTCCTTCAAATCACCCTAATAGGAAGTATAGTAAAGGCCCTTTACCATTCTGATTGCCCTCCTCTAGATACTCTTGACTAGCAACATCCCTGCTCCAATGTAGTGCCTGCAACTGGACTCAATAAATAATCCAGATGTGTTCTGTCCAGGGCAATGGGACCATTACCTCTCATTTAGCCGAAGATTATATTAGACTTTGTAGGTGTCATCACAAAATTGAGTTTGCTATTCACTAAAACTCTAACATAGTTGACTTTTTAAACAAATTCTTGGAGATTCATATAATTTTAGTGAAAATAAAACATATGATGGATTTGTACTACAAAAATACATGAAAATATCTTCTGCCATATTATAGTATGTGACATATAATGTTGGCATATGCTTGCATGAATGTGGATGCATATGTGTGCACATATGCATACATAAATTTACACATATATACATATTCACAGAGATTTAAGCCAATGGGTATAAATATATGTAGACAAGCATGTATATCCCTATACCTATGCATATATGGACACACATCTATAGATACAAAGAAAGATAGTACGTATGTGTATGCATGGTCGCCTACATGTATACCACCTCCCATCACTTTCTGCTTTTAATTTCTTGCTTTGTGTCTAATAATCAAAGTACTAATGCCATGCCATTATTGTTTCTGGAAGTGACATATCCTTTGACTACCCCATGGATCTATTAGCCATCCTTGTGACCACTCACATACCCCTTTCCCTGATCTCCACCACCATGCATGGGTTGTCTTCTCCTTTAGAATGTGAGTTCCCTGGGAACAGGGATAGTGTCACTTTTGCTTACTTATCCTTATGATTTAGTAAAATGTCTGACATAAAATAAGAGCTTATTAAACAATTTTCCCATTCACTCAAACAAATGTGCAAATGCATGCATATATATTTATATATGCATCCATTTATATGTTTATATGTGCATGTATATATGGTACATATATTGGACCAGATCTGTGATTTCACTGCTGTAGGAAAAATCCTGGTGAAAGAACTTACTCTATCAATGCAGGGAAGCAACTGTTTGACAATTTACAGTCTTAGAGAGGATCACCTTTGATCCTACGGCCAGAATACATCAGAGGCAGTATTTGAACCCAGGTCCTCCTGACTCTGCGGTTGGCTCACTCTTTATTATGCCATGCTGCCTCTGATACGTACATACAAATATGTATAGGGATATATTCATGCAACTACATAGCTATAACATATTTATGCACACACATATATAAGGATATATACATATACATACACACGTACATATATGTGTGTGTGTATACATATATATACATATGATCCTTGAGATCTTCAAAAAGTTAATTTTTCAGAGAACTCTAATAAGCCTGTTTTAAAGATGTGTAATCAGACTTTTTGCTCACTGGAAAATCTATCATTCTTCCTTATTGACACATGCAAGACTCACATCATAACTTACTGTGTCAAACAAGGTCTCTGTAGAAACCCAGTTACTACTTTCTTTGCTAAAAGTCTAAGTAAAGCTTTCACAGTCTATATTAAAGTGTCTTTTCCCTCCAGGTGTTTTTTTTTTCAAATGGACTTAATTCACACATAGTGTAGGCTGGAGAGACACATTAATTTGGTTTTCTGCACTCCAAATATTTTATATAACATTAATCCATAGACATAGATTAGAAGTTTATTATGCCCCATGATTTTTTTCTATTGACTCACTTAAAAATTGCTTACATACTCCTTTGACAACCAAAACAATAATCTTGTCTTCTATTTATAGGGTTTTTCCTCTAAAGTCCTTTCACATGGATTATTCCATAGACTTTATACAAAACAAGAATTTTTCTGGGATATCAAAAAACTTCTCTGCATCATTAAAACAGTCATTCTTAGAAGGCTATTACTATTTCCGAGAATTCAAAGGAGGGCAGGAACAATGACCTTGACCTCATGACCTCAAACTCTCAGGCACAAACAGGACTTGCATGAGATCAAATATTCAGTCAGAGCTCAAATTCCCAGCATCCAACTCACAAGACAGTGTGAGACACTGGAAAAAGTAGAGGACTAGGAGTCAGGGACAGATGAGGGTTCAAATCCTACCTCTAACACTTGTACAGTAAGGAATGTGCTTTGTTTCCTTAATGCACAATATGAATGTTAGGATTTGCTTTGTATATAATCTGTATTTATTGATTTGGGGAAGTGTGATATTTCTCCAGCAAAATACAAGCTCCTTGAGAAGAGGGACTCTCTTGTGTTTACATTTGTATTTCCAACATTACCTGACACATAGTAGGTACTTAATAAAGAGATGAAAAATGTGGGTTCTAACGAATAGATCTAATATATTTGTAAGTCTATTGGACTATACTGTTCTTTGAGTTCAGATTTTATAAGTATAACCAATTATTTTGAAATGAGGTCTGAGGGTTCTGCCCTAATTTCCTTCTTATCTTTCCCCAGGCCCCAGGAGCTTACCAATTCCTTACATAATCACTGTCAGAAATACTGATTCTTCTTTGAACCAATTACCAGTCTGACCAGTCAGATGGTTCTACTGCACAAAGCTGTTTCCTGCCAAACCAAAATCAATACTGTCAACCATCAATTATTGGTTCTAATGGAGGGGAATGATGACGCTGAGAGTCAAAAAATCATTTCTACTTGGTTTTGGAATACAGTATGTACCCACACTGGATTATGGGTGGGTCAATTGTATACACTCTGGTTGCTGCTTACTCAGTGTCCTCCTTTTTCCCTTCTCAAAGTTAGGGACAAAGAAACTCAGTCAAACCAAGGAAGAACCAATTGAGTAGAGATGTTTTCTTTTCAAGAACGTGTCTAAAGACATAAGAATAAGGAAATGGAAAACAAAAAAAGGAGGGGGGAGGAAAAAGAGAAGAGGAATAATCTAAAATGTCTTTTTTGGTGGATAATGAATAATGAAAGCTGACACCTCTATTGTTTACAAAATACTTCAGACTTTTTAATCTCCTTTAGTCCTGACAACAGCCTATGTGAAATATCATTAGCCCCATTTTAAAGGTAAGGAAACTGAGACACAGAGTGGTGAAATGATTTGTTTAACATCACAGAGCTAGCAACAGTCAAGCAGTCAATTATCAAACATTTAATTAGGTGCTTGGTGCTTTGTTAAGTACTAAGGATTTTAAGAAAAAGAAAGAAAAGAAAGAAATGGAAGGAAGGAAGGAAGGAAAGAAGAAAGGAAGGAAGGAAGGAAGGAAGGAAGGAAGGAAGGAAGGAAGGAAGGAAGGAAGGAAGAAAGGAAGGAAGAAAGGAAGGAAGAAAGGAAGAGAAGAAGGAAGGAAAGAAGGAAGAAGAAAGAAAAAAGAAAAGAAGAAAGAAAGAACAAAGTCAAGACTTAAACCCATTTTTTCTGCCCCAAATACAAAGCCCTTTCTGCCAGTCACAACCTCTCTATGTTTGGGGCCTGGCAGCTCAGAATCCCAGAGGGCCTCCTTCAAATCTCTATTTTCATGATTTTTTTTTTTATGGGTAAGAGATGGAATCAGTCAACAAAAGGTACAGGGTAGGGCAGTTCTTGCCTGGAGGCCTCCAAGGATAATCAATAAAGGTAATAATCCAATTAAAATAATAAAGAGTTGATGGTATAGAGCTGTATTATTGAAATGCCCACTATTATTGACATTTCAACTTTATGGTCATTAAAGCTTGCAGTCAGAGTTTCAAAGGTTTCCTGAAAATGTCATTACCAGAGGAAACTTTGGCACTCAGTGCCTAAGCAAGACAAATATTTCAATATCCATATTGCCCTTTTCACACTAGTTCATGTTTATTGTTCAATCTTTGATATTTGGAACATGGAAAACAATTTGTCTTATTTGTATTTTGAATTTTTCATGGTAGATATATACCTGTACCTAGCTTAAGTCAAATGAACTAGGATCAAAACCCAACTCTATTCCTGCCTACCTTTATGATCTTAGGCAAATTATTTGTAGTTCTGTGCCTCAGTTTTCTCATGTGTAAAATTAAGGGAGAGGGTAGACTAGGTATGTCTCTATCTTCAAACCCAAGCCTCCAAGGGAGACCCAGGGAGAACAGACAGAGAGGTATGTGATTCCTTTTGTTTTTGCTTTTAATTGTGGGTCCTTACTCAAGTGACTAATCTGTTGGTGGGAGGGGGAAAAACAGACCAGAAAAAAATTGTGTGTTTCCCTCCCCCTTACCTCTAGTAGATGTGACTGGTACCTAATTCTAATAAAGTCATCTTATTTAACCAGACAGCATCTTACTGATCTAATCTTATTTCTCCTAATCACCTGTGTTTGACTCTGTTCTTTTTATTTCCTAGTATCCCTTTATTCTGGGTATGAGGGTGGGGACAACTCTGAGACCCAGGAGAGACCTTTCCAATACAAGGCTGAACACTGCAGTCCATTTCTAGAGAATATTCACTCTAGCTGGGGGGCATAATTACATGCCATTCATATGTTTCATTATTTCATGTCCAAGCACAGAATTACTAGGAATTTGCAGTCTTAAAATATGCCTCAACAGAGCTGAGCCTAAGATAGGGTTACACTACGAACCACTGCTAATAATTATTGATATAATGCCCAGTGTCGGAATTGTAGAAACAAAGGCTTAAATTCTGACAGCTTTCCCAGGATCATAAAGGAAAAGATGCCAAGTCAAAGATTAAAACATAATTAATGGTACTGGTCTTATTTCCAAAATCGATGGGCATAGATCAAAGTAATTAGGTAAATCTTGGAATTGTAAATTGTCAGTGGCTAAGATGATGGCTAGTTAGATCATCCTTGTTTTTATTATCAATCAGATGAATGGTCTGTAACAGTAGTAGCTTTACATCTATTTCTTTAAACAATAATTTATCTTTACATATGGAGAAGAAAGATATCTCTGTTCTGGCCAAGTCTCTAAGATGACCCATCCAGGAAAAAAAAATGTTCTCCTTTTTTCTTCTCTTCCTCCCTGCATCGATGGCAACTACTTTCCAGGACTACCATTTCAGCAAAAGTCCTGGACATACTTCATTTCATTCCAAATTGTCAGGTTATTTCCTCCATAGCCTAGCAATATCGCATTCCAGCTACCCAATTCTAGATTCAGGTGCTTTGATTTAATATTAACTGTGTTAGCAATTAAAACTGATACATTTCAAAATATAACTTAATTAATTTAAAATAGCAATAAATCCCAATATAAATAATATTTTAGTTTTTAAAACCCTGTATTTTCCAAAGCAACAATTTTAGTGAGAAGAGGAGGGTTATTTTATATATTTTTACAAATGTCTTTAATGTTTGGCTCAATAGAAAACAACTGGATTCTTATATCTGTTTGTGCATCTAATCTGTTTCTGTGTTGTTTTGGATGAAGTACATAAAGAAAGTACTGACTTAAATATGTGGTTGGAAAAGGGAAGATTATTATAATAGGCAAATAATATCTCAGTATTACTATAAAAATAATTTTGATTTCATTGCCCCCTGTAAGAGTCTCAGTAATCCCTAGGGGTCATCAGACCACACTTTGAGAAAGAATCACTGTCTTATACCAGTGAGATGGTAGAAGTTCAGTCTCCTTTCCCTCTCATCAACCCTAGAATTGTGCCTGGTAAAACGGAGGCTTATTGTGTATCGAACTGTATCAAAATTCAGTTTAATATGATGAAAGAATTTCACTTCTGAACACTACATTTATTCTACCTTAAACGATACATTGGGTAAATCATTTGAGAAAACCACTGCATAATTCAACTGAGGTTAAGAACTAGTCGCTAAGGGAAACGTTTATAATTTAGGACATATTTTCCCTATCATATCAACAACTGAAAAATATAGATATTAAAGATTTATGACAACAGAATATTCTGGGAAAAGTAGCCATACTTATAGAAGAAAAGCAATCAATAAGGGTTTTTCAAGGGGTGACAGCTGGAACAAGGAAATATACATATATATATGTGTGTGTGTGTGTGTGTGTGTATATATATGTGTGTGTCTATATATATGTGTGTGTGTATATATATGTGTGTCTATATATATGTGTGTGTATATATATGTGTGTGTATATATGTGTGTGTATATATATGTGTGTGTATATATATGTGTGTGTATATATATGTGTGTGTATATATATGTGTGTATATATGTGTGTGTGTATATATGTGTGTATATATATGTGTGTATATATGTGTGTGTATATATATATGTGTGTGTGTATATATATATATATATATATATATATATATATAGAGAGAGAGAGAGAGAGAGAGAGAGAGAGAGAGAGAGTATTGCTAATCTATATCACTGACTGAAGTGTATCCTCTAACTCCCTGGAAACTTACCCATTTTCTCAGATGAGCTTTTATCAGGGTGGCACTGAGTGATGTCTTCAGAGCATCTAAGTAGAGAAATCCAATGTCTTTACACCCAATTCTAGAGGGCCATCCAAATTCTTCCACTTTGCTTTGTTGCAGTGAGTATTTAACTAATAGGTAGATATTGGCTGGAGCTTGGAAACATTTTTTGCTCTACAATTCGTTTCAAAGGTACTTTTTGTAATGGGATTTGACCTGGGCTATCTAGAGCCAGTTTCCTATCTTTCTCTTGCTGTGTCCTCCATCACTATTATCTCCTAAGCACTTTGAGAGGGGAAGAAAAGTATTATTTGAGTATAAGTTCATAGAAAAAAAAATTTTCCTTTTCAAAATGAAAAATTGTAGCTCCAGTTCATAGAACACTGGGAACCTGAGTATGAATTGTGTCTCAAACATAGCCTGTTTGTTACCCTGGCAGGTCAGCTAACTTTTCCTCCTATGTAAAATAGAAATAACAGTATTACATTACCTTCACCATAGGGCTGTTTGGGGAAAGTGTTCTCTAAGAGTGTGGGAGGTGGAGAGAAAGAGGGAGGTGAGGAAAGGGAAAGAGAGAGAGGGAGAGACAGAGAAAGAGACAGAGAGACAGAGAGAGAAAGGGAGGGAGGGAAGGGGAGAGAGAGAGAGAGACAGAGAGACAGAGAGAGAGAGAGAGAACATTATAAATTGAATCATCTCCCAAGATGCCCACTTTTATCTAGAAAAAGGCCAATGTCTACCATCTTATTTAGGAGACTGTGCTTACTAGTTCTGTGTCCTTAAGCAAATCCTGACCTTTATAGATCATGCTTCTTGTACTGCCTAATTCACATGCTTGTTGAGAGGAAAATATTTTATAAACCATAAAGCATCATATACATAGTTGCTGAAATTACCTCAAATTTATCCTATGTATTTATGAATGTATATACAATGTGTGTATGTGCATATGGGCATATGCATACACGTGTGTGTACCTGCACACACATTTTACATGCATAGTTGCATGAGCTGTATACAACACTCCATCCTCTCCCTTTGCATAATCTCACTGTGGGGACTGAAAGCGTCAGCCCTGCACTTCTGCCTTGTGGAATCAGTCTCTCACTTTCTTCAAAAACACAGTTCCAAGGGGCAGCTAGGTGGTACAGTGCATAGAGTACCAGCTTTGGAGTAAGGCAGACCAGAGTTCAATTCCAGCCTCAGACACTTACTAACTGCGTGACCCTGGGCAATTCACTGGACTTCAATTGCCACCCCCCCCATGCCCCTCAGATCTATTTCATAAATGTAGCATTTCTGGACCTTCCTAGTTATTAGCCCTTTCTCTTTTGAAATGATTTTGTATTTCTTTGCACATATACTGTATTTGTTTGCTTGTGAACATCTGTAAGTAGAATGTGAACTCCTAGAAGGCAGAGATTATTTTATTTCATCTTTCTATTTCTAGAGTCAATCCCAAAGCCCTTCACATAAATATGTGTTTGATAAATGTTCTTTTTGTAGCTGTTGTTGAATTGAAGAAACTTGATCTTTGCTTTAAAGGGTTGTCCAATAGGGACAGTGATCCCAGAGCTGTCCACTCTAGTGTTTCTCATTCCTACAAACATGTGGAAAAATCTTTCCCTGGGTTTGAGTAACTATACACCAGCATGCATTTACTCAATTCATTCTCTTATTCGTTCTTATCTTTGTTTGCAGAAATAACATTTTGTAATATTCTGACAAAATTGGGGAAAGATCATTCCGATTATTAACTTCTGTTTAAAAAAGGAATCCTCGCTTGACAGTCTCGCTTTGAGTAATAAAGGGTTCATGAGTGCTACAAAGAAGCTAATAGTAGAAGGTATATCTTTAGAAATGATAATATTATGGTACATAATAAGCCCAACCTCTGTAGGCAGGAAAAAATACATATAATTGATAAGATCTGTAATTTCAGTAAAGGAAGTCTTTGAGCTTAATTATACATATATGAAGAAGACGGAAAAGACCCTACAGTTACCCCTCCCCCACTAAAAATACCGAGGGGTGTGTTTTCATAGCCCATCATCCCCCTTGAATAGCTTCAACTACCATTCATTATTATAAACAGCAAGTTGAGTGTTCACAAGGAGTTTATTTGTTTTTGCTAGTGTAGCACATCATGAAAACATACAGGGCAGCATCAAATGCAGATATCCTACATGCAGTAATGATAATTTGGAATAGCAAATGAACAAAGATCTTAGAGTGCCTGAAGAATAAAACTAAAACTAGAAATCTGCACCAATATATTTGTGTATATGCACATGCACACGTTCAAACACATGCACACATGTGATTACACATTCAGCGGAGTAAGGATATTGTGATTTCACTGGTATAGAGAATTCCCTAGTGAGGAAATGCCTTCTAATAATGCAGGCCCAAAGAGTGTGCAGAGGTTAAGTGATTGTGCATTAATGTGTATTAGATATAGATACAAACAAATATTCATATCTCTTTAGATATATGCTAATATATGCATCTGCAAATATTCATATATGCATATACATTTATTGGAGTCAGTTAGGTGGCTTAGTGAATAGAATGCTGTGCATTCAGGAAGGCCTGAGTTAAAATATAGCCTCAGCCACTTACCAACTGTGTGACCCTAAGCAAGTCACTTAACCTCTGTTTGTCTTAATTTGCTGGAGAAGTAAATAGCAAATTACTCCAGCATCTTTGCCAAGAAAATCCCATGGTCCATAATGGTGTGCTGTTGTGCACAGAGGCAGGAAGAGTCTGACATGACCGAATGACTAAACAAATAACATATTTATACAGACACGCATATACTGGCGGTGACATTATAGGATGAGAGAGTATAGGTAGGAAGTTAATAAGAGAGCAAGAGAGCAGAGAAAAGAATTCATGAAGATTTCAACTAGGGAAGAGACCAGGAGAATGGTTGCAAGAGAGATTGCAACATGCATCAATTCACTGTTTTCATTCAACAAGCATTTATTAAACACCTGTTATATGTTAGATATTGTGCTATGATATATATGTAGATATACATGTACATATGCATATATGTGTATATATACATGTACACCTGTATATATTATATAGAAATAAAATTGCAGCCTCTTCATTAAGCAATTTTATTAAATTTGTTTTGCCAGAGATGTATGAAAAAAAAATTCTCCATGATCTCAGTTGCAAAGCCACATTGAGCAAAATCAAATCTACTCATTCACATTGTCAATTGTATCTCAGTTTCCTGGGCATGTAGTAAAGAAGTGCCCCAGAAATTCTATCAGCCTCATGCATATAATTGGCCTTTGAAACTCAGAAAACTGAAGAAAAGATAGCTATTTGGTCTCTTTCCTTTTTTCTAACTTCACAAGGCAGCAGATCCAGAGCTCTGTTTTTCAAAGCCAGAGGATGGAGTGGCATCTCAGGAGAAATCACAATATTCTGCATTTCAGTTTTTTTTTACTTTTGTAAATATAAATGCGAATTTAAGGCATTCCTAACCACTAAACCCTCATCTTTTTCAACATCTAGCAAGCCAAACTGTTTTAATAGTAAACTTTGTAAAGGTAAAAATCTGAAGGTTTTACTTTCACGGATCATTCATAAGTGGAACGTTTTAAATGGAATTCAGCCTTCTACATAATTATACATAATCAATACAAAATGTTGAGTGGCAGAGTTGAAGGTTACAGAACATCAGACTTGGAAGAGACATGTGAGTTCAACCCATACCTGCATGAGAATTCTCCCCAACAACATCCTCGATGGTCGTCTGTAATGGTCATCTAGAGTTCCCTTGAAGAAATGCAGTTGGGGTGGTGGTGGTGGAATGAGTACCCTATGAGCAAACCCCATTCTACTTTTGGAGGGTTCTAAGTGTTAGGGAGTTCTTTACACCTATCCTAACCTTGTCTCTCTAGTTCCCACCCATTGCTCACGGTTTTCTTTCCTCTGGGCCAAGCTGAACAAGCTCAATCCACCTTCTGTGTAATAAGACTTCCAACGCTTGAAGATGGAGAGCATCCTTTCCACTTCACCCCCAAATCTACTCTAGGGAAAATTTGAATGACAGTACTTCATACAGCGGGAGTTCCTTTACATTCAGTACAACATCTAAGGTTAATGGAAATGTTATAATATTTTAATGGTTCAAATCCTTTTCATTACTAAAGACTTTCATTGTGCAATGTATGCCATGAATTCACAATATTCTGAACTTTAGATGAACTAAAATATGCAGAAACAAAGGAAGGGAAGTAAGTTACCAATGATCACCCAACTGCCAAATCCAATGGCCTTTTCTCAGTCCTCATTCTTCTCGAACTCTCTGTAGACTTTGGCCCTGCTGATCACCCTCTTATTCGTGATACACTCTTCTCTCTAGGTTTTAGGGATGTCACTCTCTCATGGTTCTTCTCCTACCCATCTGAGCACTCCTTTTCTGTCTCCTTTGCTAGATCATCAACCAGGTCTTACCCACTATAAGTGAGTGTCCCACAAGGCTTTGCACTGGGTCCTAGTCTCTTTTTCTCCATACTACGTCACTTGAGTGATCTTATTAGCTCTGGTGGATTTAATTACTATCTCTAGACTAATGATTCTCAAACCTATTTATCCAGTCTTAATGTCTCTGCTGAGTCCAGTCTCACATCTTCAATAGCCTATTGGACATCTCGAACTGGATGGCTAGCAAACGTTTCAAACTCAGTGCATCCAAAACTAAACCCATTATCTTCCTTTCCTCTTTCTCCCCCAAATCTTCTCTCTCCAAACTTTTTTATTACTAAAGAGGGCAATATCACTCTTCCACTATGCCAGCCTCACACCTTAGGTGTCATCCTCATCTCTTCGCTATTTCTCACCCCCACCCCCACATCCAATCTTTTGCCAAGGCCTGCTGATTTTGCCTTTGCAATACATTTCATGTACACCCCCTTCCCTTTGATTCTGCTACCACCCTGGCACAGGCCCTCATTATCTCATGCCTGGACTACTGCAACATCTCACTAGTGGGTCTGCCTGCCATAAATCTCACCTCACTCCAATCCATCCTTCATTCAGCCACCAAAGTGATTTTCCTAAGGTGCTGGTCCAATCAGCTCACCCCTCTTCTCCTCCCTCAACAAACTCCAGTGCCTCCCTATCATCATTAGATCCAAATACGAAATCCTCTGTTCTACATTCAAAGTCTTTCATAACCCCACACCCTCTTCTTTCCATTATTTTTACAATTTATGTATTCCCCAAATCCTCCTAAAACCAGTGACTTGGAGGTCCTTGATGTCCTTCCTTCCTCATCTCTGCCCACTCAATAACCTGGCTTCTTTCAAGTCCCAGCCAAAATCCAACCTTCTACAGGAAGCCTGTTCCATTTCCCCTTAATTCTAGCACTTTCCCTCTGCTAATTATTTCCTACTTATCTTGCATAGTTTGTTTGCTTGCTGGGCTCCTTGAGAGCAGGGACCATCTTTTGCCCTTCTTTGTATCCTCAGTCCTTTCACATTGTGCCTGGTGCTTGTCAGGCTCCTATTAAATATTGACTGCCTCACTGTCTAACTTTATGGTAGAAAGAATACTGGCTAAAGGGAGAGACCAGAGACTAGGACACTAACTATGGTTTTCTTTGTTCTTTCTGTTCATCAGTCTAATTCTCCAGGGTGCAAAATGGAGAAAACAATGATGATAATATTGACAACGGCACTGATGAAGATACCTTCTGACACTCCCTTAAAAAATAATATAAAGCTTGCTTTTCTCTAAGAAGAGAAAGAGTGAAATGGAAATAAATTGAGGTCATGGAGGGAAATTTTGAATAAAGTGAGACCCTTCACTGGTTTTCATGACCATCTTTATAAAAAGTAGCTTTTGCCTCACCCTACATATTAATATATAGTGATTGTGTTTGTTTGTGTGTGTGTGTGTGTGTGTGTGTGTGTGTGTGTGTGAGTGCATGGGTATGGAAGTATTTTGAGTTCTAGAGAAGAAATACTACAAGTTCAATGTTTATTTACCACCAGATTAATTTTCTAAGAGCATAGCTCTGATCATGGCCTTCTTCTAAGCCCAAACTGTAAATGGTTCTCAATTATCTTAATTAATTAATTAAGAGGATGAATGTAAGATCAATCTGGAAAGAGAGGTAGGCCACAGAATGTAAAAAAGGGAACATCCAGCTTTAGTTTAAAGACCCCCTATGAAGGGAGCTCTCTCTAGGCAGCTCTAATTATTAGAAAGTTTTCCATCTACTGAGTCAAAATCTATCTCACAGCAACTTCCACTGACCGTTCCTGGTTCTGCCATCCAGGGCCAAGCAGAAGAAGTCTAGTCCCTCATGGACCTGACAGCCTGTCAAATACCTGAAGACATGTCTTTTGCCCTCCCTCTCCCCCCTCCCAAGTCTTCTCCAGGCTAAGCAAGGAGGAGTTACTTTGACAGATCCTCTTTAGAGTCTCCATCCCTTTTCTTCCTAAATTCACTACACACAATTCTACCTGTTTTAATCATGGGTGACAGGGTCTGGAGGTGGGTATTTTGTTTAGTTATCTCCAATAAATGACCTGGCTCAGATTTTGTGATACCAAGAAGGAACTATTGCTCTTTTGCAAGAAAAGGTAGGTGGAGAGAATGAAAATAACAGTTTACAAATAGATGCAGCTCCTGTTGTCCTTCAGCAGCTTTGTTCTATACCTGCCCATTGTCACTGGTGCAATGATGAATTACACCTTTTTGGCATCAACACAGGGCCTCATTTGTTACTTTCCTTGGGTTCTATGCATTACATCAAAAAGACAAATGCCAGGATAAATTTGAACCTTTTAAAACAAAAACAAAACTCCTACTACAAGAAGAAAATTCAGCAACAGAAGAAATTAACAATCCAATATATACTCAGGTACAAGGCTAGGTGAATAAAGTTCACAGCCTGTGATTTGGGTTCAAATAGCTTACTTAGAGGGCCTCCTCCTACCAAGTAAAGGCTTAAAAGGCAGAAGGGATGGACAGGGCCACAGGAGGACTGTTTGGTTTTGTTTTCTTATCACAAGAGAGAGTTCATTCTGGAGGGAGTGGAAAATGATTGATGTAAAGACAAAAAGCATCAATAAAATATATATTTTACATACCAAATAAAATGTTGAAGTCATATAAATATGAGAGGCCTCTAACATATCTTCTTAGTAGCAATGTATGAAATAGCCCCAGCAACAAGAGGGAAGGTTTATTTAAAATTTTGCCAATTAGTCAAACATGCCTTCAGGATAATAAGGAGGCAATTACCAATAATTCAAGATAATAGAGATACGTAAAGAAAGAAGATAATTAGTACTGATGAGCTTTATAATCTTGGACAAGGCATTTCCCCCCCCACCTCTACCTCAGTTTCCCCATCTACAAAGAGAAGAATTTGGAGTAGATGGCAGACCGGGTCTCTTTTTTGGGTCTAAAAGGCTATATTTTGGACTTCATGTGATTTTCCTTGGAGAAATAAGTTCATCTTTCAAAGAATATTTTAACCATCTAGAAAGGTCAGACAAACTACATAAAAATACACTTTCCCATTCCTAAGCACTATCATCTCAAAACAAAATGAAGGTTAAAAATGTCCTGGATAATTAATTAATCATCTTTGCTCACCCTTACCTTGGCAATGGTTTCATGAAGGTTGAACAAAGGATCCAATTCTTCAATTTCTGCAGCCTGTACAGGAAAAAGAGCCTCGGAGAGAAAGCTTGGACCCTGTGACAAATCAGAAGAGAAGCCTTTAAGACTCTTCATTGATTTTGTTCTTCAAGTATATATTGGATTTCCTTTAATGTTTCGAAAGAATTCTTATACATTTCAAGACGTTTCTGGCGATTTTAGAACTTTATTTTACTGATTTAATTAACCCATTAAAAATTATCTTCAAAAGAAAGAAAGATCCCTTTTGTAGAATTCTTGTTGCCATTATGGTAACTTGTTGGCCAAGAAGTAGGTTTGACACACCTTTTTCTTGGCCAGAGGCAATAATCCTTGACAGTTTACCTTTATCCAAGCAAAGATGTGGATTAAGCGTCTGCTACCTTTGGTACAAAGGTAATAGACAAGCTCACACATGTCTCCTAAAACTATAATGTATTAGGTTTTAAACCAAGAATGGTGCAATAGGCCTGGTATAAAAATGGTGGCTAGCTACAAAACACCCAGGTGGAGGAAAAAAATTAAATTAAATTCTGGATATTGCCAAAGTAAACTTGATACGAGAAGTAAAAAGAAACTTTGGCAGATTTTATTTTTATCCTGGGTCAGCAAATGAGTTGATATGTTGCTGCCCAAAGGAACCACAGCACAGCAGATCACCCATGAATATTAAGGTGGAAAAAAATAGCATTAGTGAGACAACAAACTATTTTTTCTTAATGGGATGGACCAAGAATCAAATATCCCTAGAGACTGAGGAAGAATATTTTTTTAAAAAAAGAAGAAAACTCAAAGATCTACCTTGCAACTCTCAGCAATCCAGGGAATTATTATGATTGAACAGTAATCACCAATGATTGCTTTTTTAACGAACCATTTTTCTCAGGAGAGATCACATACCATTAGAGTTGGAAAAAAATTAGAGGGCTTATCTAATCCCCTTACTTTATAGATGATAATAAGGGTAAAGAGATTAATTGATATGTCCAAGGTCACACACAGCTAGTTCCTGGAAGAGCCAAGACTTGCCAGTCAGTTTTAGTAAACAGATGAGCTTCATTTTTTTTAAGTAGTAGCATCCATTTTAATGAAACAATTAACTGAATTAAATGCTTTTAAAAGTTGTTCTCAGGAAAATTAAAAACAAAATTAACATAGCATATAATCCTTACTCTACCCCCAGTCTGCTTTCATCAGGACATTCCTCATCTCATTGGACACTTTAGCACCTGCCCTATTTCTTGCCGCAAGATGGCTAGAAGTAAATTTATGTGAAAATGATTTGTAAGCTCAAGGCCCTAGAGAAACTAGTAGAACAAAAAGTCTTTGAAGGCAGAGACTGTCTTTATTTTTTTTTCTCTATATGCCTATCACCAAACACAGTGCCTTCTCAATAGCAGTTACTTACTCATTGCCTATTAAATTGAACTAAATAAATTAAAAGAATTGACATAATTCTTCT
>CM053626.1:27247234-27262997 GCA_028646595.1 Phalanger gymnotis | reverse complement strand
GGAGAGAAGAGGACAGAGGTGAGAGAGATATGAAGGTAGAAGCACTAATATATTGATGATTGACTGGACATTCTCTCATCTCTGTATTTTCTGGAGTCTGACAACTTCTCAGTCTCCTTTGCTGGTTCAGCATTTATATCACATCCCTTAATTATGGATGTTCCACAAAGTTTTGCCCTTGTCACTCTTCTTCATCTACACTCCTGGTAACCTCATTGACTCTCATGAGTTTGACAACCTTCCCTATTCATATGGCCTATATAATTAGCCATATTCTCTTCCCTGACCTTCAGTCCTCCATAACTTCTTTGGCCTCTTGACCATTTCAAACTGGCTGTCTTGGAGACATCTCAAACTCAACCTGTCAAGAACTGTAGTTGTGACTTTCCCCCCTTAAATCCCCTATTCCCAAATTCCCTATGACTGTCAAAATCCCCATACCACCCTGCTTCCAGTCTCCCAGGCTTGTTATCTTGCTATTACCTTCCACTTCTCACTTTCCCTCACCCCGCATATCCAATTACTTGCTGAATCTTATGTTTCTACCTTTGTAAGACCTATTCCATGAGTCTCCCCTCTCAAAAAGAGAGTTCTGGCTCTTATCACTTCTCACCTCGATTATTACAATAGTCTAATAATTGAGCTCTCTGCTTCAAGTCTCTCCCCATCCCAGTCCATCCAACACATTGCTGTCAAAGTGATTTTCCTTAAACACAGATCTTGACATATGACCTCTCTATTCCCTGTGACACTTGTTTCCATCCCAAGAGTTTCTTCCATGGATGTAATCACAGGTCCAGTCTATTAAGAAAAAACAAAGTACTATATGTCAGCTATCATTATTGTCACCCTAGCCAATGGTCTAGAGGTAGAATATTTTATGTCAAAAGGAAGATTGGACCAACAAGGGTGAATGATATTGTAGTCCATTATCACCATGGCAATCCATGGTATAAATAAAAACAAATAATCCCTCTCAGTTCTGTGTAGCCCCTTTCCATGGTGATAGTAGCAAAAAAGAGAAGGTACAAAGAATCCTCTGGAGAAAATGTGTGTCGGCAGAGAAAGGGACTGAGTTTGCCCCAGCTTTATGACCCTCAGTTCTTGTTATGATACTGCTAAAGTATTTTCTCATCTGCATTCAAGGAGGCTGCCAAAGCCTGTCTTAGCATGAAGGAAGAAGACACATTGGCAAAGGAGATAAAAACAAAACCTATTCTTTTGTCTGCACTGCAGTCAGAGGGTGTGTATGCAAGAGCATGTGTGTGTACGTGTATCTGTCACACACACACACACACACACATGCACATATACACACTGTCTCGCTAATGGATTTACACTCTTCAATTTATTATAAATCAAGCCCTGGCCACATGACTCATTTTGCAGATGGATTGATTAGTTGTAATAAATTATACATTCTGAAATAAACAAATGCAAATGCTTAAATTCCTATTTTCAGTGGACCAGATATAACTGATTTAGGATAAAAGAGTGAACAATTTTTGTTTTTGAAGAAATGTAATCAGCTGTGGAGAATATTTAGCTCAGTCACTATCTTTCTCCTGAACTACATGAAAAAACAATACATTTATGTCCAGGTAATCTTGTTTTGTTTACAAAAAATGGGATGTCAACAATATTTTTTTAGTTGTAGCAAACCAAGCTAAACTGTAGGAAATCAGAATCAACAGTGAGTATACTGGGCTAGAAATCAGGGGTCAGGATTTTAGCCATTAATGTTTCTGGGGTTCCATTTATTTCTTTGATAAATGAAGAGACTAGAATGCTGTTGTTTAGTTGTTCAATCATGTCTGACTTTTTGTGACACCATGGACCACAGCACACTGGACCCTTTTATCCTCCACTATAATCTGAAGTCTGTCCAAGATCATGTTCATTGCTTCTATGACAGGAGGTTGGGATAGACTCACCCTAAAATCCTATCCTGATTTAAAATCCCACATTCATATAATACATGTCATTAACCCTTACAACGTTCACCTGTGTTAAACTATGTGTCCTACAAAATCAGAATATATCAGAGTTGGAAGGGATATTAGCAGATGTGTAATTCAACCTCTACCTTAACAAGAATCTTCATTGTGAAATGCCTGGGTTTGGAGACCAACAAAAATGATGTAGGAGAAAGTTGTAGAATCCAGCTCTCTTCTATCGGTACTCCAACAAGGATCAAACAGGTTCACAAAATGTGATGGTGGCTGGGAACTCTGAGAAGAAATCACAGTGGGTCCTTTTTCCAGTCCAGGTTAGCCAGCAGAGACAGAGTCCTATAAGCACTGAGGAGATAATGCAGCCAGGAAGGCCTATGCAGAGCCTCTAATAACAGGGCTGGGACCTGTAAATATATATGGGGCAGGGAGCATTGGAATAGGGGGTAAATCTGATGCCATGCTACTGTGATCCCAGACTGGGATCTTAGTCTTCCACCTGAGACGAGGGCTGGAACCTGCAGCTGGGTGTTAGGGCAAAAAGTATAGACCACCTTTAAGCCTACAACTCTATTGCTTAAACACTGAAGCACGATTGCAGGGCTAGAAACCACAACAGAATAATCAAGGAATTATTGAGGGAATGAAGGATGAGCCAGCAGAGCCTTCTAGCTAAGAGAGGCTGGGGCCATTAGCTGTCTATTGGAAATGTAACCAAGGGCTAGCCTACTGTTTTGGAACTGAGCTTCAAATTGGGTAAGGTTTGCTCAGACAGAGGTCTAAATAAGACAGTTTTGACAGTATGCAGCTTGGTGTCATGAGCTGTTTGAGACCTTGGAATAATATAGAAACCAATACCCAAAGAAAGGTACATTAGACCCTAATTCAAGCAAGGCCTTAACATTCACTCCAGAAGCACACATAGCTTGGTCTTAATACAAAGTCATAATTCAGTGAGAGAAATGATTATTAATAACCAATGATTTGGGGAGATCCAGAGATCCCCCCTTTTTCTAAAGTTCTCAATTCAAAGCTCAGTCACTTGAAGGACATTACTGATAACGAGATTAAATTATCTCTTTTTAGTCTTGGTCTGATCCCACCCACCCAACTTTCTGTTCAGGTTTGGGTAGGAATAAATTCTTTGAATAGATTGCCCAAGATTGGGAGTGCTTGGATATGGGGATAGTATCTCTGCCCAAGAGTGACACATGACTCTTAGCCCTTGACTAGAGTGAGTTCACTTCACTTTGTAAAGTCCACCTTCCATTAATTGTTAACCAATCAGAGTTGATTGCTACCCTCAGGAACACCCCTCTTTTTTGCATTCAAGAGTGCCTTTGACCTCTTTTTATTAAAATGCTGGCATTACTAATAAAATAACTAATTACCCAGAAATTATGTCTCCTAAACTTTTTAAATGCCATATTACCAAGTAAAGCTGGACGAATGAAAAAAGAAACATAGAAAAAAGAAACTGATATTAAAGAAATATTATGAAGCCATGGATAACATAAACAAGACACAAACACAAAGATGGTGGATGACAGGTGAAGGATGACATGTACGTTGTCACACCCGGTCAATAGCTGGGTTTGTCTGGCTTGATTTTACTGTATTCCATCTATAAGACACCCCACCCCTACCCCTGCATTTTGCTCCCTCATTCTTTCTAGATCTGCACTCTGGAACCAAACTGAGTTGATATAAAAACTTGAAAACCCTTATCATCATTCCCTGCCTCCAAGTCTTCTCTTCTCCAACACAGGTCACTATACCCCAAATCTAACGCTCTCTCAAGTATCATCCAGATAACTAAAAACGATTCTAGAGATTATGTGTTTGCTAACACATAAGGGAAGAACTACACGTGGTTCTTTCTGAAACCAACACACAGAGCTTTTAGAATGGTAGAAAAAATTGTGTTGGTTCTAATGAAGCTCACTGCTAAGAGACATCTGGCTCAATGCTTGACCTTTCTACACATTCCAAGGAGTCCCCAGAACTCACAATAGCCCAGATTTTCTGGCCATATGGAATTTTCCAGACTCAGAGAAGCAGATGCCCTTCAGGAGAGTCTTTGTGATTTTCTCCTTCCTGCAAAAAAAGAGATTTCCAAAGAAACTACACTAAGAGCTCAATGCCTTGTTAAACTTTGTGTTAAGGAGATGCAAATACCAGGCAGAATCATTGCCCCAGGCTGTTGGTGCTGTCCATGGTAATGATCCCTGCTCACCACATGTTTTACAGAGAAAGAAGGCAGTGATCTGCTGTCACTGCTGTTCCCTGCTCACAAGACAATGATGTAGAAGAGATGATTCCAGGAAAAAAATGAAGAAGAGTCTTCCAACTTTTCTGTGAGGTATACAACTAAGTGAGAGCAGTTGTTAGAGCACCAGGCCTGGAGTCAGGAATACTTGAGTTCTAATCTAGCCTCAGATACTTACTAGCTGCATGATGTTGGGTAAATCACTCAATCTCAATCTGCCTCAGTTTACTTACCTATAAAATGGGATAATAATAGCAGAGTTATTGGAAGGATCAAGGGATAATATTTGTTAATCGCTTTGCACACCTTATAGCACTAAAGGAAAAAAAATGCTAGCTCATGTAATTAAAAAGTCTAGACTCTGCCTGCTGACTGGGGCTTGAATGCTCTGGTATTTACAAAAGATTCTTCAGTTTTATCCTTTTTCAAAACATCCTTTTCAGTTTAGGCAAACTGAGAGAAATGGTAAAAATTGCCTGTATGAGCTCAATGATCAGAATGGACAACTGGGAGCCTAATATGATAGGGTTCGGATCCCCAGTGATGCAGGCTTGCTGTGTTTTTTTTTAATTTTTCCAATTATATGTACAGATAGTTTTCAACATTCATTTTTATAAGATTTTGAGGCATCACTCATGAGTGCTTACAAAGAGGAGGATTAATGAAGTCACATGAGTGAAGTCAGGGGCTCCAAATCTGTGGGCCTAGGAGTCCTGGCATTGGGGTAATTTGGGTGGAGGAATAGAGTTATTGCAATCCCAATGTGTCTTTCTCCAGTACTTTCAGCACTGCCATTTTAAGGCTGAAGAGAATGGTGCAAAGGGCACTGGAATCAGAGAAGGTGGGTTCAAATCCAATCTCTGCTACTGAACGACCTTAGGTAGTCCACTCACCTTCCTGGGTCTCAGTATCCTCAATTTGTTTAAAAAGGAAAGATTTAGACCAAGATTTCTAGAGTCTTCTGTGGCTATAAAACTGTTATTTTACATTTAGCTTCAAGAAGATATGGAGCACAGCGACATTTCAAGAAGCATAATTACTTGCCATGGCCTTCAGTAAAATATAGGTATCATTCATATCAGAGAAGAAATATAGTAGAATGGGTAGAGAGCCAGCCTTGAAACTGGGAAGACCTGGCTTCAAATCCTGCCTTTGATGCATGTCAGCTATGTGACCCTGGGAAAGTCTCCTAATCTCTTAATTCTCTAGGCAATTCTATGAGACTGAAGCCTGCATCAGTAGGTAGGACTTTCCTCACCTGGGAGTTCCCTGTAATAATGAAATCATAGATCCAGTTGCTTTTCTAGATCTTGTACATATCTGTCACCTTCTGCAGGACACCTTTGCTAGTTTCCATGTCTGCTAGTGTCCTCTTTGTGAAGCTTACCTTCTATGTGCTGTGTCTATAGTCTGGATGTCCACCACTTAGTTGTATGCTTCACAGAAAAGATGGAGAACTCTTCTTCGTTTCTTTACCTGGAGTCTTCTCTTCTACATCATTATCATGTGAGCAAGGCACAGCAGTGACAGCAGATCACTGCCTTCTTTCTCTGTAAACATGTGGTAAGCAGGGATGATTACCATGGACAGTGCTAACAGCTTGGGGTAGTGATTCCACCTGGTCTTTGCATCTCTTTAACACAAAGTTTAACAAGGCATTAAGTATGAATGTTCTCCCCTATAGGATTGTGAGCTCCTTGAGAACAGGATCTGTTTTTTCTATGTATTCTTAGTGCCTAGCCTGGTACATAGGAGGTACATAAGTGTGTGCTGATTGATGATAATTATTTTTCAAATGAACAGAGATGCTGTTATGATGAATAATATTTGAATTCATATGGTTTAAAGTGTTGCCGAATTCACAGAAGCTTATTGTCATGAAGTGGGTGGTTGTGAGATTTTTTGACATAAAAAGGGTCTCTTCATGAAAAGGTTAGTGTTTACAGGCTTGTAATAAGAGACTGCAATGTCAAGGATGGATAGAGAAAGGGAGGGAGGGAGGGAGGGAGAGAGAAAAGAGAGAGAGAGAGAGAAAGAGACAGAGAGAAGAGGGGGGAAAGGGGAGAGAGGAGAGAGGAGAGAGATTCCTTTTTTTCCCTAGAATGTCAGCAGAAAGTCCCTCTTCCATTCCTTCCCTTCTCTGCTGCTCCTTTATAATGCCATGACTTGGAATGACAATGAAAGGAGCACACAGCTTTCTCCCAAGATTAGGACTTCAATGAAACAGCTTGCCTTTCTGTATTGATACCCACTCCATTCCCAACCACCACCACCTGTTCCCAGACAGCCCACTCTGACACTGAAAGCTTGGAATGGAATGTGGTTTGTTTCCTAGGTTCATGACTTCAGGGCTATGTGCCAGGATATCAGAAAGGGAAAACAGAAAGAAAATATCACTGAATCCTAAAAGCTATCATTAGATTTACCAGAAAACATGAAATATTTATCCTGGAGTCTTGAGAAAGAAGCTATTAAGGTTAGGAGAGAGGGATTGGAGACCAGAATGCCCAAATATGTATGGCAGGGCATGGAGATATTGAGACAGAGAATGTGTAAAAGAGACTCTGGCTTGGAATTAAAACAAACAAAAAAAAAGTTGGTGGTGATGAGACAAAGACTCTTTTGTGCCACTAAATGCCTAGAAATAGGGTGAATATCAGGTTAAACTCTTGATTTGGGCTCTTCTCCCTAGCAAGGATAAAGAATACAGAGATATAATGGAAATGAGGAAAAATCTCAGATCATTCCTTTCCTGATTATCTCATAACTCACTTTTTGTTTAGTCATGTTTGGCCAGTCATGACCCTATTTGGGGTTTTCTTGGCAGAGATACTGTATTTATTTGCCATTTCCTTCTCTAGCTTATTTTACAGATGAAGAAACTGAGGCAAATAGGGTTAAGTGACCTGCCCAAGGTCACACAGCTAGTAAATGTCTGAAGCCAGATTTGAACTCAGGAAGAGGAGTCTTCTGAATCCAGCTTGGCACTCTATCCACTGTGCCACCTAGCTGCCCTAACTCAATACATTGGACTAATTCTGCTTTATCTCTAAGCACTTCCTCATGATTTCTTTGACACTTTATTTTAACTCCCTCCACCCTCAATGGAATTCCTACGCCAATTTCTCCCAGATGATGTTGAAGCTTGAAACTTCTTTTACATCAGGCATTCTTCAATTCAGGACCAAATTGCAGGTGCCTGGTAAGGAAATACCACATCCTCCCCACCCCCACCCCCACCCCAACACACACACTTCCAGCTCTGGAATCTCTAGTTTCTCTTAAGGCTTAGCTCAAACCCAAGATGTGAGTTCTTTCCCAATTCCCCCAACTTTAATGTCTCCCATCAAAATTACTTTGTACATGTTTACTCTACTCCGCACCCCTAATAAGAGCAGATAATGTTTCAGTACTGCCTTTTCATCCCCAGGGTCTAGTTTGGTGCCAAATGCTTCTTTATTGATTGGTTTATTGAAGCCTTCCACAATCAATTAATGAGCACAAATCGATGACTTCTAGGTCATTTTTTTTGATGGGGGGAAGGGATGAAAGAAAAGTCATTGAATTTCTAAAATGGGACAAGTCAAATAGAAACAAATCAAAAGCTTTTATGAAGTATCTACTACGTGCCAGGTACTTTGCTAAGCATTGAGGATACAAAGAAAAGTAAATATAGTTATAACCCTCAAAGAATTCACAATCTAATTGGGATGGGGCAGATAATATGCCAACAACTAGGTACAGACAAGTAGAAAAGGTTGTAGAGATAGAGGAAGAATAGACTGGGCTCATGGAACGACTAACACCAAAATCCTTTTCACCTTCCAATAAGGTCAGAGAGTTAAAGGCAAAGAAAGTCACAGGAGTCTGAAACTGGGAGTAAGCCAGGGAGAAAAATGGATCAAGAATTTTGCCAAGAGCCATCATTTACTTTCTGCATCATTCCCCAAACATTTATTGTGCCTAACGTGTTCTGTGTAGTGTGCTAGGCCAAGAAAGAGACGAAGTTTAGATAAGGTGTGACCTCTCTCCACATGGACCTTATGGTCAGGTGAGGAGATATAAAAACTTTGTAAATAATGATAAGGTAAAAGTAAAAGATCCATGTATGCAAGAGGTTGGCAGGGTTCCTGATGGGCAGGAACTTTTTAAACTGAGCCCTGTTGTGCCCCCAAATACTGCTTTGAATAATTTAGGAATATTTTTGTTCCTAATTTGGGAACAAATTTAGAATCATAGATTTTGAATTTCAAAGAACTCAGAAATCATCTACTTTAATTGCTTCATTTTATAGATGAGGGAATTCAAACCCAGGGAGGTCACATACATGACTTGTCCAAATCCTACATGTAGTAGATGGCGGAATTTGAACTCAGAGGCTCCGACTTTGGGTCCAGCTCTCTCTTCAGTTTAACAGAATTGCTCTAAATAGAAACTTCTTTCCTAGAGAATTTATTGATTGAAATCTCATTGTAGTCACCATTCCCAAGGGAAAATTGTAATATAGAGAAATAACACATTACTCATTCATTCAGAAGTCTAGAAATCTATTGAGTGCCTACTGTGTGTGAGGCACTGTGAAAGGGCCTAAGATATTGGTTAGAATTATGCAAAGGATAGGCAATCTTTCTTTAATCTAGCTACTGTTCTCTTTAGAGTAAGAATGTATAGACAAAGACACTTCAATTCATATTTTCATCAGAGAAACCTTTTTTAATCTTCCAAGATCAAGCTGAAGGAATTTCTCAGAGTGACAGACAAATTCACAAAGTGTACAACAAGGCATGTCTGCATAGATCTGCACGTATACAAAAATTTATGCATGCCTCCTAGGGCAGATTCATGAGAATCAATCTATGCCTATTTATTGGGCTTGGGAAATTATGACAGTCAAATAAGTGTGACTAATTCCAAGGAACAGGAAGATTCATTTTTGAAAGTGAAAATGGCGTTCTTGTAGGTACAATGCCCATACTCACATTTTCCTTAAAGAAAATTGTTCTGGCTCACAATCTCACTGGAAGTGCACTTCACAGAGAGAGATGTTAAAAACTGCAATCCTTCATTTCCTGATTCAACACATCTGATTTTTAGCTCTTACATTTAATGCTTTTGAAAGGTTATTGAATTTATGGGTGTTAAGGAATGAAACCTTCTGTTTATTCCTAAGCCAGCTGCTGTGTGGGTGGCTGCCTAACCCTGTGCAAAGACTAACTGATATCAAACTTTACCTAGAACAATACATCCCCATGGGGGGGGGGGTGTGAGAGAGCATGATTAATTCACTGTGTTCCATCTCTTCCAGCTGTTTAAAGGGGAAAAATGTCTAAAATGCCAGCTTCTGACACTCTTCAGGGGAGGTATTGAACTGGGAACTTATAACTTGTTTCAAATCACTAGATATTATGTGATCCTGACACACTCGTTCAATTCAATCAATTTATCAAAATAAAGTGGGATTTCTCATCTTAGAGTCTACATCATTGAGCTAAAAATAATAAAGCCATTTTACAGTTTAGTAAGCACACACACACACACACACACACACACACACACACACACACACAAATACAGAAGGGGTGACACTCATTTAAAACTTCCTTAATGCAAAAATCCTAAGTTATGAGATTTGCACATTTTGAAGATTAAACAATATAAATCCCCATGTGACCCCCATCCTTTTATTAAATGGTCTATATAATTTGTGGATAATCCTCCACAAATTGCTAGGATTCTTTTCCAAATGCCTTTTTCATTGTCTTAAAGAATCAATACGAGTTCTTCATGACTCACTTCCCCGCCCCCCCACATAGTAGAAGGAATAAATGCTTCTTTTAGCCATATGTCTAAAATTTTGTTCTTCCTGAGTACAAAATCTCTTTGTTCATCACAGATTTTTCTGTAGCATAATTAGAAATGCAGATGGAAAAAAAAACAAAAAAATTAAAAAAAAAAGAAATGCAGATGGAAAGTATAAATTAGGAAATGGTTGACAGGAGGGAAGACATTTGCTTTTAAAATTTTGGGGCAAAATTTCAAGATCAAATCCTTTGAATAGAAACTGTGTCCATTTGTGACCAAATGGAGGAAATGGCGCATGACCCAGCTGTATGGCTAAGCCCAGAATTAATTGGTTGGACAAAGGTAAATGAGGCCTAGACAATGATGAAAGAGGTTTAAAAAGCTAAATATAAAAATCCTTTCAATTTTCATGCAATTTTATCCAGGCTTTCCTTTCACAAAACTATCTACCAGATTGCAAAGTTCACTTTTTTTCTGTAGCACTTCTTTTCATTATTTCTGGGTTTTTGTTTTTATATCGGTCATTACTGTATATATCTCATTTACCCACCCAATGTGTCTGCTTTCACAAGGAAAACAGTTAAGTAAAAACAACAGAAACAAAGACCAGGCACGACAGTATATTGGATATCCCATAATCATACTCTCCACATTTTTCCCACTCCATAATCTCCCCCTGAAAAAGGACTGATTTTCTCATCTCTTCTCTAGAACTGTCATTAAAATTACTTTTCAGTGGGGTTCATTTTTCATGTTCTTTTCTTTTACAATATTTCAATCACCCTGGATCTTGTTGAAATATCTAGGTGGTCTAGTATAGTGCTTCTTAAGTTATAGGTCATGTCCACATGTGGGGTCATGAAAAACTTGGCAAAAGTGAAAAGGCTTCTGAATGCACAATGACCAAAAATGCATAATGAATCTGAGGTGTGTTACATCCTGCAACTTCACTGCAGCCTTGGTTCTGAGCACAAAGCATGTGTACTTTGCATTGCACATGACTTCAGGAAACGTGAAAAAGGGGTCAGTAATGGAAAAAGTTTAAGAAGCCCTGCTACTATATAGTGTGCTAGATAGACTAGGAGGACCTAGAAGACCTAGATTCAAATCCTGCCTCACAAATTTACTAGCTATGAGAGCCCAGTCAAGTCACTTAACTAACCTCAGCCTGAGCTTCCTTATTTGAAAATGGGTTGAGTAATAGTAATTACTTCATTTGGTTGTAGGAAGGGTCAAATGAGATGTTTATAAAGAGCTTTCCAACCCTTAAAATGTTAAGTGATTGCTGGGTGTTACTGATTTCTTTGTTCTCCTAGCTTTATTCTGCAACAGTTTGTACACAACTTCCAATGGTTCTCAGAATTAATTCTATTCATCTTTTCATATAGGGTCCAGTCAAAGTTTTTTAAGCATGATAAGATGCTGGGTCTATTTCAAGGCAGCAGGGAAGGAACTAGTAGATTGGGAGAGAATGAAATTTGAAGAAAAAATGGAGCTATTGAGAGGACAAGGTGGAACATGATCTAATCTCATAGAAATAGATTAAATAAGCCTTAAATGAACTCCAGAATTAAAAACAAACAAAAAAAAAAAACAGATGGATTGATAGGGAAAAAAAAATCTATCAAACATTCAAAGAACAATTAATTCCAATATTTTATATACCATTTGGGGAAAATGGTGAAATATGTCCTATATGGTTTCGACATCTAAAGAAGAGAGAGTCAAAACAGAGAAAGAACACTTAAGACAAATATCTTTCATGAACAGTGATGCAAAACTTTTCAACTGCAACAATATAGCCCAAAGATTATACATTATGATCAAGCTGAATTCAAACCAGGAATGCAGAGTGGGACTGATATTAGGAAAACTCTCAAAATAATGAACCAAATTAATATTAAGAACAACAAAAATCACACAATAGATGGTGAAAAGACTTTGGCCAAGACACAATACCTAGTCCTGGGGGTAGGGAGAGAGAACAAACTAAACACAGGAATAAACAGACTTTTCTTTGTTATGTTAAGTAGAAAAGCCAACATTATAAGCAATGCAGATGAAATAGAGATCTTTCTAAGAAGAGCAAGAGTAAAGCAAAGATATCCATTATCACCTCTATTATTTGATATAGTGCTACAAATGCTAGCACTGATAAAAGATAAGAAAGAGAAAGTGAAGTAATAAGTAAAGAAGAATTAAAATTATTACTTTTGCCAATGCTATGAGAATATACTTAAAGTACCCTAGAGTCAACTAAAATTAATTGAAAAAGAAAAAAACAAAACAAAACAGTAGAGTTCTAGGAAGAAAAATAAAAGTAACATAACTGAATAACATAAACCATCAGCATTTCTGTATACTATCAAAAACAAACATGACAACAACAAATAGTGGGAAGAGATAAAAAGAAAATTTGCATTTCGTTTAATTACTGAATATTAAAAAAAAAATACTTGAGAGTCTATCTGCCAAGGTAAACTCAGGAACTTTATGAATATAACTAAAAAGCACTCATCACAGGAAATAAAGACGGAACTAAATAATTGGAGAAATATTAATTGCTCATGAATAGGCTAGACCAATGTAATAAACAGGACAATACTAAGTAAATTTACTTATTCACTACCATACTAATGAAATTACCAATTAATTATTATATTGAGGTAGAAAAATAATAAAATTCATATGGATGAGCAAAAGGTCATGGATCTGAAGGTAAATAATGCAAAAAAAAAAATAAGTAAGGAAAGGATCCTAGCAGTACCAGAATTTAAACTGTATTACAAACCAGAAATTATCAATTACTTGGTAAGAAACAGAGAGGTCAATCAGTGGAATGGTATAAAAGGTATAAACATGTAGAAGCAAACTATTTTTGATAAACGCAAAGACCCCAGATACTGGAATAAGAACTCACAACTTGACAAAAACTGCAGGGAAAATGGGAAAGCAGACTGGAAGATACTAGCTATGGATTAAGATATCACCCTGTATTCCATGATAAGTTCCAAATACATACACGACTTACATATAAAAAGTGACATCATAAACAAATTAGAGGGATGAAGAATTCCCAACATTATTGATTTTATACATTTTTATTTATGTATTTATTTTCTATCTATTTTCACTTATTTACCTATTTTTCCCTCTTTCTATCCTAATTAATAGCATAGTAATGTGTTTGTCCATAGTGGGTACCCAATAAGTATTTTATTGATAAATTGACTTTATGGAATTTTTCCCTCTGTTTATATTGGAATACATACATACAAATAGATAAAATAGATAAATAAAAATAAATGCAACAGAATCTGAAAAAAAAATACACTAAAGTTCACATAGGGTCAGAGAAACTAGTACAACAGTTCTGTTAACTATCCTGTGAAAGTTAATACAGGTTTTAATTCTGAATGATAGAAGTTTACAATTTCCATGTGCCATTGTTTTTCATTATTGTTTACATATCTGAATTCAAAGAGGAAGTAGTAGTCAGTTGTTAACCACGTTAACAGACGGAGAAGGCCACATTATTCAGACAACAATGAAGACACATACATTGAGTATAAGTAGGCTACCACATACTGTCAGTGGTAACTTAGACATAAAGAGGGGCAGAAAAATTACTATCAAGGAAATTATGATCCCTGGGTATGATCAGAAAGGACATGCCTGGGCCACACAGCAAGATCAGGGGCAAGAAGATTGACAGACCAAGTGCTATTCTTGTTCCCATGGAATATTAGAAGACAAAGAAGAAGGAAGGCTTCACATACATGGTGTGTCTTTGTTGGGGGTTTTGAAAGAAAATATAGATAACTGTTAGGAAGAGGAAGGCATGGAAAGAGAAGACATGGATGGATTCTGATTCATACTGTTACAAGGAGAGTTGTACCATGCATGAGATAGATCACAGAATCATAGGCTTACATCTGGAGGGGGCTTCTGGTCATCTGGTAGAACTCCACCACTGTACAGATAAGAAAACTAAGACCCAGGAAGATCAAATGATTTCCTCAAAGTCACACAGGTGGGATATGAAACTTGATTTTTTGAATCCAGAGCAAATCTGCATTCTATTATACTATGCTATGCATTCAATCATGGGTCTTTTGTAGTATTAAGTTCTTCTAATTGCTTTAAGCATCATAACTGATACCATTACATTAAAGCTCGAAGCCAGTATTCTTAAGTTCTCCACAGTACTTACTGTTAGTCATTAAATTTTGGTAAGTTTCAAAAATCACTCTTAGGAAACCCTTCAAAGAACAATGAAGAGGAGCTCTTGGATATCAGCAACACCAGAACCGAAGGAAACTGGTTAAAGTCCTAAGCTCCTTTCTGTTTAGGTTTCCAGTTCAAGTCAGGAGTAAGGAGACACTAAAACTCCCTGGCCTCATGAGGATGATAATCATTGAGGTGAAAAATCCATGCTACATATGTTTTCTCCTAAAGACAGGATCAAGGATTATGAAAATGCAAGAAAATATCCTTGCATATGAAGCAGGTTATTTGTAGAAATGCATGCTATATTTATATAAAGAGGATACCAGTAACGGAAGATATATATATATATATCTCCTTTTTTTTAGGGGTTACAAAAAAGAAATAAGCTATAAAGCATAAGCCAGGAAACAGAATAGACAATGATGGGATATTTTGTTCCTATATACCATTTAAAAGTTATAAATGCCCTTCTTTCTCATGTGAGGGTGTGTGTGTGTGCATGTGTGGGGAGGGAGGGAGGGAGGGAGGGAGAGAGGGAGAGAAAGAGAGAGAGAGAGAGAGAGAGAGAGAGAGAGAGAGAGAGAGAGAGCGAGAGCACTAAAAATTGAACTCAATATATATATAAAGAAAGAAGAGCAGCTTGGTGGTATAGTGGATAGGGTCAGGAAGACTTATTTTTCTGAGTTCAAATCTAGCTTTAGACACTTACTAGCTGTATGACCCTAGGCAAGTCGCTTAACTCAGTTTGCCTCAGTTTCCTCATCTGTAAAATGAGCTGGAAAAGGAAATGGCAAACCACTCCAGTATCTTTGCCAAGAAAATCCCACAGGAGGTCGTGAAAACTCAGACACAACTGAAAATGACTAATGAACAACAACAAATATAAAGAAAGCTAATATACTGAATAAAATAACAGATCTTTTACCGGAAATTTCACATTTTAGGCTCAAATGCCTCCAGAATTTGATAGTGGTATAATATTCAGGACTGACATTCTGTTGGGTCCCTAGGCCCAAACCCAGGTAAACAAATAGACACAGACTTATCCTAGTACAAAATTTCCAAGGTCTCATCATGCTACCAAATACACACATACACACACGCACACACACACACACACACACACACACACACACACACACACTCAATCAGATCTGTCCAATGAAGCTAACACTGAGATTGCCAAATAATGCATGATATAATAGGTGATACTGAAATTTAATTTGGTATTTCTAATCTGCTATATATTGGGAAACAAGAAAACTAGGCTTGCTATAGTTGTATGTAAAATAAGAATCAACAGACACTGCATGGGGATGGAATAAAACACAAAAGCTGTAATATTCATGGATTTTTAGAGAATAACTTCCACAATTCATATTCTGTTTTATTTTGTGCTTGCTTCTTGGCTTTTAACTGTTCTGAGGGCTGAGGATGCCAGAAGTTTGACCTTTGGCAATTTCAGGCATCACTACATATAGAACAATGGGGGGTGCGGAGCCAAGATGGC
>CM053626.1:27233806-27246734 GCA_028646595.1 Phalanger gymnotis | reverse complement strand
ACTCCCCACTCCATTCCCTTTTCCCTTACTTTGTTGTAGGGCAAGATAGATTTCTATGCCCCATTGCCTGTATATCTTATTTCCTAGTTGCATGTAAAAACTTTTTTTTGAACATCTGCTTTTAAAACTTTGAGTTCCAAAATCTCTCACCTCTTCCCTCCCCACCCAACTTCCCTAAGAAGCCAAGCAATTCAACTTAGGTCACTGTGTATCATTATGCAAAACCCTTCCACAATACTCATGTTGTGAAAGACTAACTATATTTTGCTCCTTCCTATCCTATCCCCCTTTATTCAATTTTCTCCCTTGACCTTGTCCCTTTTTTTAAAGTGTTTGCTTTTGATTACTTCCTCCCCCTATCTGCCTCCCTTCTATCATTCCCCATTTTTTTTATCTCCTTCCTCCTGAGGAGGTGATCTATGGATTCTTTCAATTTCTATTTTGCCCTCTGGCTCTAGAATATCAAGGCAGTTTTCCTTGATAATTTCTTGAAAGATGATATCTAAGCTCTTTTTTTGATCATGGCTTTCAGGTAGTCCAAAAATTTTTAAATTCTCTCTCCTGGATCTATTTTCCAGGTCAGTGGTTTTTCCAATGAGATAGTTCACACTGTCTTCCATTTTTTCATTCCTTTGGTTCTGTTTTATAATATCTTATAATATCTTGATTTCTCATAGTCACTAGCTTCCACTTGCTCCAATCTAATTTTTAAGGTAGTATTTTCTTCGGTGCTCTTTTGGACCTCCTTTACCATTTGGTTAATTCTGCCTTTCAAGGTATTCTTCTACTCATTGGCTTTTTGGAGCACTTTTGCCATTTGAGTTAGTCTGTTTTTTAAGGTGTTATTTTCTTCAGTATTTTTTGGGGTCTCCTTTAGCAAGTCATTGACTTGTTTTTCATGGTTTTCTCACATCACTCTCATTTCTCTTCCCAATTTTTCCTCTACTTCTCTAAATTGCTTTTCAAAATCCTTTTTGAGGTCTTCCATGGCAGTTTATGTTTTTCTCAGAGGCTTTTGATGTAAGCTCTTCAACTTTATTGACTTCTTGTGGCTGTATGTTTTGGTCTTCTTTGTCACCAAAGAAAGGTTCCAAAGTCTGAGTCTGTTTTCACTGCCTGGCCACATTCCCAGACAACTACTTGATCCTTGAGCTAGAGCACTTTGCCCCAAGCTTGAGGGGCTGTGCTGTTGTTTTCAGAGCTATTTCTACACAGCAAACTGTGCCACACCAGCGATCCTCCTCCCCCAAGAACCGCCAAACCGGACTGGACTCAGATCTAAGCTGACTCTGTACGCCTGCTCTCATCCACCGTTTAATCCCTCCCACTAGGTGGGCCTGGGGCCAGAAGAAACTGCAGCTGTAGCTCTGTAAGCAGCTTCAGAGCTGCACCACCTCTGCCACCCTCGAGGCAGTGCCTGACCAGGAACTCCTTTCACTCTGTCCCTGCATTTTTTCCCCACTAATCTTCTCTGTTGTCTTTGGTGTTTGTGGGTTGAGAAGTCTGGTAACTGCCACAACTCACTGATTCACGGCGCTAAGGCCTGTTCCGGCTCCCGGTCTGGTTGGTCCAGGCGCAGGCCGCACTGGGCTCTGCTTCATTCTATTTCCAGGTCTGTGTGATAGGCCTTACCCAGCCACCATCAAGGTTTTCCTGGGCTGAAGCCCTGCTTCCCTCTGCTATTTCATAGGTTCTGCTGTTCTAGAATTTTTCCAAAGCCATTTTTTATAGGTGTTTGGAGGGTCCTGGGGGAGAGCTTTAGGCAAGCCCCTGCTTTCCAGCTGCCATCTTGGCTCCACCTCTTAGCTTAGATAATATTAAAAAAATAAATATAAAAACCTTTGGGTGTAATTGCCACTGATGCTCCTTCATGGCAGATGCGGGTGGGTATGTAAGAGAAGAGAATAAAAAAAATTAGGCAGACACTGTATGTGAATGAGGAACTGAATCCAGAATTGAGGGAAGGAACGAAGGAATAAAACTATACATGAATGTGTCTAATGAACATGGTACAAAAACATTCAATAAAGAATTAGCAAAGTAGCTACTACGACAAATTAACTAGATTATTCATTACGACTAACTTAGATTCATAGCAAAAATGCACGGTTAGTTCAACATTAGGAGCTCTCTAAAATAATAAGTGATATTAATAATAAAAATAACAAAATCACATGATTAAATCAAGATACAGAAAAAAATCTGTTGATAATCTTAAAAAAAAACACTAAAAAGTAAAGAAATAAATGAACCTTTCCTTAATATGGTAAATGGTATTTATTGAAAGCTAAGAACTAGTATCATGTATAATGGAAAATCACTAGAGATTTTTCCAATAACATTAAGAGTAGGAGAATGAGGTCTGCTGTCACTAATATTTGATAACATAGTCTTAGACATGCTAGTTACAATAAATAGAACAAGAAAAAGTACTTGGAGGAAGAAACACAGGCAAAGACAAAATAAAATTATTGCAATATGAAAGTTATATAATGTTTTAGACCACCCTAGAGATTCAACCAGAAATTAATTTTAACTGTTAATAATTTCAGAATAGCAGTAAGATACAAAATAAACCCACAAAATCATCAGCATCGATGCCTATTACTAACAAAATCCATCAGGGAGAGACAGAAAAAAAGAAAGCCCATTTAAATAAATAAGGAATATGTAAAATATTTGAAACTACACCTACTAAAATACACTTAGATTTACAGATAGAATATTCACCAAAATAAAGAAAGATTTAAAAGATTAGAGAAATATTAATTCCGCCCCCACCCTACCCCACCCCACCCCATCCATGCCTGCCTTGCATTCTTTTCTCTCTAGGCTCAAGCAACACTTTTTCTATGAAATCTTTTGTATTCCCCCCAACAGCTAGTGACACCCCTCCTATTCCTTCCTCTCAAATCTCTGCATATCTAGTATTTATTTTGCATGCATTCCCATCTGATCTCCCACAGAAAAAGACTTTCACTTTCATCCTTATACTCACCAGGGTCTAGCACAGTGACCAGCACATTTTAGGTACTGTAGATGACACAGGACCTAGAGTCAGGAAAATCTGAGTTCATATCTGGTCTCAGGTACTTACTACCTGTGTCATCCTACATAGGTCACTTAACATGCCTCATGGGGATAATAATAGCACATACCTTCCAGGGTTGTTGTGGGGATCCAATGAGACAGTATTTTTAAAGTATTTAGTGCAGTACCTGGCACAGAGTAGGTGTTTAACCAATGCTTGTTCCCTCCTACTTCCTAACCACCCCCAACCATAACTGAGTGACTAATTTAAGCCAATAATCATTTTCCAACATGCTAAATCCTCTTTATGTTTCCTCATCAAAGCATGGTTCCATTATTAATGAAATGGAAACCACAGAGGATTAATTTAAATAGAATAAGTTTAAATACTGTCTTTGCTACTGTCTATCCATGGGACCCTAGAGAAGCCCTTTCACCTCGGTGGCCTTAGTTTCCCTTATATGTAAAATGAGAAGGTTAGATTAGCTCTGAAGGATTTCTTTCTAAGATCCTAAATACCCCAAATGAGTAGGATGGGTAAAATTGACATTAAAAAGGTGATATTCAAGGGTGAAATCTCTTCAAAAAACCAAAAGATTCTACTCTCTCCTCACATACCTCAAGTATAAGTGAAGAATAAAATATTGGTAGAAAAGTAAGGAATACCCAGGAGTATATTTCCCAGGCCCTTCAGTTGAAAATCCTAGCCGCTTATAGAATCAACAGTGACACAATCAATGTTAACAAGGGGGATTATTTCCTGTCCCATTACTGGGGAGGTGAACAGAAACCTCACCTTCATTTGCTTTCCCTCAATGCTTCATTTTTCCATGACAGAAATATAAGGTTGTTTTTTTTTTTTCCATCATTAATCAATCTTAGACTAAAGAGCAAGTTTTTATCCTAATGGATTTGGCTTCGTATCATGAAGTACTTTACAATCTGAGGGGAAAAAAAAATATCTTAGAAGCCACTTCCTATTTCTATAGTGTCAGGAGTAAGGTCAGCTTTGCTACATTTCCTGTTCAGTTGTATTTAGTGGGAATTAATGAAAAAGGTCCAGGGAAGCGTGAGCTGGCACATTAACACACAGTGGAAGGTTTGGGTTTGTTTTTTAATGTGTACTGACTTTTAATAGAAGATAAAAAAAAAAACCCACAGCTGAGACAGAAATGGTGGCCAATATTCCACGGGATAGCCCCTGACTGTGACCCAAACAGGTTCTCCTGACTCTTTGTCTTTGTGCAGGTGGTTACCCTTGTGATGCAAACTCTCTACTTGGTGTCACTAGTTTCCTCCAATGTTTAGCTCAAGCACCCTCTCATACATGAAGCCTTTCCTAATTCTCCTAGTTCCTAATACTACCTACCCAACTGTTACCAAATTGCTTTAAACTTGTTTTATATACATACATGTATTTTAAATGTATTTTGTACACATATATGTATTTCACATGCATACACATTTGGTATATGTGTATGTATTTTGTATACATATGATTTATGTGTAAATGTTGTATCAACTAACAGCATAATTATAGCTAGCATATACATGATGCTTTTAAAGTTTGCAAAGCAATTTATAAATATTGTCTCATTTTTATCTTCAAAATAACCATAGGAGGTCAGTGCTATCATTGTCCCCATCTTAAAAATAACAAAATTGAGACAGACAAAAGTTAAATGACTTGCTTAGGGTCACAGAGGTAACAAGCATCAGAGGCCAGTTTAGATCTCATCTGCTATGTCACTGAGCTGCATAGAACATAAATAAGCATGATGAATTGATTCTTTGTATTTCAAGGCACGAGCAGCTAGGCGGTACAGCAGACAGCACTCTGGATCTAGAGAAAGAAAGAGCTGAGATCTAATCCAGACTCAGAAATTTGCTAGCTATGTGACTCCAGGAAAATTACGTGACCTCTTTCTGCTTCTGTTTGTTTCCTCAACTGTTATATGTGGATAATAATGACAACATCCACTTTGCAGAATTGTTATAAAGTACTTAGCAAGTGCCTGGCACACAGTAGATTCTAATAAATGCTGGTTGCCTTTCCCCCTAGCCTTCAGTATAAGGATCGGGGCATCTAACTTAAGATACACATTGTGAAAGTAGAAGAATTTCACTTTTGGCATCCCATCCAAGATTTATGTTTTCGTGGTTGCCTCCCTGGAAATTGAGCTTCCTTCTTTTGCTTCCTTACTCTTTCCAAGAACTCTCCAGCAAACAACCATTTCCTACTGGACCTCAGGGTGGCTCTGGCCATTCCCAGTCTGGCTGAAATAGCTAGATGATTAGTTTCTCAATGTGAACATATGTAGTAGGAATAAGCAAACCAACATTCATTCCAGCCAGCCCACTCTCATGTTAGAATTCCACTTGAGCACAAAGAATCAGAGTTTTCTAGGAACTTTCTAGGAACTTTTCTAGGAACTTAAGCCCCCCAACTGCAATTAAACTTTGCTTTGTAGTCATTACTTCTGTCAATTTTTTGATAACACCTGTGACTTCACTGGTGAAGAAACTCCTTGTAAAGCCCACTAATACTTCAGTAGGTGATGTGATAAGGTGTTTTGGCCAAAGCAATTCATCACTTCTTGTCCAACGTAATACTAGTGAGGCACCATGAATTTAACCTAGGGGCCTACACAGATGGCATACACAGATGCTGTCTGGAAGACTGGCTCTCCAGCTGGGTGCCTGCCAATGCCAGAGCTTATACTTTTGTGATATGGCCTTCAAGGACTTACAGTCACACCCATAGCACAATGGAATAGGATTCCATTAGAGTTAGTTTTTATAAATAATATTGAGCAATACATAATATTTCAACAATTTTCAAGTCATGTTCTCTATTTGATAAAAACTGCTAGAAAAATTAGAAAGCAATCTGGCAGAAAACAGATTTAGAGCAATACCTTACACCATATTCCAAAATATATCCTAAACAGATAAATGATCTTAATATTAAGGATTACACTATTAAAAATATCAGAAGAGAGAGAGACCATATGCTTCTCACAGCTATGGGTAGGAGATATAGTCTTAACCAAACAAGAGATAGAGGCAGTTATAAAAGGTAAAAATAGAAAAAAATTGATTGCATGAAACTGAAAAGCTTCTATACAAACAAAATTAATGCGCCTAGAATAAGAAGGGAGCAGTCTAATGGTAATTTTTTTTAAAAAAAATCTTTGTATAAAATTGCTCTGATAAGGATTTTCTATTGGAGATATTAAACAATTAAGAGATATATAACCACTAGCCATTCCCCAGAAGATAAGTGGCAAAGGTTATGAACAAACAGTTCTCAAAAGAATAATTGCAAAGTATTGACAATTACATGAAAGCATTGTCCAAATCATAATAAGAAAAAAATATAAATCAAAATAATCCTAAGGTTCCACCTATACCCTATAAATTGGTTGAGATGACAAAAAAAAATGTTGTTGGAAGGATTGTATGATGGATTACAGGTGGAGCTGTGAACTGGTACAACCATTTTGGAAATTAATTTGGAATCATGCAAACAAAGTGACTAAAATGTCCATAACATTTTGATCCAGAGATTCCATTACTAGGCTTGTAACCCACAGGTTTGTAGCTGATAAGAAGAGAGGTCACATACAAATCAAAATATTTATAGCAGAGATATTGTGATAGCAAAGAATACTAAACAAAGTAGATACTCATCATACTTTGAATGGTGTAAAGCCAATTGGCTTTCCCACCCATTGAATAGGCCTCAGTGGGGCTAACAAAGAGAGGCCTGATTAGAGACAGGCCCACACCCTTTCACTAACTAGGTTTGAGGCCCCAGGCTAGTTAGCAAACTAGTTTGCTAGTTTGTGGGAGGCTGAAGCCCTCAGAGCCCTAAAAGGAGTTACTAAGACCAGAACTCATGGTATGTGCTGTACACTGAGTTCTAGTCAATCAGATGACTGCTAGGACTGTATAAAAAGAGAACCCGGAACTGGGAGCAGCTCAGCAGAGAGCAGCAGGATTTAGGAGCAGACATCAAGAAGACATAGAGGCAGCAGACACAAAGGGAGAGCTAGTATTGAAAGAGACTGCAGAGTGGAGAGCGTTGTGGAGATCAAGGAACTTGAAGTCAGCAGAACTGCAGGAGAGAGTGCTGAGCATAGAGTTAGGATTTGTGAGTGACTTTAACAGGAAGGCCCTAGCAGTGGGAGAAGTTACAGTATGGCTTGGCTCTTTGCTATAATACTTTGTTATAATTTCCTTGTTACTACATTGAGGTGGGCTACTATATGGAATTGCAACTATTGGTCCTAGGACTGGATTTTCTCATGTCTAAATAAATGTTATACTTCCTCTGCCTTCTATTTAGAGAATTTCTTATACTTTGAAATTCTGAACCACTCAGGCATGTCCATGGCCCTCTTCAAGGTCATGAATCTTGCCTTACCACTATAAATGGCTAAACAAAATTTGGCACACAAATTGAATTTAGAAAATTTGTTTTTGATGCTAGTTTATCTAAGAAAGGTCAATAACAAGATATTCTAATTAGGACTTTGATTATTCAGGCCATATGTTGCCACATTTTCAACCTCTTCAGCTTGGAGTTCTTTCAATTACTTTACACTACTGCTGTCCAGGAGTGGACAAGTACTGAGTTCTCATCTAATGGGAATTCCATTGTGCTTTGAAAGTCTGTCAGCCTACTGATTAAAACTCAGAACACATAGAAGTTTTAGGAAATTTAAACACCAAAAGAAGCTTCTGATGCAATACTCTTGCCTTATGGATGCAGAAAAAGGAGGTTTGAGAAGGAATCTGCCTGACCTACTGCCTCTATAACTTTACAAATGATGGTTTAATTCTACCAGTTTAGACCATGAAAGTCTAAAAATGCAACTGAGTTTGGTTCTGTGCATTAGGTAGAAATCCTCTATTTTCAGAAAGATATAAAATATTCAGAAAGACATGGAGTGACACAGGATGAGAAGGATCATATACTTCAGAAGTAAAATGGAATTTTAAAGATGATTTAACTCCACTCCCTCATTTCACAAATGAGGAAAAGTCCCCCGGAGTTGCAATGACTTGTCTAAATCATGCAGGGGTTTGGAATCTGGTAGCAGAGAATTCAGTACAGGGAGTGGACAGGCACTGGCCAATCCAAAGTCAGGGTTCACCACGGGTCAACTGTGGCCACAGTAGTATGCATATGTACAAATCTGCGTGTGAGCAAGTGAAATAGAGATCAATTTGGGCTATATGTTAGGAAAAAACTTTTTACCAATTAGAGTTATTCCAAAGTAAACTGGGCTACCTGGAGAGGTGAGGGACTCTCCTTTCTTCCCCAAGTCTGGAAGTCTGCAAGTAAAGAAAGAAGGACCACTTGTCTCATATGCGGTAGTTAGGATTCCTTTCATGTATGGGTTGTACTAGGTAGATGCTGAGGTCCCTTCTAGCTCAAATTTAGTGATTCTGTAAAATTGTTTATTTAAAGAAAGGGAAGTGAAAAATGAGTAGCCAACCCTCAGGAAAGTGTTATCACTTTGGAGGTCTTCATGTAAACAATTTCAATTTCTGCCTTGAACTATTTCTGTTGCAAGGTCATGGATATACTCTTGAGCATTTGTAATGAAGCAACGTAGAATTTGTGGGGAAGCACCTTTAAGTCGATATAAATTCATAGGCAGGGCTATTTTAATTCAACATCTTCTAAACAATGCTGGGCAGCTGCTCAGGCACAAAGGAAATATGGCTGCTATCAATGGCAGGCCATTAATGCAATAAAGAAGATGGTCCTCCATGGTGATAAGTAACCATGCTCTCCAAGTTATTCATGTTGTTGAATAAAACAATTCAAACAATCAATTTAGCCTCAAATACGTTTTGTCTTGTAAAACATTTGAGTCATTAACCTTAACAATGTCAGTGTGCTCTCACTCTGGAATCCAGTGAAATTAGTGTCCAGGGAAATATTTGAGAAAACAATTCATGGGGAGTAATTTGTTAATGCATTACTGACTCCTGCTACAGAGAGCAACTCTCAAGTGCATTGTAAAGGATTTAGTAACTTGAACCACAGAGGAAGGAGCCATAAAAAGACACAGAGAGCTTGGAAGTGCATTCAACTGGTGTATGTCATTTGTTGTCTGAAGAGAAGGGTGAGTGTGAGAAATACCAGGGGCTAGGGTTCATGTTTTTATGTGACCCAAAGCATCTTTTCATTCCTATATATAGCATGTAAGCAGTGTAGCGAAGGTCATAGAGATAGGTAGGTGAGCCAGCAAGGTTACTAGAAAACAAATCCTACCTGACCACTAAAATTAGCCACTCCTTTTTTCCCAATGGCTCTTTATCTCCTATGCCTGGGATATATTCCCTTGACATGTCTACCTCTTTTGAATCCCAAGCTTCCTTCGATGTTCAAATCAGATGTTATTTTCTGCAGGCGGCCCCTCCTGGTCCCTCCAGATGCTTACCTCATATCTACTCAGTAAATACTTAGGTTTACCTCTTATCTAGGTTACCTCATATCTACTCAGTAAATATTGGGAAAATACCTATATATGTGCATGTTGTCTCTCCCAATGGAGTGCCAGTTCCTTAAGAAGAGAGGTGGCAATATTATGAGATGATCAGTTATGATGGACTGCTCTCTTTTCAGCAATACAATGATCTAAGACAGTTCCAAAAGGCTCATGAGGGAAAATGCTATCCCCATCAGAAAAAAGAACCGATGGAATCTGAATGCAGATTGAAGCAAACTATTTTCACTTTTTTTCTTGTTTTTTTTTTCCTTTTGCAAACTATAATTGTTTTGCAAACTGTTTCTTCTTTCACAATATGACTGATAATGGAAATCAGTTTTACATGACTGCACATGTATAACCTATAACAAATTGTTTACCATCTTAGAGAGGGGGAAGTAGAAGAAGGGAGAGAGAAAATGTGGAACTCAAAATTTTGTTTTAAAAATGAATTTTGAAAAAAAAGAAGAGGGGTTGTCTTATTTTAGTCTATGTTATCAGCCAACAAGCATATATTAAGTGCTTGCTCTGTGCAACCCCTTGTGCTAAGTGCTTGGGATATAAAGAAAGGCAAAAAAAAAAAAAAACCTCACATTCTAACAGGTTAAACAATATACAAATAAATATGGATATACAAGATAGGGATGTAAAAATGAAAAGTAACCTTAGAGTGAATGAAGCTATTAGCAGTGGGGGGAGAGGTTGGAGATCGGAGAAAGCCTCATGCAAAAAGTAGAATTTGTACCTGTCCAGAACACAATAGGTGATAAATAAATTCTTGTTGCCTGTTGACTCATTGTAAACACTTGTTTTGTATAGATTGGTGTGCACACATTGTACATATTATCTCTACAGATTGCCATAATTTATTTTTACTTTGTGCTCACTCCTACCACCATTTTTAAATGTCTGATTTATGGAAAAGAACCAGAAAGGTTTGTGATCATTTGGTACAAACTCTTTATTTTATTGAAGCCTGGAGTGGGGGAGAGACTCATTAGGGGCCTTTCTCTCTTTTTTTCAATGCCAGTGTTCTCCCTTCGGGATCACCTCTCATTTATCTTGTATATATCTTATACGTACACAATTGTTCGCATGTTGTCTCCCGTGTTAGAAGGTCCTTGAGGGCAGAAACTGTCTTTTGCCTTTCTTTGTACAAAATATCAACATCTTGCACATAGTATGCACCTAATCAATGCCTGTTTATTAACTGTCAACATCACACAGCTAATAAGTAGAAGAAATGGAATTCAAATTTGACTCTGAATCCAGTTTTCATCTCCAAGCTTCGTATTGCCAGGCATGCTAGTTTGCTAACTTGTGGAGAAGATTTCTATTATTTCAGTTTCCTCATCTGTAACATAAGGCCATTAAACTAAATCACCTCTGAGGTCCCTTCTAGCTCCAGATCTGTGATTTTATAATCCTATATTCATGGTATAACTTTATTTTTTCCCTTGGCAAACTAAGAGGGTCAAGCTGGGAGGGGAAAATACAAATGGATGAAGCATGAACACTCTCTGGCTTAGATCAGCCATCTTGTCCCTTGTGTTTTTACAAAAATGGAAGCGCTAACTCTGGAGGGCTCCAATCAAAGTTGAAAGTTACCTTCAAGAAACTATGCATATTTCAAGAGGAATAAAAATCATTATGCATTCTCTCTAAAGAGGAGACAATCTCAAACTGTCAAAATTCTAAACCATTATCCATATATTACATAGAAATGCCATCTTTTAAGAAATCCTTTTCCATTTTTTTTCTTCCAAATTAGCTTAGTGGGCCATAGTATTACAGTATCTTGGCCTAGCCTGTGAATAATGTGACAGGTAATTTTTACACCTCTTCTTGCCTGTAGTTAAGTTTGACTGAAGATACAGAAAACAACTTTTATGACTTTGGTGGTAAAAATAAATGTTCTGTAAGTCGTATGGAGTCAGGTTCTAGACAGCTCGCATAAAACAGTCTGTACACAATTTATAGTTTCCAATAAATAATAATTAAAAAAAACCTCTGGACAGATTTTATGATAATGTATATTAAATTATTTTCTCCAAACAAACAATCTTCATGTACCTGCCACGCTACTGCAGTGTAATCTTCATGGAATGAAAGAAAGCATCTCTTTTGTAACTGCTGACGAGACGAATAGCAAATAGATAACATTCAAAAGTGATGGACCATCACTTTAAGAATTGGATTCTCCCTAAGGTGAAAGAATGGTAAACTTCCAAAAATGTCACAATGTTAATTGTCTTTTTCGATCTTCACAATAGATTTAGACGTTCTTTTTGCAGCCACCAATGGCTGCAAATAGCACCAAAAAAATCCCTCTAAAAGACCATACGATTTAGCTTCGTTTAGTTTATAATGAATATGATTAAATCTAGACAATTACAAGCAAATCACCATCTGGAACCACGGCAAATCAAGATTCTATTTTCTATGATGACCAATCATGAGAAGCTACTGCCGAGCTCTACTTTGCAATATTCTATAGTAATGTGATTAGATAATCAGGCAGACCAATGAACCCAGCAAACTGGAACATAAACAAAATGGGCACTATCTCACTGGTGGAAATCTTAGCATTTAGAAAGAGCTTCCTGACCCAAACTGCTCAAATTCTCTTTAAAAGAACTAGTCTCAAATTAGACACCAAGTTTTCTGAATTTGTTAAAAACTTTTTAAAAGCAAACAAAAACATTTGTTAAGAGAAGGGACACCTGGGGAAAGAGAAATAATAAAATGCCCCCTGTAATGGAACAGTCTTGGAACACTCTAAAAGACATAGGAGCAATGCTGGAGATGTTTGACATACTCATCACTAATTTCCCAGAGTTAAATTAGTTTCCCCGTCCAGATTCTGTTAAACTGATCCACCCATATTTATGAACTTGACCTCTCAGTTAGCTTAGCTACTCTGTTCTTTCTTGTTCTTTCAGGTTCTTAGAGAACCTGAGTCCTGGTCTGAGAAAGATACATTTACTATGACAAGATTTTGATGTTTTACAGATTGCTGATGTGCCTGGCAACAGGGAAGAATGAGGTCATTCACATAAATAGATATGCATTGGATCATAAAGCTTTCCATTTAAAATCTGAGACTTTGGTGAATGAGGGAAAAATTAACTATTTTGAACTAAAACCTTTTGAGAAGGCACTGCTGAACACAATCTTAAATAAAGGATACTTTTCAACATCGATGACCCATCAAATCCCCATTCTGGACTTTCTCCTTTGAGGGACATTTGAATCCCACAAGGAAAATCAGAATGAGAACACCAGAAGGATTTCTGACTTTAGAGAGACCTGAGTTAGAATCCTGACTTTTATACTCATTAGACATGACCTCAGGCCAGTCTCTTAATCAATTATGACCTAAGTTTCCT
>CM053626.1:27212347-27233706 GCA_028646595.1 Phalanger gymnotis | reverse complement strand
GGTTGTGAAAGATGTCGATAAGCTAGAGACCATCCAAAGAAAGACAATTAGGACAGTGAAAGACCTTGAATCTTCGTCACATGAAGACTGGTTGAAGGCACTAGGGTAGCCTGAAATAGAGAACACTTTTAGGGATAGGAGAAGGGGAAGGTGTGATACTTTCTGGCTTTGAGGATTTGAAGGACTATCATCTGTAAAAAGTTTAGCCTGATTCTTTTTGGCCAAGAAGGCAGGATGAAGATGATGGTGAAAAGTGCAGAGTTGATTTTAAGCTCAGTATAGGAAGAATATTTCCTAACAATTAGAGCTGTCCAAAAATGGAATGAGTTGCTCTGGGAAATGGTGGGCTTTCTGTCTCTATAGGTCATGTCTCCAGGTAAAGTCTGAGAATATTGTAGAGAAAATTTTTTTCAGGTTTTTGGAGTAGATGACTGAGAATTGGAAGGTCTCCTTCAACTCTGAGCTTCCTCCTCTGACAAATGTGATGGTTGGACCAGTGGGTACACACCTCCAACGAAGTCAAAGACCTAAAGAAAAGTACCCTAAGTTCTGAAATATCCATAGCAAAAGTTATTATGGTAATGTAACTGGAACCAGTGGCCCACTGATTGAGCAATGACATTTATTTTGTCTATGATTTGAAATTATAAGGCTCTGGCCTTAATGCAGGGCTTTAAAATGATTATGTTTTATACTCCAAGGGTTTCCCTCCTTTCATTCACAAATTCTTTCAATATTTATTGAGCACTCACTCTATGTGTAGGATAAGATAGTTGGTACTAGGGATCTGGGATACAAAAGCAAATGGCAAAGTTCTTGACCTTTAGAAGTTGATAACTGTATGGGAGATGATATGGACACAGTATTTAAGATCTTAGAGTCGGAAGGCATCATCATCCTAGATAATTCCATGTTGCTCATTTCAAAGGAGCTATAGGAAAAAGAAAGTTCGAAGATATTTGTTGAAAATTTAGGGAACACTGAAATAACCTTACTCATCACTTCTCTTCTGCTTGTTAATTACATAGATCTTCTGCAACCTTACAGAGCCTGGAGGACCTTTGACATAATTGAGTACGGTCTCTTCAATTTACAGAAAAGAGAATTAAGAAACACTGGGGCTAAATGATTTTTCCAAGTTTACACCCATAGTAAGTAGCATAAGGTAGGATTTAAATCTAGGATTTATGGCTCCAAAAATTATAATTGGTCCTCTCTCCTACAATGGATTGTATGCCTATTGAAGGCGGGTTCCAAACACAGCAATCTGCCTACAACAGAAGCTTAATAAAAACTGATGGATAACAAAAAGCTCTGATTAGCATCTGTCTTAGATGAGAGACTCCTTGCTGTCTTACAAAGCTCATTTGAATTGCTATTCTCTAGATGAAGCATTTCTTGATTGCTCAAAAAAAAATTCTTTGCATTTATTTTGTAAGGACATATACATATGTTTTCTTCCCCATGGAATATATGTGTCTTGGGGGCACAGAAGTCTAGCACACGACTTGGTACACAGTGGGTACCTAACATGTATTTACTGATTAGTTAAGGAAAGTTCAGATTTCTTTATCATCAAGCTGACTTTAGTGGAAAATGTTAGGGGTTTATAGAATTACCTTTATAGAATTACACAGAATTACCTTTTACATAGTACAGAGTCCCTGTATTCTGACTTATATTCCTTTCATTTAGGTGAATACAAAGTTATGCCATATCCCTGACCATTGATCACGAATAGTATCAGTATTATTCATAACAGAATTCCAATCCTTCCTCATAGAATTCCTGATCTATTAATAAGATTCTGTCATTTCTATCATTCCATCACTGAATTGATCATTTGGTTTTCTGATTTTTTTTTGACATCTTTTTTCCTTAAAGGGAAATAGCTCAAGGCATTCCTTATGTCTCCTTGTTCCTGCTTACAACAGATATCACAAAGGAGGCAAGGATTCCAAAAATTGATGTATGCTAATAGGAGAGAAATCTCTCATCTTCTTCATTTTCTTTGACCTCTGGAGAATTTTGTTCTGATCTTGGGACTGGTAGAAGGTAGGCTGTCTTTGGCTCATAAGCTAGTTCTTCATGTTCTTGAAACTTATGGGAATTGGATAAGCCACAAGAGGGGTAGCGGAAGGTTGCGGTGGTTCTCCCATTGAGGATAAAACGTCAGCATCAGCTGTTGAAAACCACATCTGAATGGATCCTGCATTTCTAGTCCTGATTTAGATCACAGAATGAACCCAGTGAATTCTTTATTTTTTCCCACCTGTTTTTTGTTTTTTGTTTTTTTTTTTTGGTCTTTCCCAAGAGAGGGAGTTCATACTTCTCAGCCTATATTTCTCCAAGGAGTCCAGAATGCTTCTCTTTGTTTCTGAAAACATTGTCTGACTGATGTACTTTTTTTCATCTTTCCCAAGAGATGGAATCTATAATTCTCAGCCTATGTTTCCCCATGGAGTCCAGAATGCTCCTCTTTGTTTCTGAAAACATTGTCTGACTGATGTGTTTTTGGTGGAGTTGTGAACTGATCCACTGTTCTAGAGAGCAATTTGGAACTATGCCCCAAGGGCAATCAAATTGTGCATAACCTTTGATCCAGCAATAGCACTGCTATGTCTGTACCTCAAAGAAATCATAAAAAGGGAAAAGGACTTACATGTGCAAAAAATATTTATAACAGCCCTTTTGTGGTACAAACATTGGAAATTGAAGGAATACCCAACAACTGGCGAAGGGCTGAACAAGCTATGGTATATAAATGTAATGGAACACTATTGTGCAATAAGAAGTGGTCAACGGACAGATGAAATTAGCAGAATCAGGAAAATATTATGCACATTATTACCAACATTGTATGATGATCGGTTATGAATGACTCAGCTCTTCTTGGCAACACAATGACCCAAGATAAAGAACTGATGGACTCTGAATGCAGAGTGAAGCATATTTTTTCCTCTTACTTTTTTATTCTTTCTTATGTTTTTTTTTCCCTTTTGATCTGTTTCTTCTTTCACAACTATGTCTAACATGGAAATATTTTTACATGATAGCTCATGTATAAACCATATTAAACTGCCTACCATTTCCAGAAGAGGAGAGGAGAGGGAGGGCAGGAGAAAAATCTAGAACTCAAAATCTTGTAAAAACAAATGCTGAAAAATTTCTTGACATGTAACTGGGGAAAAATACTATTAAACTTTAAAAAATAAAATAATGTATTATATTAATATGACATACAGAATATTAAAAACATTGCCCTTTTTAGTTTAAATAGTTAATATCTTAGACAAGTAAATGTGGTAGGACTATTAACCAACCACATACTTAACAAATGTTTGAATGCAACACTGAGGAAGTAAATTGAGTATGTCTGGGAAAGAAAAGAAATAAATTTAAAGTTGCTATACATTTCTAGAGCAAAATTTCAGGCTGGGGTCTTAGAAATGAAACAGTGATTGATTCAATATCAAACTTCCCAGGAGAGTAAATATATTTGCAGGGGTTCTCTAGGCAAATAAATCAGTAATGTTGACTGAGCTGGTATTGAAATGGACATCATCCATTTCCCAAGTCTATTGGAAAGGAAAGCCATTGCTGGTGGGGAGAGGGCAGAGAAAATGATAGAGAGGAAGTACACTCCAAAAGGAGGAGTGCCTCTGCCCCCAAAAATGGTAGAGAAGAGTAAAAGATTGACACTTGTCTGGCTGCTAACCAGCTTGACACATGTGACCAACATTGCCACACTCACAAAAAGTAAAACAAAACAAAACAAAAACCAGGACAAAAAGAAAAAAATAAAGAGAAGAATTTTAGTCCTAAATATTTGGATCCTGATTTAAATATATATATATATATTATAAGTGGTTGTTTGTGTAAGAAAAAATATGTACTTTTCTAGGGGCATGGGGGGACTTTCTGAAAATGCTAAATAGGTGAGGCCTAGCCAGTTGTCTTAAATGTTGGTCGTATTATAATGATTCAATATCAGATGACTTAAAAGCCTCTTTTTTTAAGAGATTTCTTTAAGCAAAAGTATACTTCTACCACCTCTCTAACAAAATCCTCTAGGACTAAAATAAAAATACATAGGATGACTCAAAATCTTGGGGTAGTTTTAAGCTTTGTTGTATGTGTATGTGTGTGTGTTGGAGAGGGGCATACGCACATGTGTGTGTTATGTTTATGAAGGATGGCCTCTGGCTCGCTAGACTTGTTATTTATGTACACAATTCCTCAGCTGCCATCAGACTATGCCTGAAATACTTAATTCCATTATCTTCCAATCTTCTTTTTTAGGAATTGCTATGACCTTGTTGAAGGACGTCTATATATTCTGTCACCAGAAATTGAAACAATGTACCATTTCAAAAGGCAGCCGCTGACACCTGTCAACCTGGTTCTCACACATTTTGCTTTTTTTTCCAGCTTCAGAAATTCGAATGCTCCATATTTTAGGGGAGCCAATCCTTCAGCATATCTGTGGCACCTACTTGCTGAAAGATTTAAACTCTAGTAAACGCGGGCACAGCTTTCCATATGTATTCCACCCCGTGTGCGATAATTAAATCTGTGGCAAAGTTACAATTTAGTTGTGCCTACAAGTGGCCAGATGGGTTCTAAAGCTAACATCTGTGTCGTTTTATCCCCACTCAGATCCATGAATTCAAGAAACCTCACACACACACACACACACACACACACACACACACACACACACTTCCATCCCATAATAGAGAAGGTAGTTAATAATTAGATAATTATCACCAGACTTTTACCCTTCCTCCCTCTGCCCCAGCCCCAGCCCCAAAATATAGTTTCTACATGAAAATGCTAGAAAGATGTCTGATTTCACTAGCATGGACGGCTTCCAGTGTATGTTCACTAGATGCTTGTAGCACAGGTCACAACTTGTTTAAAACTTTTTAGGATAAACTATTAGGAAGCTTCCTGGTACCTACAGTGATGAAGTTATTTGTCCAATGTCAGAGAACAAGTAAACATCAGAGAAGAGGATGTGAACTCAACTCTTCCTGAGTCAAAGACCGGCATGTGAGCATGCTCTCTCTCTCTCTCCCCCTCTCATATCCACAATCTGCCACCCATAATAAATGCCTCTCTCACTCAATTCAAAATTCAATGATTTCATCAGCATGGATAGGTCTACTGATGAATATCAGAAACAACACATCTTAGAAGACAGTTTGATGAATAGTTGTGCCTCCTCATCTATGCCCCCCCCCAAAAAGATTATTGTATGTCTTCCCCTCTCTGAATTTAGGTAGTATAGTCCTTGTAAGACAAACAGACAATATATTTCTGGACCTGTACTGGAAGGTTTCCAACTTGGGTCCCACTAGCACAGACTTGAAGAACTTTAAGTCAGAAAGCAAAATAAATTTAAAAAGTGTTAAATCAGAAGCAAGCACTAAACAAATAGGGGCACAAACCTCCTGGGGGTTGGAGGCTCTGAGTCCATCCTTGTCACTTCTCCAGGAAAGCCTTGATACCTAGAAGGTATCGCTTCAGTCACACACACACACACACACACACACACACACAGAATTGCAGAGAAACTGATTTTCTTCTCCGGATCAAGAGACAGGAAAGCTCCTGCTTTGGCTGGAAGTCATGGAACCACCCGAGTCAGGTGCAGCTGAGGGCAGCTCTTGCTTCTATAATTAGTCTGTCCATAGGACTGAATGTCTCTCTAGCTCTTGTCCCCCATCATTTTCCAGCAAGACCTGTCCTCTTTTCAAAGTGAAGGCATGAAAGCTGGAATCATGCTAAAACTTCTCTGTGATATAATCACATAGAGAAAATGACATGGAAATACACCTCCCTCTCCCCAAAGAATGTCATTATTATGTAGCAGCATTGCTAGTAATTATTGAGATCAACAGCAAATGTGTAATAACAGCTTCAATTGACCTTTCCGTAGAGACTATAGATAACTTAAGAGGGACTAGAATCATGGAGAGAATGACTATTTAGCTCTAATCTGGAAGAAGTAACTGTCCTTCGATGGAGAGAGACTTTGATGGCAGAAAGGATTAAGAGAATCTCATTCCTAAGAGACTAAATGAATAACTCTTAAGGAAAAGTCTTAAAAAATATTTCCTGAAAGAAAAAAAAAAACACACTGAATTTAGCTCTTACACTGTGGAGAGACTACTTAAGAAATTTTAACTCTCACTCTGACAAATCTGAACTGGGGACTGTTTGAAAAAAAAGATAAGGCTTCAAGTAGCAGTTGGTGGTTGAAACTATCTCTGGATGAAATGTTACATGATATACATTTGAAATATTAGAATATTTCTTTGTATTGTTACATTCTTAGTAAGCTATATAACCAGTGACATCAAAGTATATTTAAGACTGAAAATAAGAGGTGTGAAAAAAAGAAGAGAGGGAAAGATTAGGCAAAATAAATCATTTCCAATTTATTTTATGCACTGAGGTGGGAGCTTAGAGTTAACTCCAAGAGATTGTGGGTTTCTACTAATTTACGAGGAAATAATAGAATATAACCACTGACTGCCTTAGAAGCCTGCATAAGAATTAATAAGGAAATGGGCTAGTAGCAAATTGAATAGTGAATGTTAGTGTTGTTGTCAACTAGAACATATACAAGAAATCCTTAAAGAATAACCTGTTACACATGAGTCTGTCATTATATTTATTATTTATTATATATCTATTCAGAAAAAATTTAAATGAACAAGTATAAAATGCTACAGATAACTGTTTCCCACTATGTGCCCTACAGCAAAAAAGCTTGTATAGTAGACTCATAAGGTAGGACTACACAAAGATAAAAGCTGGTAAAGAGTTGAAGGTCCTTGTGATTCTTGAGTATTTTATTGTTACTAATCCAACTCTGTGAGCCTTCAGGCTCAAGTAGTTGTGTGTGTGTTTTTTTTTCCTAGTATCTCCCTTGGGATGATGTCTATACTCTAATTCAGGGATGAGGAACCTGCAGCTTGGAGGCCACATGTGTCTCTGTAGGTCCTCAAGGATGACCCTTTGAATCCAAGGACTATACTTGAGGACCTAGAAGGACACATGTGGCCTCCAGGACAAAGGTAACCCACCCCTGCTCTGGCTTAATCCTTCTTTGTGTATGATGAGGTCTTTTATTTAATAACAAGTCTAGTTTAATCCTTGTATATTTGACCCCCAAAAGATGATAAGGCAACATTTTTATGGTTTGAAAAGGTTTTTTTTCCCCAAGATTGAGATTTACAAAGAAACTGTAAAGAGAAATGTATGCATTTAAATCATAATTTTACATAATTTTGTGGATATTAGTTTTTGGTGACAAACAGATTGGATTAGAAGGTTGGTGACTTTTATCTTCTAACTTAAAAAATCTGTCCTAGGCATATCGGATCAAGAAGATTGTGTTCAGATATGGTTATCACATTTTAGGAAGAATATTGACATTTTTAAGAGAATCAAGAGGAAGACATCTGGGATAGGGAAGGACTTCAAGACCATTCAATTTGCTACTAGAACATTTCCTTATTAATTCTTATGCAGGCTTCTAAGGCAATCAGTGGTTACATTCTATTATTTCTTCATAAATTAGTAGAAACCCACAATCTCTTGGAGTTAACTCTAAGCTCCCACCTCATATGAAGACTGGCTGAAAGAATTGGGGCTCTTTAGCCTAGAAAAGAGAAAAAATACACAAATGAAGAGGGTGAATGACAGCAGTCTTCAAGTATCTGAGAGGTTGTCATGTAGAAGAGAGTTTCTACTTGTTTTGCTTGGCATCAGAGGACAGAATTAAGAGCAGTGTATTGATGATTTAGAGAGGAAGATTTAGGTTTGATGTAAGGAAGACCCCAATAATTTAAGCTATCCAAATGTGGAAAGGGCTGAATAGGGATGTAGTGAGTTCCCTTTTACTGGGAATCTTTCAATGAAGCTGGATGGCCACTTATGGATGATAGCTATACATACACACACATACACGTATGTATATGTATACACACATTGATATGTGCACACACATATGTGCACAATAAGCATATATGTGAAACACAGAAGGGTGGTAGAGCATAAAGATTATAAAGTTGAAGGATTTGTGTTCACATAACTAGTGAACATCTCTAGGTTTCAGTTTCCTCAGCTGTCAAAATGAGGAAAGAATGACATTTGATAAAAATTATAGGTGTCAACTCATGACGCCATGATCCTGGGTGGTATTTTTGCTCATGGATGGGCTAAAGTAGACGAGAAAGAGAGAAGGGAATAAGCTTTTAGGCAGCACCTACTATGTGTCAGGTACCACGATAAGCGCTTTACAAATATCTCATTTTTCCCCTTGGAACAAGGTGAGGTAGATGCTATTATTTTTTGCATTTTACAGATTAGGTAGCTGAGGCAAACAGAGGTTAATTGATGTGCCCAAGGTCATACCATTAGTAACTATTTGAGGTCAAATTTGAACTCAGTTCGCTATTATTGCTGAATCAGTACATCATCCACTGTGTCACCTAGCTACCTACCTCTAAGATGCCTACTAAGGTCCCTTGCAACAATGTAACTCTATGAAAATATTTTTGAACAATTATAACAGTATCGGAATGTTTCTCTTCTAAAACATTGTGGATGTGAGAGTTTAGTTTCTGTTGTATGTGTTCTGTTCTATTTATTTAAAACTTGAAAGGTCACAGTATATTATGGTAACATTACCCTGTTCACTCAATTAAGAAGCGATTAATCAACATTTATTAAAGTCAATTTTCAGAATTCATTATTTGTACTAATCAAGCCCTAGCTGTAATGTAAAACACCACTTACAAAAAGTAAAGATGGGAAAATCTCCTTGTACTTGGCTCTGAGTATATTTTTCTTACTTTGTTTACTTATCAATAACAGGTGAAGAATGAATTCTTGAGATTCAAAATGTTCTCATTTTATAAGAAGAGAAGGAAAATTAGGCCTGAATTATTTCAAGGCTAAAGCTATTGACAAAGGACAGAAGAAAATCAAACCTCGATGAATGGTTTTTTTCCCCTTCTTTCCACAGAATTTCTTCTGTTCCATAGAAATTACACTTACACAAGCATCCTTAAGTAAAGGTGAGGACAGCTGTAGCTTTTGGAGAAAACAAGATGATCAGGAAGCGGGAAGCAAGAGGCCTTGTATTCAAACATGTTCTTTAGCACTGATGAGGCTGTAAGCTCATTGTTATGATCCACATTTCTTTGAGGTACCTAAAACGATACTTGTTGATAAAACTATTAGCTTCTCTGAGTGTGTGTGTGTGTGTGTGTGTGTGTGTGTGTGTGTGTGTGTGTGATTGCTGAATCTGTAAAACAGATGTGGAATAAATTACACTCTGCATGTAAACAAAAAGCTTCTGATATTCATTCAGTGGATGATAAGAGACAGTCATGGCCCATATTCATCCCAGGCTCAACAGCATAAGAGTCAGAAATAATCTTTCCTTCTAGGGTACGTTGTGTTCAACATGTGGATAATTCAACTGATCTTAATATTTTCATTATTTATCCCAAAATTCATAAGAATTAGGGCAATAAAACACTGAATCAACATAGGAACTGGAAGAAATCAAATGAAATCATAAGCAAACATCAGAGGGAGAAAAATGGGGGTGTGGAAAATAATGTTGTCACCTCTCCAACCTCTATTAATTCACAGGATCATCAGTAGAGCAGGAAGTGACTTCTGAGGTCATCTATTCCAGCACTCTCCTTTACAGCCAAGGAAATTGAAACCTTTAGAGATAGAAGGACTTGTCAATGGTCACACAAGGTATGAGTGGCAGATTCAGGATTTCAATTTAGGTCCCCTGCTTCCAAATCGAGGACTTCTGGGAGGAATACAGTAGCCAGATAATAAGGGGGAAAATGACCCGCGTAAGCTCTCTTGGCATCAAATTCAGTCTGTTAGTCCTCAGAGTAAGAAAATTAAATGAAGTAACACAGATGTCATATTGTAGAGAATAAGAGAAGGAAAAAAGAATCAGTCTATCCTAGACCCAGACTCTTCAGTTTGGAAGGAAGCTTTGAGGTTATCAAAGTCACCCTCATCATTTTAAAGATAAGGACACTGAGGCCAAGATAGGTTATGACCTTGCCTGAGGTCATAGCTAATTAATAGCATAGCCAGAATGAGAACCAAGACCCCAACTCCTACTCTGGTGTTCACTTCCATTATATCTTGAGAAAAAACTCATCCCATCAACTGTGCTATCATTCTGGATGCTATTTTTTTAATTTTCCCACATTTACTTAAAATTTAATCACTATTTTAGAATTTTTCTCATATACTCTTTTTTGCTTCTCAAAAGAACATGTTTTAAGCAATATTCAGTAAGGAGATGTCTATTCCAGTAAAATTTGTCTTCCATATCCATAGGAGGATTTGGAAAGTGGCAAGACACATCTATAATTCTACATGTCATTTTTTTTCCAAGGTGTGGTACAATTATTTTATTTCTCAAATTTCTAACATATTAATAGTATTTGAAAATATCCTTTTTTTAAGTAAACACATATATGTGTGTGTACCTAGATGGATAGATAGTAGTTTGATAGGTAGGTACATAGATAGATAAGTTTAAGTCAAAATATCCATCAAACATAACTTTGAGAAATAAAACAACTGAGCATTACAGTTTGGGTAGAGAGAGGCTGGCAAAACACAAGGATAAGATAGCATAGTGGTACAGTAGAAAGAATGTACATGACTTGGATCCAAGAGATGTGGATTCATATCCCAATCCCAGTACTTAATAGTTTCTGGGATCATCAGCAAGTCACAATCTCTCTGGCCCTTAGGCTCCTTATCTGTGAAAGGAGGTTAAAAATACATGGTCAAACTCCAAGGGATTCTTTTGAAAAATCCTTTGTGTGAAACCTTAAAGTGTCATAGAAGCATAGATTATTTTTATTAAGCATTTTTATATACTGTCCCAGTATGGTATATGTCAATAAGTGAAATGCCCTGGGACCTCATCCAATCTGTATCTAGAACAATAAGAATTTTTTTTTTTTATACTTGGAGTATTTCTTGGTTCCTATCCAAAGGTGATTACTACTGAAAGCCCAATGGACCTCATTAGAAGATGTTTCACACATAGTATAGTCCCAGCATGACTCAGTTTCAAGGATTCTGGGTACAGAGTGCCTATGCATATGTTACATGTGTATAGAACTCATATTGGACTTTACAGAATAAACATTTTGATGTTACAAATTGTAGCCAAAGACATTAGATGCAGTGACCTTTCTTCCATGAGGTTCTTCCCAAGTTATAATCAATTTAAAGTAAGATCTTTTGAAGCACTGATCTGAATCGTAGTTTTCATTCTTTGATTTTCCTCTAATATCTCATATGATTTGTTTTTCCTCCTCAGGTACCCACCAACAGATAACAACTTGAATAGTATTCACTCCAAGGATGACATTTCACATGATAGAAATTTTTTCAGTATCACTATGGAAACTCAAATTGCCAAAGGTCACACAGCAAACGATCAATCCCACTTTCAGATGCAGATCCCAATATAATACCTTCTGCCCTAAGTCAGCACACATTTCTCTTTTCCACCCCAATCCAGCCGCTAGAGATGAGAAGTGGCAATAGCTAACTCCCATTCAGGCATTTTTCCTCCATTTAAAGTTCATAAAATTGGCCATCCAATCTAGACTCTGGTGGATCTTGTATGTTGTCAATTAGTTTTTCAATTATGTCTGACCTTTCATGACCTCATTTGGGGTAATCCTGGCAAAGACATTGGAGTAGTTTGCCATTTCCTTCTCCAGCTCAATTTACTGATGAAGACCTGAGGCAAAGATGGTTAAATGACTTGCCCAAAGTCATGCAGCTAGTAAGGGTCTAAAGCTAGATTTGAACTCAGGAAGGTAAATCTTCCTGACTTCAGGCTTGATATTTTATCTATTGTGCCATCTAGCTGTCCCTGGATGTTGTAACCTTGCTCCCAAATCACTCTCACTATTTTCTCAAAGAGTTCAGTACCTGGTCACCATCTTTCTCTTCTCTTTGACTCCTGCTTGTAATATTAGGAGTCTCTAACACCCCACTTATAATCCGTCCAACTCTCAAACTTCCCAATTCTTCAGCCTCCATAAGTCCCATGACCCACTCCTTCACTCCATCTGCGCCACTTATAAGAATGTCATAGTGTAGATCTCATCGTAACCCATCTGTGTTCCATTTCCCAAATTAACAATTTTGAAATTCCTCTATTTAATCATAATTTCTCATCATTCCATCTCTCCCTATGCCTCATTCCTCCTAAAGCCATTCTTCAACGTCACAAAAAATCTTTAATCCCTCTCCCACTCTCTTTTCTCAGGCCCTCTTTACTACTCTGATTTCGCTTCCTTCCCTCCCCAATCTTGATCCTATAGTTTGCCAATTACCCTCTACATTTTTCTGTACTCTAATATCTCATTTTTCTCCTTACCCTATCTCTGCTCACTTCTTGCTAATCCTCAGCCCTGGATTACTCTCAACCTCTTCCTCATCCATTCTGTGACATCTTTATACATAAAAAAAATTATTCATTTATTCTAACATTTTTTTTTAATTTTGAGTTCCAAATTCTCTTTTACTCCTGCATCTCCTCTGCCCACTCAGCGAGCAATATGATATGAATTATACATGTTAAAGCATACAAAACATATTTCTATACTTGCTTTGTCAGAGACTTTTTTGCTTCTCCTGAAACATAATAGATTTTGCTCCAGGCCCTTATTTTAACTCTGTCACTGTGTCTTTCTACTTCAAGTGCATCTCTTATAAACAACAAATTGTTGGATTCTAGTTTCTAATCCATTCTGCTATCTGATTCCATTTTATGGGTGATTTCACCCCATTCACATTTATGATTACTGTGTATTTCCTTCCATTCCATTTTCTTCTGCTTGTCCTTTTTTCTCTTTTTTTTTTTAATCTTGTCCCTACTCAAGTTTATTTTGCTTCTAACCATTACCTCCCTTAATCTACCTTCGCTTTTATCATCCCCTCTCCATTCTATTATCTTCTTCCCCTCCTATTTCCTGTTAGTAAGATAGAGTTCTATAATCAACTGAATGTGTGTGTGTGTGTGTGTGTGTTCTTGCCTCTTTAAACCAGTTGGGATGAGATGGAGGTTCAAGCATTGCCTGCCGCCCCTCTACACTGTAAAGGCCTTTCCTCACACTGCCTCTCTTATGTGAAATAATAAATAATTTTCTCCATTTTTCTCCTTTTTTCCTCTTCTCCCAGCACATCATTTTTCTTGCCTCTTCATTTTTGGAGATCATTCTAACATAATCAACTCACATCCATATCTTCTGTCTATGTATATTCCCCTCTGACTCCTTCTGGTTGCCCTAATAATGATAAAGTTCGAAGGAGTTTGGAGTATACATACACTTAGGAGTGTATCATCTTCCCAAATAGGAATGTAAACAGTTTAACCTCATTGAATCCATTATAATTTCTCTTTCATATTTATACCTATTTATACATCTCTTGAGTCTTGTCTTTAAACATCAAATTTTCTATTCAGCTCCAGCCTTCTCATCAGGAATGCTTAGTCCTCTATTTCATTAAATATCTTTGTCAGCGCCCTAGTGTTTATCCAGGAAGGGCCCCTAATGCCCCGCATCCACAAGTGCTAGTGTTCTTTTTGCCCCTGGATCTGCAACCAGGGCTCCTGTTCCCTTTGACTAACTACATGTTCTCCTTTGCCTTCAGCTGTGACCCAGAACTGCACATTGGCAATAGGGTTGCCAATGGCTGCTGGTTGCATACAGTGCCAGCAAAATGTCTATCCTTTATGGAATGCTCTTGTGGCAACCGCTGGAGCAACATAAAAAAGGCAAGCTCCTGAGAACACTAGAATATCCTTTCTCATCTTTTCTCCTATTGCGAGAGTTAAGAAGCTTCTTAAGTGACAGAGATGAGAGTTAGTTTTAACCCCAATAGGGCTACCGGTAGATTACAAATTGTACTGTAGGTCGAGCAAGGCAATGAATGCAAGATCAATTAAGCTTAGGCCAGTCCTAAGGTGATAGTCAAATATAACTGCTTGTTTCCTTCAGTCAAGAGATTTAAAGTGATTGTTGAGAAGCCTGTACCTAGTGACATACAGTAATCACTATCTGGCACCGAGACATTCAAAATGTGATTTAACAAAGAAATGATTCCTAAATTAAGTAAAATTCAGCCATTCATGCACTCGAGAAAATAATATAAACTCAACATATAATCTATGAATTACTTTGAAAAAAATCCATTCTTTCTGTATATATAGTTTGGCAGGTTTTACATCACACATCAAACAGTTACCTGGAGGCTAGAATTAAGAGGGGAAAAAACACACTAAGATATGACATATCACCTTAAGGATTACAGTTAATACTCAACAATGCAGCTCAAGAAGATGAATATAAAAAATGAAAACTCAATCTCCTTGGTTTTTTGTCATTAAATTCCCAATTCGCTCTCATCAGATAAGCAGGGAAAGGATATGGACAAATTGTTTTTAAAGTAAGAAATCTCAATTATCTACAACCATATGGGGAAAATATTCCAAGTCACTAATAAGAGAAATGCTAATTAAAACAACTTTAAAGTTCTACTTCACACTCCTCAATTTGGAAAAGATGGTGAAAATGTAAATAGTCAATACTGGAGAGACTGCGGAAAGATAGAAACAATCGGAAACTGCTAAAGCTGTGGATTGACACCAATGTTCTGGAAAAAAAACAATTGGAAATTATGGGTAAAATGTCATGGAAAGTTCTAAAGTATAAGAGTTCAACATGCTCTTTGACCTGGTGATGTCATTATTGGGTCAAAGGAGAGCAAGAAAGCTCCTTTATATAACAACATATTCAGATTAACACTTCCGTGGATAGTTCCATCACCCCCAAAAAGAAGCAAAGTGAGTACCCATTGATTAGGGAATTGCTGAACAAAAAGTACCAAATGAAGGCCATTAAATATTACTGAGCTGTAAGAAATGAGGGAGATAAGAGAAAAGGTAGAAGATTTGAATTAACCAATATGGATAAAAGCTGAACCGGGGAAACAGTATGCATAATAGCAACAATAAATTTAAATGAAAACACTTAAGGAGAGATGAATGAAGGTTAAATTAATTTGGTTCCACAGGATGGATGATAAAACATCTTCCTCTTGGGAAGGGTGGGAGAGAGATAGATCATAGGTACTGAATGTAGCATACACTGTCAGACACAGTAGCTAGGAGACTTGGGTTTACTTGATCATTCTTTCTGTAAGAGAAGGCGCTATGACAAGAAAGACAGAAGAAGGCAGGAAGATCATAAAGGATGTGTCCAAAAAAAGACTGTGGTGTAAAAAATGACAATTACTTTTTAAAAAATGAATGAAAACATCAATGTCCAGTTCTCTCTAGTACAGAATCCATTATAAATCCCTCCTGTACAATAACTTGAATACTCAATTATCTTAGTATCAGGCAAATATTACATATTTCATCTTCATGATAGATAGGAAGAGTAAAAAAGTATAAGGTATAACAATAAGGTAAGAAGACTCCAACTCAACAATAAAGATTGGTAGCTGAAAGGATGGCTATATCTTGATGTACTGAGGGATGTAGTTTCTCTGACATGCCCTACAGATAGTATATACTCTGATCTGGTAGAACCACTACATGCAACAGATGTTAAGTGACAGAAGCAATGTACGTTGGACCACCAGCCTGTCATAAATATTGCATTCTTAATCAGAGAGCATCTGTTTTTTCATTTCTTTAACAGCCATCTTCTGCATTGTATTTAATCGGAAACAGAATGCTTCTCCTAACAGGTGCAACAGTGTTTACAAATTGAAAACCTTCTTATTTAAATACAGCTCAAAACCAGAGATGTTTCAATTAACAGGGCAATATCTTACGAGGAGGAATCATTTTAACATTTGGCAGATCCATAGATTGCTTTGCATTTGTGAAATTTAATTATTGGAGAATTAGCAGCGCAGATGCCAAGGAAAGCTAAGGATAAGAAGAAATCCAGACTTCCTCTCTTATTCATTTTATGTGCAGCTGAAAAAAAATGGTTTGAGAAAGTTGGTAGCAGATCTGTACATGATAGAATATACTGCAGATTGATATTAAATCTCCTGAAATGTTTTGATTTGAATCAAAATAACTTTTAGATCTAACAGTATAGCAATACAGAAAAATCATTTCTGGACCTGGTAGGATTACATTTACTCTATATTTGAAATACTAACTTGCATCAGCGAGCTTACATATAGAGTAAAGCAGGACCTTGGAACCAAGATGTCCCTAGTCATTTCATGTGTATAACTTACTTAGTTTTGTTTTCTTCTTTAAAAATATAGGCAGTATAATATGGAAGTGGGGGTGCAGGAGGAGAGGAAGAGACCGTGGTTTTACATAAGTAGTTTAGACTTCATGGAGCAAGCTATTCAATGTTTTATAATCACTGATAATTTCCCTTCGAGGTTGAGACCCAAAGCAAAGGTTAAGTAGGTTTGCTGACCACACACTGAAATAGTAATATTCTTCTTTCAAGATGTTTGGCAAACAAAGCTCTATTAGCTTCCTTGTCCTTCTTGCTTTGTAAGAATTCCTTGGGGCAGCTAGGTGGCACAGTGAGTGGAGCACTGGCCCTGGAGTCAGGAGGCCTCAGGCACTTGACACATTTACTAGATGTGTGACCTTGGGCAAGTCAACCCCAATTTCCCTGCCTTCCCCCCTGCAAAAAAAAAAAAAGAGACAAATTCCTTCTTTTACAGATTCTCTTAAGGAAAAAGTACAGACAAGGTCATGGGTTGGACTCAGTGTATTAGTAAGAGGTAAACATGAGGAATTCACATGTAAGGCCTTCTCATGGAATTCATAGCTGCTGATATTTGCAAAGTGTTTTGCATAAGTAGTATTTTTTGGTCTTCACAACCATCCTAGAAGGTGAGTGCTATCAATATTATTATCCCTATTTAACAGAAAACAAATTGAAATCTTTTTCCTTTCTTCCCTTTACTTCCCTTTATATTACTACTCAGAAGTTCATTACTACTCAGGATGATAGAGTAGGAAGATGCAATACAGGCCAGTTTACCTTTAACTAATCTGCCAAAGATTCAGAAAATCCACCAGATTGAACCTGATTGCAAAATCCAAGGAAAAGTCACAGTATTTTTTTTTTTTTTTGCAGTCCAGGACTTCCAAAGGCTTTCATGAAATGGAAGACCTCTAAGCATTCCTTAGGGAGAGAGAGAGAGCTAAGCAGAAACTTCAAAAAATAAACCCAGGAGTCAAGAGGCATATAAAAAGATAAATATTCAGGTCACATGATACAGGTGTCTCCTTAGAATCCTAATATCATCAAGGATCATAGAGGAACATAAATATAACAATCAACCTATTATTACCCAAACTTTTAAAGAAAAAATGGACAAAAGAAGGTCCTATTTAGGCTACCAATATAGTCTTGACACTTAAACTAGGAGGAGTCAAAATGGTAGAATAAAGTTATACACCAACATCCCTAATGAATATTAATGAAAAAATGTTAAGTATTAGGAAGGAGACTATGGCTACATACTACAATGATTATATGCTATGACGAGGTTCATTTTATACCAGGAATGTAGGATTCATTCAATATGAAGAAAAACTGCCAAAATAGAAGAATAACAAAAATCGTGATTATATAAATAGATGCAGAAAAAAGCTTTTGATAAGATGAAACATTTGTTCCTATTAAAAACATGAAAATAAATGGATCTTGCTTTAATACAGTATATGGCATCTATTTAAATCCAAAAGCCAGCATTATACGTAATAGGAATGATTTTTTTTTTGTTAGGAGATATGATGGTTTAGAGAGCCCTAGAAGATCAACTAAAAATAATTGAAACAATAACTACAATAAAGTCTGAAGATATAAGAAAATCTAGATAAATAATTAGCATTTCCATATATTGCCAACAAAATATAGAACCAAGAAGAAGAAGGAAAAATTCTATTAAAAAAAATCAACAACGCAAAAAATGCTTGTGAATCTACCTGCTAAGGCATATTTTAAAAAGTAGATGAGTATAACTACACTCTTTATAGAAATAAAAACAGACTTAAGAAATTGGATAAATGTTCATTGTACATGGGTAGCACAAACCAATATAATAAGAGTGACAATGATACTTACAATTAAATTACTTATTCATTACTATGCCAATGAAGCTACCAAAGGACTACTTTATAGAGAAAAAAAATGAAATTCATATGCAGGAACAAAAATCCATGAATCTCATGGAATTTTTTTAATGGTAAGGAAGGAGTCTTGGCAAAATTGAATCTCAAAGCATACTACAAAATAGTAATCATCAAAATCATTTAGTGCTGGTTAATAAAAAGAAAGGTCAATTAGTGAAATAGATTAGGTATATAACACATAGAAACAAAGAAGCACAGTTGCCTAATATTTGATAAACCCAAAGATATCAACTATTGGGGTAAAAATTCAGTAATCATTTTTTTTTAATTCTGGGAAAGCTGGAAAGTAGTCTAGCAAAATTAGTTATAAACCGTTCTCTTGCACCAAATGCCAAAATAAGATCCAATTAGATATATAATTAAACATAAACAGTAACAAGATAAACAGAGTAGAGGAAGAAGGAGGAGAAAAAAAAACACCTTTCACATTTCTGGACAGAAAAGACTTCATGGCTACCTGAAGGGCAGAGAGATCACATAAGATAAAGGGGAAAATTCGATTACATAAAATTAAAAAGATCTTTCACAATCAAAACCAACATACTAAAATTAGAAACAAAATACGTAATGGAGGTAAGGAGTTCCCAAAGATACATAATAAAGTTCTTGATTCAAAATTATAAGAAAATAAGCCATTTCTTAACTGATTTGTAATAAAAACATATAAATGGAAAATTTCCTAGGGCAGGATGTCAAGCTGTCAATAGTTATATGAAAATCTGCTCCAAAACATTAATAATTAGCGAAATGCAAATTGACAAAATTCTGAAGTTTTATCTCAAACTCATCAGATTAAAAAAAGATAAAAAATAGGAAAATAACAAATGTTGGAATGCAGGGAAATAGACTTTTTAATGTATTGTTGGCAGAGCTGTGAATTCTTCCAGACATTATGGAAAGCAGTTTTGAACTATGTTCCAAAAGTAACTAAACTTTTCATCCCTTTCGATTTAGTAATACCACTATTACATCTATATTCTCAAAGACATTAAAGAAAGAGGAAAATGTTCCTTATGTACGAAATATTTAAAGCAGCTCTTTTTTCTCGTGTTGTCAAAGAACTGGAAACTAAGGGGGGAGGGTGCCCATCACTTGGGGAATGACTGAAAAAATTATGCCATATGAATGTAATGAAGTGCTGCTTTTGTACTCTAAGAAATGATGAAGGTTTGGCTTTAGAGAATCTTGGGTAAAAGCTGTATGAACTGATGAAGAATGAAGTGAGCCAAACCAGCAGGACAACTACACATAACAACAATATTGTTAAAAAGGACTTCTGATCATGCAATGGCCAAATGCAATTCCAAAGGACTAATGAAGGAAAATGCTATCCACTTTCTGATATCTACTTTCTGACATGGACTTAAGGAATGGACTTAAGGTACAGATTTAGATGGATATTATGTATGTAGCCAAAGTTAAAAAAACAAAAAAAAACAAACTATAGAGAGAGCATCCTTCTATTGGGAAATGGCCAGGCAAACTATGATCTATGAATGTAATGAAGTACTATCATGCTTTGGGGAATGATGGAAATGGCTTCAGGCAAAGCAATATAGTAATAAGTTTTTGCATGATTATTTGCTACAAGGTTTTTATTTTTCCTTTTTTAAAATTTTACATGGTTTGGGAGAGAGGTGAGGATAAGCAGAGGTAGGAAGAGAGAAACAGGTTTTTGGTACTTAAAAAAGCAAAATAAAAATTTAAAAAAGACATTACTTCCCTCCATTTTTCTACAATTCAACCATACTAGACTACTTTTCTGTTCTTTCCACATTGTTCTTCATCTCTCTCTCTCTCTCTCTCTCTCTCTCTCTCTCCTTCTGTCTCTTTCTCTAAACACACACACACACACTCACACACACACACACACATTCATATGCATAATACATATATAATTCACTAAGTATTCTGAATTACATGTAAACTTCTTAACATTCACTTTTTAATGTTGAGTTCCAAATTATCTTCCTTCTTCCCCTCTCCACCCCTTAAAAAGGCAAGCAACATATCAATTATACATGTGAAATCAAGCAAAATATACTTCTAAATTAGCCATGTTGCAAAAGAAAACACACGCTGAAAAAAAAAAAAGTTTACAAAGTCTGTTTTCATCTGTGCTCAGAGTTGATTAGTTCCCTCCCTGGAGGTGAATAGTATTTTTCATCATGAGTCCTCTGGAATTGTTTTGGATCATTGTGTTACAGCAGGTAAGTCTTTTACAGTTGAATTAAAATAGTGCTGTTGTTTTTAACAATAGCACCAAGGGGGCAGAGCCAAGATGGCAGCTGGAAAGCAGGGATTGGCATGAGCTCCCGGCCAGGTCCCTCCAAAAACCTATAAAAAATGGCTCTAAACAAATTCTAGAACTGCAGAACCCACAAAATAGCATAGAGAAGCAGGGCTCTAGCCCAGGACAGCCTGGATGGTCTCTGGGTAAGGTCTATCCTACACGGAGCTGGGAGCAGAGGGGAGCGGAGCTGAGCGGAGCAGAGCCCAGCGTGGGCAGCACAGACCGAGTGGACTGGGAGCCGGGCGGACCATGTGCTAGCGCCCTGAATTAGCTGTGGCATTTACCAGACCACTCAACCCACAAACACCAAAGACAACAGAGAAAGTTAGTGGGAAAAGCTGCTGGGGACAGGGAGTTTGCGGTTCCCGCCCCTGGGGCAGCAGAGGTGGGGCAGCTAACTACAGCTGCAGTTGCTTCTGGCCCCAGGCCCACCTAGTGGGAGGGATTAAGTGGCTCATTGGAGCAGGAGTGAAGAGCCTGCTGAAGATCTAAACCCAGTCCTGGTTGGGGGTTCTTGGGGAAGGAGGAGTCCTGGTGTGGCAGCGCATCTGCCCAAGCGTGGAACATAGAACTCTTTAGCCTACAAGCAGTCATACCCCGCTGAAAAACTCAAGGGTTAAGTAAGTTGGCTGGGAACATGGCCAGGCAGTGAAAGCACACCAAGATTCAGTCTCAGACTCTGGAATCCTTCTTTGGTGACAAAGAAGACCAAAACATACAGCCAGAAGAAGTCAACAAAGTCATAGAGCCTACAACAAAAACCTCCAAGAAAAACATGAA
>CM053626.1:27179329-27211847 GCA_028646595.1 Phalanger gymnotis | reverse complement strand
CACAGGAAAGAAGGAGGAAGAAGATAAAAAAGGGGGGATGATAGAAGGGAGGGCAGATGGAGATGAAAGTAATCAAAAATAAACACTTTTGAAAAGGGACAGAGTCAAGGGAGAAAATTCAATAAAGGGGGATAGGTTAGGAAGAAGCAAAATATAGTTAGTCTTTCACAAGGGAAGGGTTATACATAATGATACGCATGTGGCCCATGTTGAATTGCTTGATTTCTTAGGGAGGGTGAGTGGGAAGGGAAGAGGGGAGAGAATTTGGAACCCAAAGTTTTAAAGAATAGATGTTCAAAAACAAAAACAATAATATAATAAAATATTGCTGTTACTGTGTACAGGGTTCTCCTCATTCTACTCACTTTACTTTGCATGGGTTAGTTTAAGTTTTCCTGGGTTTTTTGATTTTTCACTTACAATCACTTCTTTTGCATCATATACTATCCCCTTTTGCAGAAATGCTTTTTCTTCTAATCTCATTTAAGTATAAGTTTTTGCTTTAAAGAAGGGCTGGAAGGTAAGAGCAGTGAAAGTCAGTTAAAAGTAAGGAATCACTGCTGATGTGCAATTTATCAGAAACTAGAGTAATCATAATTGTCATAATAGTAGCTAATATTTTAAAGAATGCTTTAAGGTTGGCAAAGCACTTCACACATATTATATCATTTGAGGCTCACAACCATTCTCAGGGAGGTGCTCTAATACCTATTTTACAGATGAGGAAACTGAGGCTGAAAAGATTTAAGTAGCCTGCCAATGTCTGAGGTAGGGTTCAAACTGAGATCTTCCTGACTACAAGTCCAACATTCCATCTACTGGGCCATCTAATGAAGCCCATATAAAATCAAAAGTAATCAGGAGACCATGATTAGCTTTGGAAAAAATGTAATTCGAAGAATGGAGAGATTATTCAGACCAAGGTAGGCTAATAATTATCAGATGATACAAAATTCAGTGATCTCCTAATAACCCACCAAAAATGCACGGTCAAATTCTGAAGGTGTAAGAGAAAGGATGAAGATGAATATAGCTGTACAAACACCTCGGATTCAGTCTTAAGATCCCTTCTCATCCCCTCCATATCAACAAAGGCAATAAGCTTGGGAGCCCATTATAATGGTGAGAGATAAGCCTTCTCACAGCACGCCTTGCTATAACTTGTAGATTTATTAAGGTGCACCACGAATTTGTAAAAAGAATGCGGTCATTGCAAAGAGCTATCTTTTGAAGTGGTAGGCAATTTACAAACTTTGTGTAGCTAATCCGCAAGAGTTACATTAATATACAACATGCAAAACACATTTTCCCTGGGGCTCAGCGAGGAGAATCTAGTGCACATGTCATCTGTTTCTGTGAATGCTGAAGATTACAATTATGTTTTGATGTTAATCCAACTTCTGCAAATTCCTTGTTGTGATGGGCTCTATGAAAATGTGAGTGACAGGATAAATCTTTTTAAATCGAATACAATACCACTGAAAAGAGCTGATGTTTTCAAATGGTATACCCAGCCTCTAGATGCCTAGAATAATTCACAAAGTGAATAAGTCTCTACAGTGACCTATTTGGTAAGAGGAAGGAGGGGCAGGGGTAAAATCACATTCTGCACGCTGTTTACAATGTCATGTTCCGAATGTACAGTAACAATCACCTCCAATGCTTTGAGGTCCTCATAGACAACCTGTAGACTGGGAGCTCCGAGGTGGTTGATGAAGAAATCTCCATCTCCTTGCATCTGCACAGAACTGAGGTTGGCTTCTGGGCACTTTGCTCTCCAGGAGCAGTTGAAATTCTTTTTCTGAAAGTAGAAATTAGAATTGTTCATGGAACCAATGGTAACAACTCATCCCTTCATTATTCTCCCAAATCAGTCTTAACTTTGATGGTGGTTATTGCTCCTATGGCATCTTCAATCAATCCACAAATATTTCTTAAATGACAAGTATATACTGGGCACTGAGCTAGGCACTATGAAAACAGAGACAGAAGTGAGCCCTTACCTTCAAGGATTCTCTGTGCTACAGGGGGAGACAACTGTGTAGATAACAGCTATGTGGAAAACAAAAACTACATAGGAGTAAGGAATGATCAGAAAAGATTTCGTGTAAAATACAACACTCGAGTTAAGTCCTGAAGGAAACTAAGGAAGGAAATTTTTCTGAACTTTTTAAGAGTTCAAAATGTGCATTTTTAAAATATGTTTCCAAGAAAAGCAATTTCCAAATAAAAAAAAGTTAGATCTCTGAAATATCGATTTCTAGAATTCTGCTATATTCTTTCACACCATGAAAGAGAGGCATGATGGAGAGGCTTCCTTGTACAAACAATAGCCTCTGGCAAGACCGGAGTTCAAATGTCATGTGACATTTTCTAGCTATGGGACCTTGGGCAAGTCACAGCTTCTCTGAGCCTCAGTTTTCTTATCTGGAAAATGACAAGACTAGAGCCTATATGACAGCAAGTTAAAAAGGATCTCAGTGATTATCTAGTCCGTCCTATACCCAAATCCCTTCTAGAACATGACCAATGAGTGGTCACCCAGGCTTTGTTTGAAGATCTATGTAGTAAGAGGGACCCTGCTGCCCATTCCACTTTTGGGCTATTGTACTGATTAGGAAAATCCTCCTTATATCAAGTATAAATTTTCCTTGTTGCAATTTCCACCCTTTTTTCTAGTTCTGCCTTTCGGGTCTAAGTGGATGGAGGTCCTCCAATCCTATCACCATGACATTAAAGTTGAGTTGGCTACTTATACTCATTGGGATTGCCCTTTTAAAGGCTGAGCCTCTAATTCCGGAAACTACCTCCAGATGGTACAAGGGAGGGCTTGGGAAAGTTTATAGACTTCTATCAAATTTTCTTCTCATTCAAATGTCATTAACAATGCTTGAGATCACAAGGATTTAAACCACAGATTCTTTGAATGAAAAGAATGTTTTTTTCATTACACAATCAGAATACAAAACAGATGAGTAAGTTGCTGGAAGAGTTACGACAGAAACATCATTCGTTCATTTGACAAATATGTATTTGGTCCTTATTATCCACCCTTTACTCAAGAGGAAATTCATAAAGAACTACACATTAACAATTCGATTAGATGATCTCTAAGCTTTTCTTTCGGTTGTTCAGTCATTTTTCAGTTGTGTCCAACTCTTTGTGACCCCATTTGGGGTTGTCTTGGCAGAGATAATGGAGTTGTTTGCCGTGTCCTTCTCCAGCTCATTTTATAGATAAGAACACCCCGATGGAAAGAGAGTTAAGTGACTTGTCCAGGGTCACACTGTAAGTGTATGAGGCTAAATTTGAACTCAGAAAGATGAGTCTTCCTGATTCCCAGCTCAGCACTTATCCACTCTGTCACCTAGCTGCCCTAAGATATTAAGCTCTAAATCCCATTTTCTAGGTCCCTATGAGGAGTGTCTATCTTAACACATCGTAGGTTGTAATCTCCCTTAGACTAACCAATAAATAAGGTGTTTCCAGACCTTTCCGGGCCATGTTTGCTATTTTGTGACTTGGGGGCACCCAGTGGGCTGCCCTGCTCTCTATCCACTTTAAAAATGAAGCTCTTTCCATTGACTTAGTTATCTACAGTGGCCTGGCAAGATGGAGGATCAGCATCCAGGTTGGAATTGTAAGGTGTCTGAAGTACCTTACCAAAGAGATTTGCAAGGCTAATGAAGGTTATTGACTGATGTGTGTGTGTGTGTGTGTGTGTGTGTGTGGGGAAAGAACAGTTTATACCATAACAGCACTATTGTTTTATGAATGACTTGGAATAAATAAGTTATTTTGACTATTACAAATACCCAAATTAACTATAAAGAACATGTGAAGAAAGATTCTATCTGCATCCAGAGAAAGAACTGATAGATGTATAGACATATGTAATATATATGCACGTACATGCATACATACATACACACACATAAGTATCTAATGGTAGCCATCTCTAAAGTGGGAGGGGGTGGAGAGGGAAGAAAAAGTAGAAAAGGCAGACTCTGAACCAAGGTCTTGCCTCAAGAAGCAAGAAGCAATGTTATCTCACTGCATCAGACTGCCCCAAGTACATAGGGGCTTTAATTCCTTCAGTTCAGCTCCACTTAGAAAACCATTATGGAAGGTCTAGAATATACGTATGTTGACCCTTTGCAATTGTTGGGATAGTTAGCCTTCCCTATGTCTGATCCATTGATCATTGTAAACAGAAACTCACAAAGAGTTTGGCAGCTCACTACCTGGTCAATCCCATCATTCGTCCATTAGGAAGGTGCCATCATGAACCAGCGTCATGTCTCCGTATCTCCCAATCTTGCTTAAATAACATTTCAAGAGGCAGTATGATGTCACAGAATAGCAATCAATAATGCTGGCATTCCTGTAGCCAGCCACCGCGCTACACGCATTATCTCATCTGGTCCTTACAACAATCTTGGGAGGGCAGCGCTTTTTATTATCTTCATTTTACAGATGAGGAAATGGAGGCAAATAGGATTTAAGAGACTTGCCTGGGTTCACATAGCTTCTAAGCATCTGAGGCTAGAGCTGAAGTCGGGTCTTCCTGATTTCAGGCTCTATTCACTGCCCTACATAAATGCCTCAATGATATAACGGATAGAATGTTGGACTTGGAGTCAGGAGGATCTGAATTCAAATTCTACTTTGGATATTTAATATCTGAATGACCATAGACACCTCAGTGACATCTAAGGGTTTCAGTTTTCCCATCTGTAAAGAGGAGATAACAACAACTGTAGACCTCATCTCACAGGTACTATAGTGGTGATGCCTACCCCCTCTCTGTGCACTGCCAGCTTGGGTCCCCAAAGGGAGGCTGCTCCCCTCAGTTCTGGGGTACTTTGAGAGTCTAAGCCCCTATTATTGCTCAAGAATCATCACAGGTGTGCTGCCCATTAACAGCAGGCTCACTTGGCTCTTCTCAAAGGCATTTATTAAAAATGGCATAATACAAACAGTAGCTACAAAACACCTCCACCAGAAACCTGGGACACACTTTCCCTCCAACGCATGCATCTGTTCAAAGAGTAGATGGGAAAACAGAACACAGTGATAGGGCAGTACACAGGGAGGGAACACATGTAGCCAAGACTGGACCACAGTGCCCTGAAGGCCTCCGACAGCTCCCCACTGGGTACATTGTCTCTAAAGAGGGGGCTGCTCAGCCCGGCCCCCAATGGCTGATCTTTCTTACATCCCAACTCTCCACTGCCATGCCTCATGCTCTCTCGAACCTGTACTTGGGTCTCTTAGGCACAAAACTTTCTTTTCTGCTATAGGGCACTTCTTTGAATTTTTTATTCTCTCAGGCATATCTCTGGTCCTTTCATGGGGCCTCAAAATCTCTCAAATTTACTCTTCACCTGTGGGATGGTATCTCCTTCTAAGGCAAATAAATATGCTATTAGACATCGTGGCTGATAAGAAGGAGGAGATAGAGAAAACCCTTCTTCCCTCTTTTGCAGGGGTCTAATTTCATAACTGCTCAGCCTTGGCTGTCTCCTCTCTGGTACTGCTAGAAGGCTTGCTTTTTTAAATAGAGGCCCAAAGGGCTTGGCTGATTATTTCAGTCAATCATGATATGTTTCCAATGTGGAGCCAGTTGCTTTCATCCAATGACCAAGGCCATACAGTTTTCTCAGATTGCTTAAGAACCTCCTCCATACCTTGGTATGGGATTGTAGAAAACTCCTCAACATCTTCTTTAAATACTGTTAAGGATTGTTAAGGGGTCTCCTGAACTTGGTTGTTTTTATTTTTTCTGAATTGCCATATTTTCCAGAAACACTGGACCCAGAGCATGCAGGAAGTCCTAAATGTGTCAAGGATGATGACTCCCACCTGAACTGACAGAATCTATTGCTTGCATCCCAAACTGAATATACTGTGCGTCCTTGGTAGTCAAGACAGGAGCCAAACAGTCTGTACTAGGCTTGTGAAGCTGGGACCATTGTAGGTCCCATCATATAATGGTCTAGCACATAGATTCCCAAAGTGGGCAATATCACCTTCTGGGGGGTGCTGGAACAATCTAGGGGAATGGTAGTGGCTTTGGTTAGAATTGGAGGGCATTTAAAAATAAGGGGGCGGCAGAAGCATAAGAAAAGATAAGAAAAATTTGAAAAACTGTTCATACATGGTTCATCTGTTGTATAACAGAGTTAAAGTCATAATGATTATACTATCTTCCAAATTAAACACACACAATGCAAGTTATAAATGATCAGTGGGTAAGTCTGCCAACAGGTCTTAACGAGCAAGTATTGGCAGGCTAGTATGTCATGCATTGTCTGGAAGTCCTGCATGCGTTGGCAGGAATATGTGTGTATAATGAGTTTGTTTACAATATGATATTATACGTTTATATGATGCAATATTATGATATCAAAATTTTGATGCAAGAAAAAAATCCATAAATTCACAATTATTAAATTTAAGATGTGTGATTTTTTAAAATATATTTTATATTTTCTTGAAATAACATAAATTTTAAAAAAGAAGTCAAAGCGTTAAAGAAAGTAGATTTCCAGGGGAGTGCTGAGTAATTTTTTTTTTTTTAAAGAGGGCAGTAGGCTAGATAAGTTTGAGAACTTCTGCTCTACCAGTTCCCAAAGGAAAACAATCTTACTTTTGCTATTGATTTGCTCCTCCCCTTTGGGTGGAGTTCTGCCTTTTTCTTACCTTTACTACAACTTTCCCTTCCTTTCCCCAGGCCACGCCCTTTTAGGGGGAAATTCTGGTATCTCCTCCTTTTGTCTTGCTCTCATAAATATGCAAACATTTGCATGAATTGTGAACTCTTTGGGTTCCACAAGCACCTTCTTTCTATTCTTGTAATAAACCTAGTCTTTACAAAAGTTTTGGGAAGTTGTGATTGCCTATTGACAATATGCAAAACACTCTGCAAATTTGAACTCACCTTATAAATGCCAGTTATGAATATCATTTTATGATTTCTACCTGCCAGGATAGCAGCAGATTTTCCAGGCTGTTTTCTCCCACAGTGTATTTTTTACATGAACCAGAACTACTTTTTTCTCTTCTGTCGAGAATAAAAGCTTCTATAGAAGAATTTCTCCATATTTAAAACAACAATTAACAGGGGCAAAAACCCATTCATGGAACACTATCAAGCAATAAGTCTTTATTGAGCACCTACTGCATGCCAGGCATTGTACTGGGAGATGGGGATTAGAAGATTAATATGAAATTTCTGCCATCAGGGAGCAAAGCCTATAGAACAAGATTGATTTGCTCTACATTGCAGGTATGACACATCTCAAGGATAAGATAAATTTTCCTAATAGTGTAGTGGGGTACCAAACAGAGTGACATAGCAGGAGAAAGCTCATTGGGTTTACAATCAAAGGACTCAGGTTCACCTGTGGGCTCCAGCACTTAACAAATTAGGGCAGTACAACAACTTCCCCTTTCTAAGCCTCAGTTGTTTCATATGTAAAATAAGGGCCTGGGGTAATGTTTAAGGTCCTTTTCCAGCTCTAATAACTCAGATTAGCAGAATGGGAAGGAAGACTAATTACCTGGAAATTCTGGAGGGGTAACCTAGGATATCATTCATTTATTTGTTATATCATCAATTTATCTCACAAATTCCTGATTCCAAGATCAGGGCACTTTTCATTGAATAATAAAAAATTGTACCTGCAAAGAACCCTTTTCACCTACCAGAAATCTGGGACACGCTTTCCTGCAAAAACCCACATCTGTGCAGGGTAGACAGAAAAACAGAATAGAGAGGGAATGGGACATATTAACTCCTTCCTGACTTCCTGATTCCTCAGTCATTAGAATTTGCTCTCTTCAATCATTTTGTATTCATTCCATATATGTTTTGCCTTGCCTTATCTGTATGAAAGTTTTGCTCAGCTGACTGTAAGATCCTTGAAGGCAGGGAATGTTCTGATTTTGGGTTTTTGTTTTTTTTTTATCCCCTTGGCTTAGCATAGAGCGGGACACTGGGCTTATACAATACTTGTAGAATGAATGAATACTGACAGACTTACCAAAATAATACAGTTTAGTTTTCAAAAGATTAATTGCTAGATATATTAAAAAGAAAAAAAATACATAACAACTGATTTTCAGTGGAAATAATAAAGCCTGATCTTTCCATTTGAGAACCTGGTGGTCAAATCTTCGCAAGGAAGAGCCTACGAATCCAAATTGGAAGTAGGAGAAGGCATACATAAGGCAGAATTTTGCCACAACGTCCTTTTCAAAATGTATTCAGTAATTAGGCACCTTGCAAACAAGAAACAAAGAACTTATCTCTGTAGCATAGCAGTACGGAGAGAGATGGCTGTAAGGCTTTTTTTTTTTTTTAAGCTAATGAAGGATTCCTGAACCCAGAAGTAGTAGAGTGAGGTATCTAGAAAGAAAAAAAAAAAGCTGCTAACTCACTCCTCAATGGATAGAGTTCAGGTATGGAGTCAGGAAGACTCATCTATCTGAGTTTAAATCTGGCCTTAGACACTTAGTAGCTGTGTGACCCTGAGCAAGTCACTTAACCTCTGTCTTAATCTACTTGAAAAAGAAATGGCAATCTACTCCAATGTCTTTGTCAAGAAAACCCCATGGACTATGTGGTCGATGGGATGATGAAGAGTCAGAAATGACTGAACAACAGCAAACAACAATCTTGCTCCCTTGGAGCCTGAAATTCTAGGTCCCCACTCTGCCCAAGCTCATAACTACCCTTTACATATTGCTTAAAAACAAAGTCTGATACAATGGGAAGAATTCTGGAATTTGGAGTTGGAGGATTTGTTTTCAAATATGGGCTCTGTAACTTATTACTTGTGTGACCTTGGGCATACTCTCTGAATCTCAATTTCTTCTCATATAAAATGAAAGGACTGAGAATGGATAATTTCCAATGTTGATTGATTTCTCCGTTGGCATATATATATATATATATATATGTATATATATACGTATATAGATATAGATATGTATAGGGTGTATTTGTTTATTTATTGCCAGGTAAATCAAGGAGCTATATTAACAGATAATGTGTTGATTATAGTCTGTCTTCTCTACCTCAGTTCCCAGGTGACTACAACAGTACACCATGTTAGAATGGAATTCTGTGGCCAAGAATAAAGTCTGTAATAAATATATACAACAAATGAATGTTTTTGCTTAAGAAGTCAGTATTCCCTTAACTTGGACAATTTTTACAATGACTTTTTGAAACAGCATAATCATTTCATAAAAACAAAATGAGACTACATGACCATTTAATGGGCTTCATCCTGCATGTTTAACTCCCCCAGTCTGTACTATGCTTAAATTAGAGGTTTTTCAAAACAGAAAGGTGGCACTGACTCAAAATTAGTCATTGTAAGCTTTGCAATGTAGACTTGCTCTAAGATTTAGAGAATGTGCCCACTACATTCTTCTCTCATTCATAAACACAGTTTCCCAACATGCTTTAATACTTTGTCTACTTCTATTTGTCCTCATTCTTACATAAAGTCTTTCTTCCAACAAAAACTGCCCACACTCCATTTTCCAAGACAATTCAGACCTCAACTCCAACTGTTCATTGAATTCTTTCTTTGCCGTGATGGCCATAGAGAACTGTTCTGAGTTCGTTATCCTTTCAGGAATGGCCCTCCTCAGACAATTCCTCTAGTCTTTATTCAAAGTCCTTGTCCTTCTTTCCAGTGTTGCCATGGCTACCCCCAACCTCAGGTTTAGCCTTCCTAGTCCATCCCCGATTTTAGTCCATTTCTGGTTATAAGTGACACCCTTACTTTTATGCTTGTAACACCGAAATCTAACTTTTGTCCTTGGATTAATCTGTAACCCTTTGGATCTTTATGTATTATCATTAGTGATAATAACTAAATTTACGCAGTGCTTCTGGGTTTGCAAAATACTTTACATTTAACATTTTACTTGATCCTTACAACCACTCTGTGATGTGGGTGCTTATTCCCATTTTACAGATGAGGAAACTGAGGTTGGGATATATTAGGTGACTTGCTCAGGGTCACAAACGTGGTAAGTGTCTGAGGCACGATTCTAGCTCACTTCTTTCTGACTCTTTCACTGACATTCCTCTCCTCCTCTTATTTCCTTTTCTCATGAGAGAAAAGGGGAGTGAAAAAGTAAGGGACTCTAAGTTGTTAACAATGTTCTATTCATTCCCCAATCTGTTGCTCTCCTTCAGACTTCATCATGTCCCCAGGAATCTTTTCATCCAGCAAGATCACTTCAGCATTGGTCCTCACATCCCATTAGTCCCCTCTGCTCCTGGGATCTCTCTGAATGGAAGGTGGAAGACTGGAAAGTGCCTTTGTACATCTCCATTTAAGGAGGACATCCACATGAACCATCTCTTTATTTCTCATCCAGCTGCTTATCCCAGATACCAACATAAATATTTGGAGCTTTGTATCTATTCCTTTATCTAAATCAGTGATACACACAATACACACAGATACAGATATGATACATATGTGTATATGTCTCTGTATAGCTATAAATATGTGTATATACATATGTAAATATATGTATATGTTTATATATGTGTTTATACACACAAATGTATATGCACAAACACATCTCTGTGTGTGTGTGTGTGTGTGTGTGTGTGTGTGTGTGTGTGAATATACACACATTAGCAAAACTTTGATTCCATCAGGTTGCACTGATAACTATATTAAAGAGCAGAGAGCTAAACACACTTCCCAGGGACACTGGAGACCTTCTTCCCAGATGAAATTGAACCAATGACTGATAGGCTTTTTTCTAATAACTCAAATGTCTCAACCTAATCCTGGGCTAATGCAGAAAAAAAATCTTTCAGGAAGACAACTTCATTGATTATTAATTATGGAAATTAGCTAAAATAGCCCAATATAAAGGTAGTCTTCAAATTTTGCAAATATTGACTTAATTCCTTAATGTTTGTCTTGCATGGATCTTGTTTTCATAGGTAATTTTTCTCTTAAGGGGTGTGTGTGTGTGTGTGTGTGTGTGTGTGTATGTGTGTGCGCATATTGCATACTGGAAAATAAGCTTGGTACTCAGCTGTGGATTCTGTTTTGGGTTCTACCTCTGATCTGCCATGTGCAATTAAACAAGTCGCATCATAAACCAATTGGTTTGACATCTCAAACCAATATTAAATTGTTGAAACCATCCACAAATAACAAAATGGATTAGGCATAGAATCAGAGACATGCCAGCCCCAGGGTCGCCAGCATCCCAGGAACATGTTTTTCAGCATCTGAATTATTGTTAATATTCTCTTCCACTCACAGGCAAGAATGTTTGGATTTTATCTTGGCTTAAGGCAGGGCAAAATAAAATGCAGAGATTCTTCTCAAGAACTATGGAGGTTGCTTTTGTTCTATGATTTTGAAACCGAAGTCACTTTAGCTTACTGGGTCTCCATTTCCTCGACTATAAAATGAGGGGTTTGGAAGCTAAAAATTCTCCATTCTGAATGATCCTTTAGATATCTTCCAGATCTAATATTCTGAGTGTCTCATGCCCTTTGTAATTAGGTTCTATACCTAAGGGCCTTCTGGTCTTTCACATTCCCTTTCATTTTAGTGGATTATACAGTGACCATCCACCTTGAAATAGCTTCTCTCCTCTTCAAATAAGGCCAAAAAGAATATACGGTGATGGAGAAGTTGAAAGGAATGCCAATTTGATTCGATTTTACCCTCAGTATAACTTTCATATGAGAGGAAAGGAAGGGATGGTGACAAATTTGTGCAGGTCAATTAATTTTTTTTAAACTTATTTACAAGGCTGAGTAAATTCATATTAAATGTTTCATCCAAAGAGTTCAAAATGCTTCATAATTAATGCCTGATAACAAGGCATTATTATTCCACTTCATAAAATAAGCCAGTCAAGACCCAGACAGTGATGATGTGACTTGTTTAATTGCATATGTTAAGTCAGTGGTAGAACCCAAAACAGAATCCACAGCCAGGTACCAGCCTTACTTTCCAGTATTCAATGTGCTTGTGCATGTTTGCATGCATACACACACACACACACACACACACACACACACATACACACATACACGCATACTTGTAGTTCCTGAGGGGAAAATTACCTATGAAAACAAATTCTATGCAAGGGAAATTTTAAGAAATTAAGTAAAGTTTGTAAGATTTGAAGACTCTGTCTCAACATGGGGCTATTTTGGCAAATTTCATAATGGAAAGGGATACTCTTTAATACAGTATTAAAGCTGCCTTCTACCTACAACAGTTTTCTGAAACAATACACAAGTAACTATCACATGGGATATTTGTGTTGATTACTGTCTCCATCAGCAAGAAAATCCTGAAATCCAATTTTGAAATCCTGCATTCGGCATATTATGATAAAATTAAACTATTATCTTGTCATTTCAAAATTGCTGTTGCTACCACAATTGTGTTACGCGATAGAACCATTTATTCAAAAAACTATTCCCATTTTCTGCATGATGTCAACATATGGACACGGTAAACAGTGTCTGTGGGGCGAGTAAACACATTTTCACAGCATACACATTCTCAAGATGGCAGCTCCAATGTTTTTATTCATTTTAATTTGAAATAAGCTGGGGTGGGAAATATTACTCTCATAAGCTCTAGCACCATTAAGAAAATTAAACTGTAACTTCTAGTTGACAAAATATTGTGGAGAGTTGTATTTGATTCCAATCAACAGAATCAATCATGGTGTTTTCAACAAAAAAAACCTCAAATAATTTTTTTTCACACAATTCTGAATTGTTTTCCTGAATGAATGGACCAGTTCATGATTCTATCAACCATGTATTAGTCTACCATCCAACACAACTTCCATCTTTATTCTCCTTGTCAATGGAGTGGGTATGAGAAGACACCTAGAAATTATGTAAATTTACATTTCTTTTTAAACCAGTGATCCTGCTACTAGTCATGTGTCCCAAAGAATGGTAAAGAATGAAAGAAAAGTTCTAAATATACCAAAATATGTACAGCAGGACTTAAGGACAAAAAATATTAGAAGGAAGGTACCTATTAACTAGGGACTAGGGAGACACATTATAACATGTTAATGTAATGAAATATTATTGCATATTAGAATGCATCAATAAAACTTTCTAGAAAAGAAATCACAGGTTTATAGTTTTAGAATTAGAAATGAAATTTGAGACCATTGGGTCTAATCTCTTCATATTACAGATGAGGAAACAGGCTCAGAAGAATTACATAATTTGCTAATATGTGTGACAGAACCAAGAAGGGACCTCAGGTCCCTTAACTCTAGATTCAATTTTCTTTCAATTATATCATGCTAATTTTTATTTCATAATTCGAACCCATAAACAGAAGAATTAAGAACTAAGAAACATTGTTTCTCAATAAGTATAAAGACATATTCTGGGCCTCTTCCAAACTCTGCCCAATCAGCCTGCCCACAAGTGGCCTGGTCGGCCTAACCAGAGAGTTGACTTCAAACTGTGTAAAACCTAAAAACTACTTGGATTCTATAGTTTCTTTCATTGGTCTGTAACACAAAGTCAGTGGGTAAGAACAGAGTATATTCTGGTTCTCTGGTGCATATAAAAGCATTTATTCAACAACCACCCCCACAAAAGATTGCTATCTCACCCACCCCTCTGCCTCCAGTTACTGAATTATAATTTTATGTTTGTGAAATTAAACCAAATGAGGACTTCTAAGGGGTAAAAAAAGCATCATCCCAACTAACCTTTGGCCAATACAGTAGAGAAGAGAAAGGCCTGCTCTTGCCTACAGTCTCACAGGCCCCTTTAATGACCAAGGGGATCAAGAAATGGATTTTACGTCTCGGTGAAGGATAACCGCTCTGGCATCACGATGCTAGCCCCTGCTGAGGAATTGGCTGACATAACAGAACTCCAGCTATTATTTTACCAGCCTTCTTGAGGTTTGTCTTAAATAGCTTCTCCTGCCCTTACAGGCAATGCTATTTTAAATAAGACAATGTCAGCATTTTCAGGGATGAATTCCAGCTGCCAGACTTCTTTTTTTTTAAATTAACCGAAAAACCTAACTGGATTTCAATTTAACATTTGATGTCTTGGGCTAAAAGATGCGTACAAAATACAATTCAAAGAGGACATTAGGGAAAACAAAGCAATTTATTAAGTTTGCTTTAAAACAAAGATTATTCACTCCCCTTGCCCTGAAAAGTTTAAGGAAATTGCCTGGTTTTTTAAAGGAAACAGCACAAGAATCAACATACTTTTAAGCCTTTTTTTAAGCTTCAGTTACCGGAGATCACAGAATACATTGTTTGACAAGTAATCTGCATTGATTTGTAATACGATTTCATGGAAAGAACACTGGAAATCTTTCTAGTTCTGGCTCTGATGTTTCCTTTTGTAAAACTTTCAACTCATTTTCATCAACTATAAAAAGAGGTTGCACCACATCAGGCATTCTTAAGTTGGGGTTCGTGAACATGTCCAGAGACTTCACCTCTGGTCCAAAGGGGCCCATGAGACACAAAATGGCTAAGAACTCCAGGATTAGACAATCTTTCAATCAAGTCCTTCTTTAAAGTACATTTTTTTAGATGTGTTAGACTCTCTGCTAAGTGCTAAGGCTACAAAGACAGAGATGAGAGTTTCTGCCCTCAGGAAGTTTGCAGTCCTTTGAGGGAATTAACAAATACACCTATAAATTAGAAAATACTCCTAACACACTATACGAAGATAAAGTCAAAACAGGTATATAATTTAGATATAAAGGCTGATACTATAAGCAAACTAGGAGAGCAAGGAATAGTTTACCTGTCAGATCTATGGAAGAATTTATGACCAAACAAGAGACGGAGAACATTATGAAATGCAAAATGGATGATTTTGATTACATTAAATTGAAAAGCTTTTGTACAAACAAACCCAACGCAACCAAGATTAGAAGTGAAGCAGAAAGCTGGGAAACAATTTTTAGAGCCAGTGTCTCTGATAAAGGCCTCATTTTTAAAATATACAGAAAACTGAGTAGAATTTATAAGAAACAAGCCATTCCCCAATTGAGAAATAGTCAAAGGATATGAACAAGTAGATTTCAGAGGAAGAAATTAAAGCTATCTCTAGTAATATGAAAAAATGCTCTAAATCACTATTAATTAGAGAAATGCAAATCAGAATGACTGTGAGGTACCACATCACAACCATCAGAATGACTAGCATGACAAAACAGGAAAATGATCAGTGTTGAAGATGTGGGAAAAGTGAAACATTAATGTGTTGTTGGTAGAGCTGTGAACTGATCCAACCATTCTGGAGAGCAATTTGGAACTCTGCCCAAAGGGCTATAAAACTATACATGTCCTTTGACCCAGTAATATCACTTCTAGGTCTGTATTCCAAAGATATCATAAAAACATGTACAAAAAATATTTATAGCAGCTTTTTTTTCTGAAAAGAATTTGAAATTGAGGGGATGCCTATCAATTGGAGAATGGCTGAACAAGTTGTGGGTATATGAATATGATGGAATACTATTGTGCTACAAGAAATGTTGAGAGGGCAGACTTTGAAAAAACCTGGAAAGACTTAAATGAATTGATGCTGAATGAGGGGAGCAGAACCAGCAGAACATTGTACACAGTTACAGCCACACTGCGCAATGACTGACTTTGATAGACTTAACTCTTCTCATCAATGCAAGGATCTAAGACAACTCCAAAAGACTCATGATGGAAAATGTTATCCACATACAGAGAAAAAATATGGAGTCTGAATGCAGATCGAAGCAGACTATTTGCTCTCCTTTTATTTTATTGTTTTGTTTTGTTTCTTCTTTCTCATGATTCCTTCCATTAGTTCTAATTCTTCTTTACAGCATGACTAATGTGAAAATGTGTTTAACGTGAATGTATAAGTAAAGCCCATATCAGATAGTGCACCATCTTAGGCGGGGAGGAGGAAAGAGAGAAGGAGAAAATTTAAAACTCAAAATCTTCTGGAAGTGAATGTTGAAAACTAAAAATAAATAAATTATTAAAAAAACAAATTAGGAAATACATGCATATATATTCAAATATACATACACATATATATGTATATAAATTGGAATACATAAATACGTACATATATTCCAGTTCTAACATTTTATAAATAATAACTCAGTCCTATAAAGGAAGAATTCTACTAATATTCTCTCCATTTTATAGATGATGTAACAGGCTCATAAAATGTTAATAGCTACCATTCATATATTGCTTACTATGTACCAGGCACTGTTCTAAGCACTTCATAATTATTATCTCATCGGACCCTCACAACGACCCTGGGAGGTAGGTGCAATAATTATCCTTATTTTACAGATGAGGAAACCGAGGCAAACAAAAGTAAAGTGACTTGTCTAGGGCCACACAACTAGTAAGTATCTAAGGCTGGATTTGAACTTAGGTTTTCCTGACTACAGGACCTGTGCTCTGATCTGTCCACTGCACCACCCACTATTAATAAAAGCTGGTGACGGTTAAATATCAAATTAAATAGCTTTAGTTTACCAAGCCCTTAGCGTGCTTTATCTCCTTGGAGCCTCACAACAGACTCATGACATCAGTACTACAAATATCCCCTCCATTTTATAATAGAGGCATGGGAGTCAGAAGGCTTTAGTGAACTGTCCAAGGTCACCCAGCTAGTCTCAGTCATTTATCCTCTCTGGGCTTTAGCATGGAGTCAGCACTGCTCTCCACACCTCCGAAGTCCTAACCCAGCGCTCTATCCCATGCTCCAAGCTGCCTTCCTTTCGTAATTCTTTCATTCAACATGACTGCTAAGCTTCAGGTGAGCCCAGATGGAAATCGAGTGAGGTCTTGCAAGGTTCACACGGAATACATGTTATTTTCAGTGCCCCCAGAAAAGAGGATGGGAGGGGCATGCAGACACAGAGTATCACAAAGCTAAGGAAGAATGAAGTGTGCTGGTGGCAAACCACCCTTGATTTTTCATATGCCAGCTATAAACAAGGTTAGCGATGATGGCGGGGAATCTGGCAGAAGGAATCGCGCCATCAGCAACAATATTTCTACCCCTGAAGGATGACAGCAGCAGCAACCAATTACCTTACCCTCCTGAGCCAAAATAAATAGCAGGCAGTGGGGTTCATTACCATACTTAATACAGCATCCTTTAACAGCTGCAGCTATGGTTATAACTAGGGAACCAAGTATTCAAGCAGGGGGTGTTGTTTGCCCCAGGCCTTCCCCCCACCCCAGTCTTAATGTTGGCAGTATTGTAGATTTACAAACAGAAGAGAATCCCCAGATCGCCTAATCCTGGCTCCCTCACTTACAGAGGCCCTGAAGCAGGGAGGTAACTTGCCCACCCTGCTAAGTAGCAGAGCTGGGAAAAGTACCCCAGATTTCTGACTCTAAATCTACTTGTCTAAGCCTGGATTCACTTATCTTATTTACAAAAGACTGGGACATTGGCAAGAATGCCCTAGAAGCCACGTTGTTATTTTTGTGAAGGCATTTTTCAGTTGTATCTGATTCTTTGTCACCCCATTTGGGGTTTTCTTGGCAAAGATTCTAGAGCAGTTTGCCATTTCCTTCTCCAGTTCATTTTACAGATGAGCAAACTGAGGCAAACAGGGTTTAGTGACTTGCTAGTAAGTGTCTGAGGCCAAATTTGAACTCAGGTCTTTCTGACTCCAGACCTGGCACTATCTACTGTACCACCTTGCTGCCCAAGAAGCCATGCACTTGAAGGTGATTACTTCACATTCAAATCCAGAGACTTTGCCCAGTTTCTGGGATGGGGAAAGGCCCAATGAAGAGATTTCATGGGGAAGGGAAAGACGACTATTTGGTTTGGCATAAGATCATAGATTCAGAGCTCAAAAAGCACCTCAGAGGCCATTCAGTCCAATGCCTCCATTTTATCATCATCCTTGTCATCATCCTCATCATGAGGAATAGAAACAGTGCTAGAAATATCAAGCACCAGTAGCAGTAGTGGTAGTAGTAGTGGTAGTAGTAGTAGTAGTAGTAGTAGTAGTAGTAGTAGTAGTAGTAGTAGTAGTAGTAGCAGCAGCAGCAGCAGCAGCAAATAGCTAACATTAAAATGCTTCTCTAAGGTTGGTTAAAGACACATTACACGTATTATCTTATTTATCTTCATAATAACCCTGGGAGGTAGATGCTGTTATTATTCACTTTTAGTTGTCTAAGAAACTGAAGCCAACAGAGGTTAAGTGACTTGGCCATGGCCATGCAGCTAGTGAGCGTCTGAAGCAGGATTTTCACTCGAGTCTTCCTGCTACATAACCATAGGCACTACACCACCTCCGGGGGTGGGGAACCTGCAGCCCAGAGAACAAATTTTCTGTAAAGTTGGTATTCAGTCAAAGGGTCCCACTTGAGCATCTAGAGGGCCACATGTGGCCTTGAGGTGGCTGGTTCCCCCCGTGACCCCCATGCCATTCCTCTCAGATGACTTGAGGAGACTCGGCAAATCTGACTAAGGTTAATGTTTAATCCAGCGGCTTCTGCTTCCCTTTTTTTTCTGGTCTCTCCTGACTCCTTTCAAATATGTTAGCTTCTAATATCAAACTGGGCCAAGTCTTCTTAAGACTCTCTCTTTTCTTCTAAGGGATGACGAAGCACTGGATAACAGAGTTGACCTTCATCCTCTCTGTAGGAAGCCCTCCTGTCCAGAGACGGACCAAGGCACCACTCTCTTCATTTTCCTTTCAGAGACAAGCATCCCAGGGGAACCAGCATCTGTCTCTTTGTCTCCCTCAATTGTTTGTTCAATGATGTTTATCCTGCCAGGCTTCTTATTGTCTGGATGTTGAGTGAAGAAAGGCTAGCTTTTGACAGATTTGGAGTGTGCCAGTTCTCTTAATAGTGTTAGGGAGGGAGCAGAAAGCAAAGAGATGGTGGAGAGATCGCAGCTTATAATCTAAAACATATAGGGAGTTAGAGTTTAGATAGAACCAAGCCAAGGTAGAGGGCATGGAATGGGGTCCACCATTGTGGTAGACAGTTAGCCTACATGGTAGCTCCCAATTCAATTCATCCTATCTCATGCCATCCATATCCCACTGTAAGCTCCCTGGGGGCAGGGAGTCTGTTGCTTTTCACTGTTGTATACATGCCCTTAGCTTGGTTTTTTCACTAGTGAATTGTGTTCTGTGCCAAAATGTCCCTCACCATGTTCTCTTCTCCTCTACCCTCTCCACATATATTTACACATAAACTCTGGGAGAAATGTCCTTGAGTTAAAAAGTTGAAGACAAATGGATAGATAAATCTGAGTCTCTAGCCACCTGGTCTGGAAGGACAAGTGCTCTGTAACCCTGGGGTAGGTGGACCCTAAGTAATTCAGAGAGTGTCCAAAGAGGACAGTGAAGATACCATTGCTGGCTCTAGCCAGGAGCTCCACCTCCCGACACCCCAGGTACAGACTGACTTCAGGGCATTGAGCAACAGACCACAAACTCTCCCAGAGTAGCAGGGAGACAAAACTCACAGCTTCCCTGAAACTGTTCCCAATGGGAAGACAACCAGGACGGCGTGTACAGTAAGGACACACCCAGAGCTAGATCCATGCTGCCAGGCAACACAGTCAACCTCTCCTGGCCACTGTCCCATGCTCTCTATGGTGCCCACTGATACAGAGCACTTTGCTTAGTGATAATCCAGCAAATTATTACTAATAAGTGCACAACTTATTTCTTAACATTATGGTGAGATTCACATGTAACGTGCTTTGAATGCTTCTGACAATATCCAAAAGCTAGTTTGATCACATCTGAAGTTTGCAATTTGAAGATCAGGGTTCAAATCTCAGCTTTCACATTTTCCACCTGTGTGACTTTGTACAAGTTACTCAGCATCTTTGGGCCTCAGTCTCCCCATCTGTATAATGATGGGACTGGACTAGATGGCCTTTGGTTTTCTTCCCAGCTCAAGATCTATAACCCTGTCATCTTAGAGTTAATGTCTGCATCTGTCTATTATGGCTTGGACTCAATGACCTCTGAGGCCCCCTTCAGCTTTCCACCTGTGATCTTGTCATCCTGAGATCCCAACCAGTTGGTCATGGGACAAAAAATAAATGAAGTAGAGATATTTAATAACATTTTCTATCGTATTTTATTTTTTAAACTGATGATAAAAATATCAGTATAAGCAGATCTAATTCTATTATAAGGAAAATCAGTTAGGGTGCATTCAGTTATTTCATTCAGTCTTATTTCTAGCCTTAGACAACAGTTGTTCATCTTGGTTCTATTTAGGAATCCAGCACAGGCAGAGATAGCATAAATTAAACACCACTGAATGTTTCCCTAAAATAACAAAGACGAAAACATATTGAAAACAGTCCTTATTAATATACAAATCAATGGGCTCTGGAGAAGAGATTAGCAAGAAAAAGGAGAAATTTACTAGCACCTATAAAAGCAGATAACTAAAAAATCAGTTAAAATAAAAAAAAAACTTCTCGATTGTACTCAGATGATGAGAAGCTTGTTAAATGATCTTTATTGTCATTAATGTTTATATGATGGCATAAATGCACCCTTGGTTTTTCAACAAGAAGCCAATTGCTCTGAAATAACACCTTGATTTGTCACAGACTATAGACCACTGCTCTGTTTTAGAGGGAGAGTTCCATGATTAAAAATATACCTATTCTGAATTTACTCATCTATGAAGTCATAAAGAAAGCAGGACTCTCACTAAGAGAAAATTTCAAATTACAAGATCACATAGAAAGGTCGTCTGTTTTAAAGACTCTTCACAGCTGTAAATAAACTGCACCCTCTCTCTCTCTACAGAAGTGCTCTTTTTAGAACAGAATTTCAGCATCAGATTTTATGTCCTATCAAAAATGGTTTAGGTTTTAGTTACTGAAATGGTGTATGGGAAAGAGTGAGGGACTTGGAGTCAGGGGACCAATTTCTTTTTTATTTTTTAAAATAAACTTTTATTGATATCTTTTGTTTTTACCTCACCTACATTTCTTAAGGCACCTTTCTCCCTTCACTTCTTAAACGGTTATTCTTTATAACAAAAAAAAAAGAGAGAGAGAGAGAGAGAAAAGCAGTTCAACAAAACTAACCAATATATCAATAAAGTTCAACACTATCTACAATGTTCTACACTTCTGCTCCACCCCACAGTGTACCACCTTTGCCAAGAAGGTAGGACGGTACCTTCTCAAATCTCCCCTTTGGTGCCAAGCTTGGCCACTGTAATTTCATACCATTTGACTTCAACTGTTTTGTTCATGTTGTGCTTTCCAGTCGCACTGTCATAGTCACTGCATGAAATCTTTTCTTGGTTCTGTTTATTTCATCTTGCATCAGTTCGTTTAAGTCTTCCCTGCTTCTCTTAAAGCATAGACTTATTAAAATTATTTTATCACAACTGGTTTAGCTATTTGGTAATCACTGGGCACCTGTAGTTGTTTCCACTCTTCACTATGACAAAAATTATTGTTATAAACATTTTGATATATGCGAGGTCTTACTTTTCATTACTGACCCTCCTTGGAACATATACCTAGCAGTGGAAACCCTAAGTAAAAGGGCAAGTCCATTGTTAGCAATTTAGTTCATTGAATACTTTCCAGAATAAATGGAACAATCAGTCTCACCTACAGCATATTAGTTTGCCTGTTCTCTACAATCCAAAGTCTTAGCTTCTAGTCCCAGTTTTGACTCTTCCTAACTACACGATCCTCTTAATTTCTCTGAGGTTTGGTTTTCTCACATGTAAAATGTGGATAATAATGTTTCTATGACAAAGGTCTTATGAGGAAAAAAAAACATTTCGTAAACCTTAAATCCCTGATGATTTTATCGCTGTAGGGAGAATCCTGCTATAGAAACTCCCTCTCTTAGTAAGCTTGACTTGGTTTTTTATACGTCAAATGAGGGGTTTGGATTAGAAGTTCTCTAAGGTACCTTCTATCCCCAAATCTTTGGTCTCATACATACATAGGATTGGTTTAGTCATTAGCAATGCCTATGGCAGTTAAATCATAAATTTAAAAGAAAAATGTTTTCTTCACAACAAACCCAGATGTAGGTATTACAGAAATTATTATCCCCATATGGCCTTTGGATTCAAGTAGTTTACAGTAATGGATTAGATAAGACTAACACAAAGAAAATAGGAAATTTCAAGAAATTAATGTGTTAAACTATTGCAAAGTATTGACATATATATATGCATACATATGTATATATATATGTATATGAGAAACAGAAACAACAAATTAGGAGGTAAAATGTAGATATTGCACTTCATTAGGGGGTGTATAATAATGTATCTATTGATGTCCAGATATGTCTTTATTAATAAAGGGCCATAGCCATATAAAAAGACTTGCCTATTTTACCACTATGAAAGTTCAATTTTAATTTCAGTTCTAAACATATAGAACTGGTTCTGATTTTTTTAAAACCTAAATTTCAAGTAGAAAGGAAGGCTAATAGATAAAACCAATTCAACAAAGCCTTAGGATCAAGCATAGATAAAACATGGTTATAGTTATCAAATGATTGAAAACTTTCACATCTAAAGTATCTAGTGACCAACATAGTTCCAAGCTCTGATGCCTTATAGCCTTGAAAGAATCACACACACACACACACACACACACACACACACACACACACACTTATAAAAGCTATGCAACTAAGAAATTGACCTGTTTCTCTATGACTGAAGACTCCAGTGACATTTCTAACTAGATGATACAAGAGTTAAAATAAGTTAAATAATAATTAACATTTTAAGTTAAAGCTGAATCAAGGTCCATTTCATCCCTGAATATCCCATGACACTCTCCCCCCAAGTATGTGAACTGTGATGGAATACAAAAGCATTTATTAAGTATTTACTATACAAAGTATTATATATTATATACAGAGACTGTCAGGAGCTAGATATATAGAAACAGAAAAGCAAGATGGTGGCTTTCCCCAAGGATTTTCATGTTCCAATGGGGAAGAAAACAAACTGATTGACCTAAGTCTGAATTAGATCAATCTGACAGAGTCAGGATGGAGCAAAATAGAATCTACATCCTCAAACTCTCCATTAGCATTGACTAAAGTCACTGCTGGTTTGTTAAATCTGGAAGTCTGAAATTTGTCAGTTGGATTCATGTACCATGAGAGAAACCTGTAATTACTGTTAATGTTTAAAGACCATGTTTGGCCTTCTGGCTTGTTTGTTCAGTATCTCCTTAGGTAGTTACATATCTAATGATTTAGATAACACAGTCACAAGCTCTTTCTGCTTATTTTCCAAGTGCTAGAAACGCACAGTGAATGCAAATGGAACCGGTCAACATAAAAATGGAGTCCATTATTCAGATTTAAGCATGGCCATTAAATATGCATGCCTACAGTGACTTTTCATAGGTTCAAACAAAGCACTGGATGCCTTTCAAAGATAAGAAAGAAAACCCTGATTTCTGTTTGGCAAATTAATTCCCTGTGCTTAATATTAGTTCCCTCAAAGCCAAGATCATGTATTTGACAATTCAATTCAATTCCATAAGTGTCTATTGAGCTCTACAGAGTGTCAAGCACAGTGCTAGATGATGCAGAGAATACAAAGAAGGAGAAAAATGAAAGGTCCTTGTCTTCAAGGAGAAGGCGACATGAAGCAACTTGAGGACAGGGACTTTTCCATTTTTGTCTGTTTCCACAGTGTTTGTCTCATGACATGTTTGATAAACAATTCTTGATTGATTGATTGATTTGACTCTTCCTTGAGCCCTCTTTTCTCTCTATATTATCTCACTTAATGATTTCATCATTTCCCATGGGATCAGTTTTTATTTCCATAAGATGGTCCCTAGATATCTTTATCTATATCTTTATATATATATACAGATGTAGGTATCTACATAAATATTGATATATAACTAAGACAAATCTTGGACACAATCTTATGTCCAAATATTCCCAAAACAGAACTCATTGTCTTTCCCCAAAATGCTCTACTCTTCCCAACCTTCCTATTACCGTTGAGGATATCACCTTTCTCTCAGTCACAAACACTTACAACCTTGGCACCACACAGTGCAACTCACTCAAATGCACTCCCCATATACAATGTGCTGCCATAACTTACCATTTCTAACTTCACAACTCATATAATATGGTATATGGACCCTTCTATTCATTGACACAGCAACCACACAGCTGCGGTGATGAGGACCTGCCCTGTGCCCAGTGATGAGTGGTCTATTTGTCCCCCTGCCTCAAGGCTCTCTCCACTCAGCTATCAAAATGATCTTTCCACAGCACAGAAATGAGTGAAAATGTCACTCACTCAAAAAACAAACCAAAACACTATTGTCTTACTACTCTGTCTAGGATCAAACATAAAATCTGTTTGGCTTTTAAAGTCCTTTATAACCTATCCCCTTCCTACCTTTCCAATCTTCTTTTATTTTACTGCTCTCCATGTACTCTATGATGCACCTACACTTATCTATCTGCTGTTCCTCACACAGCAAACTCCATCCTCTGACTCCATTTGTTTAGACTAGCTGTCACTCATATCTGAATATAAATGCTTGTTGCCTGTTTGACATAAAATGACGTGTGCAAAAGGTTTACATTCACTCTCTCATTTGATCTTCACAACAGAGACTACATTTTCATATTTTACGTTTTCACGCAGTCTAAGAGATTTAAGTTACTTGTTCATGGTCTCAACATGGTAATGTTGACAGCTTAAACTCAAAGTGTAAGGTTTCACATTTACTGTTACTAGAATTTTATCCCATTACATATAGTCCGGTGCTTGATTTCTCTGGATCCTGACTGTGACACTGACTTAGTTCCAATCTGTTGCCAGATTTTGTTTTCTACTTTCTTAACATTTCTTGAATATGTCCCCTTCTCTCCACCTGCACAGCCACATCCCCAGTACCTTTATCCCCTTACTATTGCAACAACACAAAGGGTCTGCCTGCCTCAAGCCTCTCCTCACTACAATCCATTGTCCACTCAGGTGCCAAAGTGATATTCCTATGGCCCAAGGCTAGAGGCTATGTGCTATGTGCATTGCTTGTTGCTAGGCACATAAAGACAAAACTAAAGAATGGTCCCTGTCCTCAAGGAGCTGACATTCTTCAATAATTCTCACGTCACTACTTTAAAAGAGTCAAGATTGCATTAAAGTGGATGTTCTTTCCACTGACGCAGATGCTGTCCCAGACCCCGACCGCCATACTCAGTACCTAGTCTTCACAAATTTCTGTAGCCAAAACCCATTTCTGCCGATGACCAGTATTCTGGGGATAATTATTATAACAACTCCTATTTGTACACAGTGCCTAAATGTTCAAAAAGTGTGTCCTTATTATAATCCTATTAGGTCAGCAGTGGAAGCACTATTATCTTCATTTCATAGACAAGGAAATGATTTCTATTAGAGTGGAGACAAGAAAACAGGCTCACTCAAAATAAAAAGGACTGGAAAAAAAATAAATCGTTTTCTACTAAGAAACAATTAGCCACTGGAATTTTCAAAACACTTTTGAAAGTACCTGAATTTCCATCTGGTGAAAATGTTTTAATAGAAAAAAAAAAGCAGCATCTGCAGAGAACATTTTTTAATATGCTATGTATTGTGGGCACTGCATCTTTTTATATTTGAGGCCACTTTCAACTGCTGGTATATGATCGTTAGGCAGCCATAAAGAAGTCAAGGTATTCTGAGCATACTCCTTTAACAATGTACAAAACTGAAACATGCAGGTTTTGGAAAAGTGCATAACATGGTAACTTTATATTCTTTATGAAAGAATCTCACTATGTTCCAACTCAAACTGGATGTTCAACGTTTGAAAATACCAATACTGGGAATAAAATAATGTAATAGGCAGAATTGCCCTGGAGTCATTTGCAAACTACTGGCAATTTGCATGTCTAATTTCATGCTATTTTCTCATTGCTGGAGGCATTATTGTTTGGGGGAAAGGGAGGAGTGACTATGAGGAAATCTTATATGAGCAAATTGTTCTTCCAAGCACTATCTGCTGTCTTTTGCAGGATGTCTGGAGGCTGGGAAAATAAAGGACCATCACCTTTCTGCTACTCCAGTGCCACAGTGCAATCCATATGGAAGATATCTTCAAAGTCCAGCCCCATAGATTACTTCTATTGGCAGGGTTGATGATTGAGGCCCATTAAAGTGTTCTTCTGGTGGAGCTGTTAAATCCTAAGCTTTGCATATTTGAACTATCTGACTGTTCTATTCAATCACTATTTAGGTTTTAAAAAAAACAACTGAACAAATATAGGATGAAGAATTACGGGCGTAGAATCTTCCATATCATGTCAGACTTTTTCAATATGTTGGTTAGCTTTCCTAAACCTTTCCCCCACCCTCTTCTATTTTTTATTATAAGGGATGGCTCTCTGGGATGGAATGATATATTGGAAAATATGAGAGGTAAAAATAAAATTTATCAATAATATATGTACATATATGTATGCGTATACACAAATGTATGCATATATACATACATACATATATATATATAAGCGTGTGTGTGTGTGTGTGTAAAGAAATCAATAAGCATATTTTAGCATTTACTACAGGCATACACTGTGTTAGGGACTGGGAAGATAGAAACTATTTTGTCTATACTGTCTGAGTGGCAGTCATCTAATCTTTCAGGGCCCCAGGGAACTCTCTAAAACTTAGAATTACAGAATATGTGAAAATCTGTATCAGTAGAGGCCATTTCCTCCCTTGGAATTTTCTACAAAAATGAAATCATTGAATCTGAGTGTAGGTCATTTGACTCCAGAAACAGTTTATCATTGTTCTACAACAGTGTTGTCCAAAGGTGGCAGTAGTTATCTTGGGAGTTAGTAAGTTCCCCAGCACTGGAAGCATCCAAGAAGAAGTTGGATGAGGATTTCTCATAGGAACTATATTGAGAGGTTCCTTAGATGTTAATATTCTTTCTTACCAACGTGAAGTTGGATTAAATGACATCTGTGGCTTCTCTCAGTTCCTCCTTCTCTTGTGATGCTCAGTATCTTTCTGCCTATGACAGCTGTCATGCTCTTCTCTATCCAGGTTGCTCTGGGGTGATTAGAGTTTTAGATTTTAAAAATTGAAAAATTTTCTGGTCACACATTCTGAAGCTTGAGTATACTGCAGCAATAAACCCTGGTGTTCAGTAAGATTCTAATTAAGGAAGAAAACCTTGTCAGTTTCTCAGAGTGTAGAGCAGGTGCTATGAAATTAACTGGTGAAATTTAGGCCATGTAGATGGCTACATTAATTAGGTTTCTTTTTAAAGGTTTGATTCCAGGTTTATTCTGCAATATGAAACTAATGAAATGAATAATGATCACTTCGAACCTAAGTGGAAATCAAAAGAAGAATGCGACGAGTGAAATGAGACGTAGCTTGGCATAGAGGGGAGAGGGCTGGTGTTAGAATCAGGAAGACCTCGGTGCTAGTCTCATCTCTGGCACATACTAGTTGTGACTCTGCAAAGGTCACTGAAACTCTCAGTGTGACACTGCAAAAGACACTGCAAAAGCAGAGAAAGTGCTGATATGTGCAGGTAAAGGAAGCGATGGAATCACAGATGCTAAACGACAACAATAAAAAATAATTTTTTTTTTAAAAAAGAACTAACCTTATTTTAAAAATAAGTTTAGTTCAATACAAAATATTTATTAAGCATCTACTAGGTATGAAGGACTGTGACAGGTTCTGGGGATTCAAAGACAGAAAGGGGACAGTCCCTGAGCTTAAGGAGTTATATCCTGGATGAACATGAAATCAAAAATAAACAGTTCTTCAAAAGCAGCTATACAATGAAATTTATGTTAGAACTGCTTTTTTTATTTTTTCAGAGACAAGAGATGTCTTTATACTAAAAATTTCTGATATCATTTGCCTGAAAACATATTTAATATGAAGATTCATGTATACATAGATATATATACAAATTTTTTATACCTGACAAAGTCCTACTCTAATACCTCAATCCTAATGCCAGGGAAGTGATACTGGGGGCTCTAAGATTATGCCACAGAGCAAAAGCTCTACCACACTAGAAAACTTTTTGAGTAAGGCTTTGGCAAAAGGTCAAAATCTGTTTTGTTTTGTTTTGTTTTCCTGAAGACTGAGAGCAAATGACAGAGTGGCACAGTATCAGTAAGTGTCATTTAAAAAAATATCCTTTTTTAAAATTTTTAGTCATGGTGACACATGAAACAAACTATATGTGACATAAAGATAGACATAGAGATAGACAAAGACATGGATATAGACATAGATATAGATGTAGAGGTAGAGTGGATATAGATATAGATAGATGTAGATAAAAGTAGGTATAAATATAAATAGATACATATATGTATGTATATATGTATATTTGAAGAGAGATATATATGTAGAGATACTTTTTATTCTGATCTTAAACACAAAATAAAATAGGCATTTCTATATCATGTAAAAACATAAATCATACTGCACATTTATTTGATGGCACATGACAACTTACTAAGTGCTGTCACATATAATACCTCATTTGATCCTCAAAACTACCCTGGGATGTGGGGAAGGGAAGATGGGAGGTTCAAGACTGGTATTATTCTTTTCATTTTATAAATGAGGATGTAAGGTCAAAATCTAGATTCCTTTAGTAAATCTTTTTTGGCATCTCTAAGGTCAGGGTTCTCAACTTAGGAAGTCTAAAATTATTCAGAGTAGGGAGAATAAAGAAAATGATATTAAAGACAGGACTCACTAAGAAACAACTGAAGGGAAAAAAAGCAATCACTTAGTTGACTGAATAATAATCCTCAAACTTGAAAGGAAGCAGTCATTTTACAACTGTACTGTAAAGCAAAAAAGATGCTGACTTGGCATTTGCCAAACTGACAAAATTCTTTCTGAAATTATAGTGGAAGATGTTAGTTTATATAGGAAAAAGGGGAACCAAGTTTTCCAGGATTAGGATATATTAGGAAATTTGTAGAATTGTTTCCCCTAGAAGACAGTGATTGGCACATAGTGTTAAAAATACCTCTTTTTAAAAAATCATTCATTGTTTCTTTGATTCATCTTTGACAATAGAATCACACAACCTCAGAGCTGAAAGTGAACTCCAAGCCATCTAGTTCGATCTGTAGCTAAGGAGAAATTCTCTCTTTAACACATCAAGCAAGGGGGGACCCATTACTACTGATTCCTATTTCACTTTTATATAGTTATAATTTTTAAAAAGTTACCAATATACCTTCCCTTGGAGAAAGCCTAAATGTCTGACATTTCCCCCCATAAGTCCTAGTTCCCCCCCATCCCTGGGACCAAACTGAACAAACTTAATCTTTCTATATAATAGTTCTTCAAATATTTAGACCTATATCTTTGCCCCCACCCCACTATTTGTTCTCTCTTCTGGGCTAAATATCCCATGTTCCTTCAATGGATCCTCAAGTGACATAAACAACTTTTCAATTTCTTTCTTAAAACTTATGAACACTTATTACTAGAAGAAAAGGCCTATTCCAGCTAACCAGTCCACTCCAGTGAGAGTCTATTTTGGCCTTGTGATTCTTCAGTTCAACTCAGAAAAGGTGGCACTGTGTAATAGTCAAAGACTTAAAACAAGAGCAAGGAATATAAAATTGCTAGATATTGCAACCTTAAAATACCAGGAGTGTAGATTTTCTGTCATCTTTCATTGACAGTGTTGTGGTAATGTCATTCATTTCTTTCTCAGCTGAGCTAGCACTTAACTTTTTGGTTTTATTTCTAGTGGGACTAACAAGGACCAAAACGTAACACGCCCATTTAAATAGGAAAATTTGAAGTTTGCTAATATCAGGAGAGCATGGCAATTATTTAAAATTACAATGATACAGCATTGTTTTATGTAAGGGATATGTTTTGTAATTCAACTCCACTATTAAATGCATATTAAATCAAGCATCCAGAAAGAAACAATTCAAAATATTGTGGAACCACAGTCAGGACCTACAAGATTTAGTAGCTTTCACATTAAAGGAGTGGAGGGCTAAGAATATATTCCAGAAGACAAAAGAGATGGGATTACAACCAAGAATAAACCACCCAGCATTTTTTCAAGGAAAAAAAAATGGATATTTAATGAGAAGACTTTCAAGCATTCCTGATGAAAAGACCAGCACTGAATAGAAAAATTGACTTTCAAATACAAGACTCAAGAGAAGCATGAAAAAGGTAAACATGAAAGATAAATCATAAGGGACTCAATAAGTTTATACCATATAAGCTCTTATACTGGAAGATGAGACAGGTGTTTTCTAAAAATGTTATCATTTCTGGGGCAGTTAGAAAGGTTTTACATAGAAAGAGGATGAGGTAGTAAGTCAATTATGTTGGGATGATTTTCTTTCTTTTTTTTTTTTTATAAAAATGGATAGTCAAGAAAAACGGATGCCCATGAGAAAAGGGGAGGGGAAGAAGAATGGAAAATATTTTTCTCACATTAAAGGAGAACACAAAGAAGAACTTCAATAGTGGAGAGGGGGGTGGAGTTAGGTGGCACAGAGGATAGAGAACCAGCCCTGGAGTCAGGAGGACATAAGTTCAAATTTTATCTGAGACACTACATTTTACTAGATGTGTGACCCTAGGGGCAAGTCACTTTACTCTGATTGCAAGGGGATAATGGAAAAGGGAGGGCAGATGAAAGATAACAGTTGTCAGAAACAAAACAAACTTTAGGGGCAGGACAGAATAAGAAGAGAGAGAGAAGGCAAAGAGAAGAAAATAGAATGGAGGAAAATGCCCAGTTAGTAATCATAAGTGTTAATGTCAATGAGATGAATTCACTCATAAAATTAAATTCAATAACAGAATGAATTAGAAACCCAGAATCCACCAATATATTATTTACAAGAAGAATACATGAAAGAGAGAGACACACATATAGTTAAAATAAGGAGCTGGAACAGAATTTATTATGTGTCAGATGAAGTAAAAAAAGGCAGGTGTGGCAATTATAATCTCAGACAAAGCAAAAGCAAAAATAGATGTAATTAAAAAGGAGAAGCAGGAAAACTACAGCTTGTTAATAAGGAACTATAGGCAATGAAGTAACAGCAATATTAAACACATATGCACCAAAGGCATAGCATCCAAATTCTTAAAGGAAAAGTTAAATGAATTCAGGAGGAAATAGACAGTAAGACTATACTAGTGAGGGACCTCAACTTTTCCTTCTGAGAGCCAGACAAATCTAAACACAAAATAAATAAGAAAGAAGTCAAGGAGACGAATAGAATCTTAGAGATGTTCAATATGATAGACTTCTGGAGAAAACTAAATGGGAATAGAAGGAAGTGTGCCTTCTTCTCAGCTCTACATGGCACTTCCATAAAAACTGACCATGTATTAGGGCACAAAACCTCACAACCAAATGCAGGAAAGGAGAAAAATTAAATGCATCCATTTCAGACCATAATACTATAAACATTACATTTAATAAAGGGCCATGGAAGTATAGTTTAAAAGCTCATTGATAACTAAATAATCTAATCCTAAAGAATGAGTGGGTCAAAGAACAAATTAAAGAACAATAATTTCATTAAAGAGAAGGACAACAATGAAACAACATTCCAAATTTGTGAGATGTAGCTAAAGCTGTACTTAGGGAGAAATTTAAATCTCTAAAAGCTTACATCAATAAAAGAGAGAAAGAGCAGATCAATGAATTGACCATGAACCTCAAGAACAAAAACAAAAACAAAAATAGAAAAAGAACAAATTTAAAATCTCTAAACACAAAATTGGAAATCCTGAAAATACAGAGACACATTAATAAAATTCAAAGTAATATATACATTATGTATGTTATATTCATATATATAATATATTTACATGTAAATATATATATCATATATATAATAATAAAACTATGACCTGGTTTTATTAAGTACCAATAAAGTAGATAAATCATTGGTTAATTTGATTTTTTTAAAAAGGAAGAAAAGCAAATTACTAAAATCAAAAATGAAAAGGGTAAATGCCCCACCAATGAAGATGAAATTAAAGCAATTATTAGAAGTTATTTTTTCCAATTTTATGCCAGTAAAGTATATAACTGCACAGATTAACAGATGAGAAAATGAAACATTTAAATAACTCTATCTTAGAAAAATAAATTGAACAAACTAACAATTAGATCCATATGAAAAATTTCTCAAGACCAGGACACATTTAAGAAAAAAACAGTCCCTCTATTAAGTAAACTATTTGAGAGAAACAGGTAAAGAAGGAATCCTACCAAATTTCTTTTATGTCAAAAATAGTGCTTTGATATCTAAATCTAGGGAGAGCAAAAACAGAAAGAAAACTATAGACTAATTTCTTTAACCAATTTTGATGCAAAATTTTAAATAAAATACTAGCAAGGAGATAATCACAATATATCACAAAAATCATTTACTAT
>CM053626.1:27154476-27178829 GCA_028646595.1 Phalanger gymnotis | reverse complement strand
TTGTTGTTACATTAAGGTGGATTTACTGGTTTTGGAATACAATTACTGCCATATAGAATTGGGATTATTGGTTCTGGGATTTGATCCTCTGGTGTCTAAATAAATCTTATACTTCCCCTGCCTTCTACCTAGAGAATCTCTATACTTTGCAATTCCAAACTATACAGGGATGTTCAAAGTCACCTTTGAGGTCATGAATTTTGCCTTACTGATACAGTAGTGTTGTGAGTACAGTGCCTGGTCCAGAGTCAGTAAGATTCATCTTCCTGAGTTTAAATGTGGCCTTGGATACTAGCTGCATTTCCCTAGTCAAGTCACTTAGCCTCATTTTCCTCATCTGTAAAATGAGCTGGAGAAGGAAATGGAAAATCATTCCAGTATTTTGCCAGGAAAACTTCAAAAGGGATCACAAAGAGTTGCACACAATTGAAAACAACAAAGAAATGCTACCCATTCTGAAGAAAAAGTTGGAGCTTATAACCAAAGGGCTATAAAACTGTGCATACCCTTTGATTCAGCAATAACACTACTAGGTCTACATCCCAAAGAAGTCAAAGAAAAGGGAAAAGGACCTATTCATAGAAAAATATTTATAGCAGCTCTTTTTGTAAAGAATTGTTAATTGAGCAGATGCCCATCAACTGGAGAATGGCTGAACAAACTGTGGTTTATGATTGTGATGGAATACTACTGTGCTATAAGAAATGATGAGCTCAAGGACCTTAGAAAAACATGGAAAGACTTGAATGAAATAACAGTGAAATGAGCAAAAGAACATTGTACAGACTAAGAGAGATATTGTTTTAAGAATGGCTTTGAGCAAATAATTTGTTTTCACTATTATAAATGCCAAATTAACTAAAAAGGACATATGAAGAAAAACACTGTCTATATCCAGAGGAAGAACTGATAAAAAAAAAAAAAGTACGTATGATGGGGTTTAGACTGTGGGAACCCCACCCCCAATCTTCCCTGGCTTTTCATGCCCTAATAGCCTAGTCTTCCATTGTCAGGTTATCTCAGGATTGACTTCTGGCCAGTTTGCACCCTTTATCTTATCAAAATATCTATACTTAAGTCTGTTACCTAAGCCCTCTATTGTCTGTCATCTGCAGGTAGCCTTCAGCTATTTCCCACTCTGGAGTCTGACCTCACCCCAGTCATCTCAGTCCTCCCTAAACTCCTCCTCCCATCACCCTTGACTACTTGACCTCAGTAGCTCACTAGATTGAATCTGTGCTGCTTGTGAAAACTAGCATCACAAATGCTAAGATTTCTTAAGTCTATCCAATATGGCAAATCTTTAATAAACTCTGTTTCTCTTTGGCTGAAAGAAGGCTTGAGTTGAATTCATTTGAGCAAAACCCAGTGTGTCGATACTTTGGGGTCTTAAGCACTCGAAACCTCAACATATGGTTCCCTAAACCTCATCATGTATAGAATAATTTTACAAACATATACACACACCCTATTTGTGTTTATGGTGGGGAAAGAAAAAAAGAAATGTACATGATAACTTTGTTGTATATTTAAAAGGAATAGCAAGTTATCCACAGTAGATTTGCAGTCTCATGTGTAATCATCTTTTTTTAAAAAAAAATTATACTCTTACGTAAACGCTTGTTTTATTCCATTAATTAAAAATTAAATAAATTTTTTAAAAAGACAGTAATCTAAGACAATTCCAAAAGACCCATGGTGAAAAAATGCTATGATGAACTGATGAACTCTTAAAGAAGATTGAAGCATAATTTTTTTATTTTTATTATTTTATTTTGTCTATGTTCCCTTTTACAACATGACTAATATGGACATATATTTTGCAGGACCTCACATTTATAATTAAAATTAAAGTGTTTACCATCTCAAAGAGGGTCGAGAGAGACAGAAGGGAGGAAGAAAATTTGGAACTTAAAAGTTTAAAAAATGAGTGTTATTTTTTTTTAAGTAATTGGGAAATAGTTGATGAAATAAATTAAAAAAAAAAAACCTGGTTAGGGAACCAGGATGACCTGGGATCTAGTCTCCCTTTTGACACATTCTGGGGAGGTCTTTTATTGTCTCAAGTCTCTAGGTGACTCTCTATGCCTAAAAGTATGCTTTATCAGTATGCTTTAGCCAAAGGTATTTCCTTATTCAGAAGTCCTTTAAATCAATGTCCTAACTGATTTATTCCCAATCCCCAAAGTGCAACAAAAAAAAGCTAATCCATTAATTAACAAACACTGATTAAGCACTCACCAGTTCTCTTTTTATGGAGACTAGATAGAACAAAAGGACATTGTTGTTTTTTTTTTTAATTTTAAGCCATTTAGGAACCAGAACTGAACAGTTTAGAAATCAATTGGCTCTGATCATCCAGGCCAGCCTAACACATAAGTGAGCCTTGAGAGAAACCAAGAATAGACTGGCAAAAAGAAACCCTCTGTTCTCACCCCTAACATGTCTTCAGGCTTCAAACTCAAGCCTAGGAGATTCATTCCTTTAGGCAAAGTCTTTAAAAGAATATCCCACCTCACCCTCCCTACTCTACTCCCACATCCCTAAGAAATTAGTTACAGTATTTGACTGTGATTCATTGTCAGCCATTTCTTAGTAGGGAGCCCCCAGATCCTCATTATCCCAACTATGTTTAAAAACAAACAATATCAAAACCACTCCTACAAAGCTTGGTCCAGAGTAGAGCGAGTGCTGAGCTGGCAGACTACGGCTTCCTTTCAAAGAAAGATCCCAGGTGATGCAGAAACTAGCCTGAGGGACTTTGCTGAGAAAAGAAGAAAGGATGATCCTTTCAACCCCAACTACTGGGATAATAAAAACATGGCTCCTAGATGAAGCTAGTTTGCTAAGCTCTGTGACCATAGACAATTAACTTAGCCCCAGTGACACAGGCAGAGTAAAAGTGTGCTTGCATTGGTAGAGGGTCTTGCCTCACAGAGAATTACCTAAACCAATGAATCATAGACTCTTCAACCACAGCTTCAGGAAAAAAAAAGGGAGGGGTGAAGGAATAAAAGGAAAAGAGAAACCCCAAAACAAGTAAATAAAAGAGAAACCAATGTTTTAGACTGTGGGGCAAATGTAAAGATGATAAGATGCAGCTCCTGCCCTCAGAAAGTTTATACTCTACTCGGAGAAACTCATGGGTATGAAGAGGTTTGGGGTTGAGGGGTACTCGACACCCCAAAGTACCGACACGCTGGGTCCTGCCGAAAGAATTCGACTCAAGCTTTCTCAGCCAAGGGAAAAGACATGGTTTATTAGGGACTCACCATAATGGGTTGTCTTAAGAAATTCCACCCTTTGTGACGCCTGTTTCCACAAGCGGGACAGATTCGACCTACTGAACCAGATTGAATCTGAGCACCTTCATGGAGGCAAGATGGAAATTATATACACAAAGGTTGTGGGAGGGATTGAGGGGTGGTCTGGGGTGATTAGAGGAGGGCTTTAGGGAGGGCCTTGAGGAGGAGTCTAAGGAGGAGCTTGATGGGACTGAGATGAGGTCAGACTCCACGGTGGGAAATAGCTGAAGGCTATATGGAGACATACAGACAATAGAGGGCTGGGGTAATAGAGCTAGGGTATAGATATTTTGATCAGGATTAAGTGTGGGGAAACAGCTGGACCACAGACGGCTAGGCTAGGCAGAGATTTGGGCCCAATGATACTGCAAGGCCCATGGCCTTAGGGGAAGGCCAGATCTAGTTGGAAGACTCGAGGAGAGTTGAAGGGGGCTCCCAGAGACTGTATTCCAGGTTCAAGGGGGTTCTCAGAGATTGTGCCCTCATCAGGTATGTGTTTGCATGTATGTAGGTGGGAAAAAAGCAAAACAAAACAACGAAAAAAGGACAAACCACTGCTCTAGAATAAAGGGAAAATACAAAGATAAAAAACAGCCCCTGCCCTCCAAGAGTTTATAATTTAGTTGGAGAGGTTCATATGTATGTATTATATTCTATTATACGTATAGTATACTAATGATATAATATAGGTATATTATACTATGATAGGATATATATTATATCATTATCACATCATATTATATTTTATGTTATGACACAGAAAGCACAGTAAATATATAAAAAAGGCACTATATAATGCAAAATTTCCAAGTACCCTTCATGTTTGTCTTCCCTGGCTACTCCAATACTCTCTGATGTTCCCCTTCTAACAATTTCACCATAATTAATCCTACTGGCACCAAAGGGTTACTCTATCTATATACCATGCTGCTTGCCTTCCCCACCCTTCCCTCTACCATTTCCCTTTTTGTATTTATTCAGGAAACAGTAATCAGGTCAACACTGATAATCCTTTTTCCTATGACTCTAGTTAGTCACTATCCCTGCAGCTTCTCTTACCAAAACAGCCCTTGCTAGACACCATTCCCCTAAATGTGCTAGCTTTCCTATTAGAATGTAAGTTTTTAATGAAGGCAAAGACTAGCTTGATCTTTCTATTTGTATCCCCGATGCTTAATGTCATGTATGACAAACATTAAAGGCTTAATAATTTTTCATTCATTCATAGATTCATTCATTTTAGTCAACATGCACTTATAAATATCTACACGTAGTGCGCTAAAATCTTAGGATTCATTCATAGAGCCAGGTCTAGGAAATTCAGAGCTAAATCACATCTTGTCCTGGTTTCCTTCAGTGATTCTTTTTGGCTGTTAGTGTTGCTTCCCAAATTATATCATAACCTCCATAAAAGCAAAGGTCATATCTTACATACAAGGTCTTACACTGGACAAATTGTTGAGGATGGCGGTGGAGGGGAATGCTATTTATAGACAGGAAGCACTCACAAATATTTGCCTAGAGATCGATAATCTTTATTGTCTCCATTTTCAAGTAGAAGATTTGAATAGACAAATTGAAGCAATTGTATACATTAGACAAAGAAAATATAAACCTCTGAGACCAGAGACTACTTTTATATTTGTCTTTTTATCCCCAGGGCTAGGTACAGGAGTCACTTAAAATGCTTACTGAATTAAATTACAGTTAGGATTTGGTGTTTCTTGAATGAATTGATGAATGAATGAAAAAATAATTTATCCTTATTAATAAATCCTTACTATGTGCTAGGCATTGTGCTAAGCCATTGGGGATACATTTCTTTTTTTTTTTTTTAAGAGACAGTCCCTACCCTCAAGTTTACATTCTAATAAGACAATTTACATTCTAATGAGATAAAACTACACATATAGGAAAGCATAATTGGGTCAGGGAGTTTTTATACTTTTTTTTCCTGAGGAGCTGAGTTGTATGAGCATCTGGAGGCACATGGTAAGAAAGCTTGCGTGGATAGATGGCTGACTGGGATGTGAAACTGAAATATGGCCTGGTTTCTAGGGCACATTTTAGTCACCAATCAACTGGCTTAGACTCTGGTGGAAGTGGTGGTTCATGCATGAGCTCACCTGTTATCTGAGTAGTAGAAAATAAAAAATAAAAAAAATGTTAATATGTTGGTAGCCTTTCTCCCTTGCATTAACTAAAGTTCATGAGCATGTGATGCACAAATGCAAAGCCTCATTTCAGTTATTATTATTTTTGAATTTCAAGGCTGATTTGATTCAGTCAATGCTAAAGAAAGTCTTTTACAGCAAGGAGATATTGACCACTAAAAGTAATCTATCTAATTACTAGCTTCCATGAACCATTTCTCTTCACAAATAAACATTTCATTAATGAGAAGATGCTGCTCTCTACAAGTCTGTGCAGTTAGGAAGTGACCACAGATAATTCTGGACTGCCACTACTGGTTTTCACATTACCTTTTATAAGGGAGTGACAACTTTTACATTTTCATAAAATTTTAGAGCTAGAACCTTCAAGTTCATCTCCTCCAACATATTTCAAGTTCATCTCTTCCTCCTGCATATTTTGAAATATTTGGAATATCAACAGACCTTAGCTCCCTTGACTTCTTTTTCTGGGGTATGTTAAAGGTGAAGTTGTACTCAATGAAAATCACAGATGCAACATACCTGATTGAACACATAAAGAGTGAATGTGCTACAATTGACCCCCATGTGGCATTATTGCATCAAGTTCACATGAATCTTGCAAAATGCATCAGTTTTTGCATTGCAAATGATGGAAATCTTATTGAATATGTTATTTGTTACTATTCCAATTAAATAAAATGTTGAAAATTTCATTTCATTTCTTGAAATATGCATTTTTGCCTATGTGTCCAGACTTTAGGAACACCCTGTATAAGGAAATATTTCTGTAGTCATGGAACCACCTGCCCAAGATCACACAGACAGGAAGAAGCAGAATTGGGATTCCAACCCACATCCTCTGACTTCAAAGCCAATTTCTTTTCTACTCTGTGAGGTTTCTCTTGCAGCTTTTACTAATAACATGCCATCCTCCCCTGCTCCACAGATCACTCCCTCTTTCCTTTATCAGAAGCCATTCCCTCTCTGCTGATTCCTCTTTAGCCTACAAAGAACCTTGGGTTTCCTCAGGCCTTATTAAAAATAAGCAAACATGCCCTTTTCATAGCTTTTCATCCTCTTTTAGGAAGAATAGTCCGTGCTTTTTCTTCTTCCTTATCATCAAATCATTTTTCAGTGTCTTAGAACATCCCTTCCTTCCCCAAGGCTGTACTGGAAATGTCATGTTCAAAGTAACCAATTATCGCAATTGGAAAATTCGATGATCTTAGAGACTGTACACTGTAGACTACCATATCTTTCTTTATACTCTGTGTTAAGCTCCTAAAAATTAAACTACCCCCAACCCAAATACTGTTACAAGTGAAGAGTAAAATGGTACTGTCAAAATTTTAGATTTGTAGAAAAGAATATTGTTGAGTAAGCATATTATTTAAACTAAACAACTAGACTGTTCCTGATCTAATGATGAGGAATTTCTGGTACTAGGGTAAGAAAGAAGTACTGATTAGTGTGAGATGCCTAATAATACCTAACATGAAAGGGCTATGAGTGTGTTGTCTTAGGGCTAGACAGGAAGATTCTTAACATGCCTCCTAGGGAGATAAGGTAATAGAGGCCCTCAAAGGATTTGAGATTGGTTATGACTTCCAGTAGGTTGGCCCTCTATTGTCTATACTGACATCTTGGAAAACTCATCTTTTCTGGAGCCTTCAATTATACTCAAGCCATTTAGATATAGGTAAAATTATAGGAGTAGATGAATGTTTCAAGGGAGACATATATGTGCATTATCTGTATCAATACCTATATTTTAGGGTCTAGGTCTGTGATGAAGTACAGGAAACTCTGGGAAATTCTCTCCTCCAACAAGGATTGGTAGTTTACAGGCTCAAAGAGTCACCTAGTGGTACTGATAAGTAACTAACCCAGCATAAAAAGCCAGAATATGTTGGAGGAAAGACAGATCTTTGATGCAGAACCAACCTGCCTGGATGAATTTAAGAGATTCCTAACCAGTCTTCTGGCCTCTTGACTCCTCTCCAATCCACCTTTCATGCACCTATCAAAATGAGCTCTGCATGTACAGATCTGACCATGCTATGCTCTTGCTTTATATAGTCAAACTCAGCTTAATATGTCCCTTCTGTCTGTGATCCTGCCATATGGGGCTATTGATAATGGCTCAATAGTAGTTGTTAATTAAATAAGTACTTCAGTCAAATATATGATTTAATCATCATTTCCTGACAGTTCTATGATTTCTGGACACCTCTCTCCAAAATCTACTGAAAGACCAGGAAGCAGGAAGTCCCTCCATGGTCCCTGCCATTATTCTAACCACAGATATATAAAGTTATTCTTATTACGTAGTTCAACTTTTCCATTTATGGAGAGTTAGCGAGTGTAGACACTATTTGAGTTCCTGGGTTCTAATTCTGGAACTACCTTTTCTACCTATGTGACCTTGGGCAAGTAACTTTCCCCAGCTAGACTTCGATGTCCTTATTTGTAAGATGAGGGGATTCAATTCAACAACTCAACATTCGTTTATTAAGCCCTCACTGTGTGCCAGTTCTTGTACCACAGTGGAGATACAAAAATAGAAACAAATCAGTCCCTACCCTTGGGGATCTTATATTCTATTGGTTGAAGTGGATGGGCTTTGGGGTTTCTCTTAAATCTAAATCTGTGATGCAGGCATGCCCTTCTATTTCCCAATTTTATGCTATGATAAATGTGACCAGGGGATGGGAGAGGAAATGTGAATAGCCTTGAATTCTTGTCCCTTACCAAGTCTGTGTGGCATGCTAGGGACACTGTTGTAGCATGCTGACCAACTAAGTCAATGGGAAAAACTGGAGTTTGCTTTTTAGCTACATAGGGTTCTCTTTGATTTTTTAAAATGTTTTGCCTGGCTCAGGATTGACCCAATTCCGTGTTGCTTTTTCTTAAAGGTTCAGCCAAACTTCAGCGGAATCAGTACTAATCCAAAATTTAAACTTCTGAAACTCAGAGAAATTCAACTGTAGAAATATATATTCCAGGAAATAGCCCTTCAGCTGGTTTGGGAGACCGTGTGTTAAATTTTCAATGTCAGTGATTTTATCACAGAAGGTATAAATTCCAGGGTTTGAACAGAAACAAGAGTTGTATTTTCCATTATTATTATTATGTACAAAAATTCCAGTCGGCAGCTATGACCTTGAGTCAGTATTTTTTTTTAATCTAGTCTTATAAGTATTCCTTGAGAGTTTATGTCCTTTTATGAACAAAACTATATTTTTCTTTTCCTATAAAATATATAAATATGCTTGAAAATATCAAAGGTTAAAATGTGAGATCTAGTTAAAATTAATTAATAATAAGAATTCATTACAATAGTGATGCCAAGGATGAGAACAGATTTTTTCAACAGTGAAGGACAAAACAGCATGATGATTTTCTAAAGGGAGAAACAGAAAAAGACATCCCAATCTGATTATATCTGATGCTCCCTGTCATTCATTTGCATGCTTAGAAAGTTGCTGTGAAATTATGAAGTCTTGATCACTTAATATAAATCTTTTTTGGACCAAAGAGACCAGTGGAAAGAATTGAGATATTAAATCTGTAATAAAGAATAATACATTTCTTAACTATTGATCTATTTTCATTTAAGTAAGATGTAAGACCTAATTTGAAAGCTAACTGATTTATTTTGGAAAGGTTGTTAACTGTTTTATTGTAATACTTTAAACTTTAAAAGTATCCAGATCGAGTGACAACTGCCAGATTCCTCCTTTCAAGTCCTTTACTATCCAAACAAAAGTAAGAACCAATTGTCTAGTACACAAAGAAACATCTTAAGACACAGCAATGGCAAATGGAAATGGAGTTGGTGGGTTTTTTTTAATATATATACAAAACGTTTTGATAAATTGGGACTTACTAAAATATGCATGAATCTCTTTTATGTTTTCCTCTTGTACTAACATTGGTTGCTGATGGAAAGACAGCAGTTAAGTAGGTCCAAGATTAGCATTTGATAAGAGTGTCCTCATTTTTCAAAAAAAGGCTGATACTTTATATTTTCTGGATACTGGTTGTGAATTGTAGATTATTCTTCTGAAGGCTCTAGGCATTCTCGTTCTAAAACACATAGCCTTGATAAATATTAAAAACCCCTTGGGTTCTTGGAGAGACTTCTAGGACTCCCAATAGAAACTAGGTTTGGACTTATTCTGAGATCACTGACAAGGAAATGAAGTTTTCATAAGCAAGTAATTACTAAAAGATAGACCTTTCCTTTAAAAAAAACGACCAGTGGGTGGCTATGGACTTAACAATTACAGCACTGTGTTATTTCCATGAGAAAACAGAAAATGTATATATTCACATACATATCTTTTACAGATGATGTCTTTCCAATTAGGTATCTTCAGAGAATCGATATCAATTAGAGAAAAATGCTGTTTTTCAACATTCTATAAACATTATGACAGAAGAAAAAGAAAGAAAAAGCATGTATGCTTTTCCAATTCTGCTACTGTATTGCTTCCTTCATCTGAAATACCCCCCTCCACCCTCTCCTAGATTCAGCTCTTGTCACTAGGCAATGAAATAGAACCTTGTTATTGTTGCTTAGTCATTTCAGTCAGGTCTGACTTCATGACCCCATTCAGGGTTTTCTTGGCAGAGATACTGGAGTGGTTTGCCATTTCCTTCTTCAAACTAAGGCAAACAGGGTTAAGTGACTTGCCTAGGGTCACACAACTAGTACATGTCTAAGGTCAGATTTGAACTCAAGATGAGTCTTTCTCACTCCAGTCTCAGCATTCTATCCACTGTGCTACTTAGCTGCCCTAATGTAGAAATTAGTAATCAGTAAAATGGGACTATGATATGTAATGGGATGTAATGGGATAATACTGATTTGTTTTTTTAATCATCAAATCTTTTTAAAGAGCCTATATGGGTCAAGCACTATGCTAAATGGTCACTGAAGATACAAAAATGAGATAGTACCTGCTCTCAAGAATCTTTTAGTCCTTTAGGGAAAGGCTGATGAAAGCCTAAAATTTTTCCCTTGTTGGTGATAATATTTAGTCCTAACTTCAGTGAATTTGCTTAACACTCAAGTCTCTGAGTGATGAATAAATTCACAACTGAATAATGAGATAGATGACAGTGAGTATTGAGAAATTAACTAAGAGGAAAAAAAAACCATAGGAATAGCATTAATTATCATAAAGGTATGTAAAAAATTTATATACCTTTACATACCTGATCAGTAAAATGGGACTAAAGCTAAGGTCTCAACTTAGAGTACAGTATACATTTTTCCATGGGCATGAATGCTGCCACTCCTCTGCAGCCACTTAATCTCTCCAGGCCTCAGTTTCTCACCTCTAAAAATGAAGAGGCTGTAATAGACACTCTCTAAGATCCCTTTCAGCTCCAAATTACATGCATCTAGAATATGTGCTCAAATTGGATAAATCAAGTATGGCTCAGAGAACAGGGAGACACATTACAAAAGAAAATGGTGATCAGAGGGTCTAGCTGAGGAAAACAGCACTTTTTGTAACCTACAGGGGCAGATGGTTGGTGATTAGTAACATTTTTATTTTGATTCCTGAATGGATATATTCTTTAAGCCAATTAATGAAGAAAAGCTACATGTGAGCTGGCCAACATTCAGAAGCCAAGAAGAATGGGGGAAAATGACCAAATTCAGAATTAAGTTCAACAGGCAGCTAATACTCAGGGAACATATACACAATTTTATGAAAATAACATCCAGCACAAAGATGGAGACTAAGAGACAAGGAAGAAAAATAGAGATGTAGAAGGTTATAATATATATTATCTTTAGATATATCTAGGGATAGTTATATATATCATATATATATATAATCTTAGGTATCTATCTATCTGTCTGTCTGTCTATCTATCCATCCAACCATCCCTCTATCTACCTATTTATCTACATACCTGGTTAGGTATCTCATTCTAATTAATTTACTAAAGTGTGGTTCATGTATCCAAAGTGCAAGACACAGGACAGTGAGGCTTGGAAATTGTATGAAGTGGCCTTCCAGACACTAAGGCTAGCTCTCTATCCACTACGCCATGTGTGCAGTTGAGCTGGACAGTGTTGGATACTATCATGTTAAATATAATATGTAATTTTTAAAGAGCTATAATAGAGATTCACAGTTTGATGTATATACTTCTCTGTCCTTCATATGTGTAAATGTTCATAGTTTTTGGAAATTGCCAAATTCATATTCCCCCTTTGCCAACTCTGCTATCGAATTGCTTCCTACACCTGATCTATCCTCTTTTACGCTCTTCTTTGTAGAATTTTTAATGATCCTTTTAAGGCCAACTCAAATGCCACCTTTTTGAGAAAGGTCATTCCCTGATTCCTCCCTTGGTAATGACCTTGTCCCTGCCTTTAACTTCATTAGGAATTATTCTGACCTCTCATAGATTGCATTTATTTACTCTGTATCATTTCTCCTGGTAGACTATAATCTGCCTGAGAACAGGCACCTTGTCTTAATGTAATGGTGTATCTTTCTCAGTACCTACCAAAGGGCTAACCATGTAGTAGGAATTTCATAAATATTTGTTGTTGTAACAGAACTGGATTCAACTAGTCTGTAGAAGTAATTTAATAGTTATTGTGAAGACATTCCAGGGAAAGTTGGTACAGATTTCACTTAAACTTATTGACAGCAAGGTAATTAAATGATAATAATTTTTAAGAAAGAATGTAAATAAGGCTGAGTAATGTCTATTTCTGGAGATCTTAAAGAATAGTATTACCAATCATAAATTTTATATAACATATATGCCCTATACAAGAGATAAGACTAAATACTATCATGGCATGCCATGTCATACCATACCATATAATACAATTTATTAAGCACTTACTATGTGTCAACACTATGCTAAATCCTGGGGACACAAATAAGAAAAACAGTCTCTATCCTCAAGAAGTTATACTCTAATGGGGGAAGGAAGGTAAAAAGACCAGGGACATGAGGTTGGAGTTAAATCTAAGGAGTATAGCTGTTGTGAAATGAAGGGTAGTCCAGATGGGTTTCCAGGTATCTTTTCAGCTCTAGGTAAGATCTGGCGTCTCAACACTGTTGGTATTTTCTTTAAATCTCAGATTTCAAGCCAAAATATTAGAGCATTCACCTAACTCTACCATTTCTGAAAACCATTATAAGAGATGTCTATTTTGTGACACCTTACTAGTTGAAATTGTGTGGGTGTTTTCCCAAGAATCTTGAAAATGTGACCTAAAGAAAATAATGCAAAGAAAGACATTATTAAATAATAATCTAGTTTTGAGAACTAAGGAAAAGGCTTTATCTCTTTAGCTAATACACTATGTCATGCTGATTCTCTTATTTAATAAAAATTTACAGCCAATTATTTCCCTCCATAGATGCTTAAACATTTAGTATCAACAATAGAATATTATTGTGCTCACATTACTGGGCCCAAAAATTGGAATTACAAGTAATTAAATTATAAGCATTTTTTAAAAACAAAGAAAGTTTTAATATAGAGGACTGTAAGATGCAGAAATAAATAGTTACCACAAAACGTGTTCCACATGTACAACGGATCTTTACGTAGCTGTGATTTCTTTATTGGTTCTTAAGGAACCGTCAATGGTCCTGTTTACTTTATGTTTGGACAAAATGGTTCTTAATGAGAACACTGGTTTTAAACATCTATGAAATATAAAGAGAAAAACTTCCATCTGTATTGGTCCAAGGGATAACCCTTGTTTATCCAGAGAAATGAGAACTAAGAATATTAAGGTATTATCGGTACTTATACTATACTATATTATACTATACTATACTAGGACTAGGTAGTAGACCTATAAAAAACAGTTGTATGACTTCCTCTGGGTCTGTTCAGTGACATATGTGTAGGAATGGAGGAGGGAAATAGGGAGAGTGATCCAGAGCTGTAATGAAGGCATGAGAACCAGGAGGAATAAAGGTCTAAGGGACTACTTTTGTGACTTTGGGCAAGTCACTTAAGGTCCTCAGGCTTCAGTTTCCTCATTTGTAAAATGAGGAGGTTAGACTAGATGGCCTCTGAGGTCTATTCAGGCTCTAGATAAATGATTCTATGTCCATAAACACATTCACATATATGCAAAACACCTTCCAGATGTTACTATTTGCATATAAAATTTTGCTGAGCACATTAAGTCTTGAAATGGCACAGAGCCTTCTCATTGAAATCACATAAATGAAAAATGCCTGTTGGTCAAATAGGGAGAGAGGGGCAGCTCCACTGAATTAGTCCCCTAGCTTATGTATCTTGCACAGGTCTTGCTAGACCCAAAACACAGCAGGAAGAAGAGAGGTGGCTGGATGGCATTTGGTAAATCATACAGTGATTTTAATAATTCCAAATCCCTGGCCCCCAAAACTTCATCCTAAAAAAACTGCAATATTCTCTTAGTGATGTTCTATGGCTGTGAAATAGTAAATAACAGGTGCCAAATATCCAGCATCTGGTGGTAGAAGGATTATACATCTGGGGAGTAAACATCTGGGATCAGTTTGTGAAGATTCTGAAACATAATATGCTGAGCCCTGCTATATAACTGTTTATCATACTCTACGAAGCCTTGCAACTCTCTTGGTAAAATGAGTCACTTGGGTCTGGCTTCTATCCCAAGGAAATGATAAGGTGTGACACTGTGCATTCCAGAGCTGGGAATTCTGGGGATTCTGATGACGTGGCCGACATTGCCCAGGTTTCTGCCACGTACGGTAGATATTAATTCAATGCGTCTTTATTGATCGATTTCTGTCCCTTCGTGCTCCATCTCACTGGTGATGAACTGCCTATAATAAGCATATGTTGTTGTCCCTTATTGAAAGCCATAAACTTGAGGATAATTGGCTCAACCGATACGGGTTAAAAAGTCATGAAAAACTGTGATCTCCAAAGTAATAACCCAAAGGTCCATGCAGACATGCAAGGGTTATCAGTGGGCTGTGGCATATTACCAACAATGGTTTACATGGAAAAAATAGCCTAAGAGATGGGAAACAACAAGCATTTATTAAGCACGTACTCTGTGCTAGGAATTATACTAAGTCATTGGGACAAAAGCAAACAAGTGATCATTCTGGAAATACATGATTATAAAAGGAAGGCTGGCCACATTGATGGAACAAGGAACAGATGAAAAACGAGTGGCTTACACTGGTGCCCACAAAATCTCGATGCCAAATAGAGTGACTTGGGACCAGATGATCCTAGAGCTAGAGCTGAAGGGACTTCAGAGGAATTCTAGTACAATTCCCTTTATTTTACATATAAGGAAACTGAGGCCAATGGTGATGGTGATTTGCTTGTCTAAGGGGACAGGTAGTAAACATGAGAGGCAGGGCACAAATTCAGGACCACAGCCACAGCCATAGTCCCTTCTATATGACTATGTGTCATCTTTGGTGAATTGGGACCTATCTCAAGGGCATATATAAAGGTTTGGTTAGTGAAATCAAGGATTAGAATATACTCCAAAGATACACAAAGAAAGAACAGAACTAAAAAATGTAGTAGCCCCAGTCATTTAGCTAATAAATGGCAACATGAATTCAGTTCAGATACATACAAGCTGAGTGTGAGGTGGGCACAGGATTCAGGAGCACGTACATGCACCCAGCCACACCCACACAGGCAGCCCCACATGGTGTTGCAGACTTAAGAGATCATGGACTTATCCAAAGGCCCATTACTGAGAGGGCCAGGGGGCGTTCTCCTGAATAAAAGGCCAAAGGTTTCCTTTCCATACGTGCAGCTTTTCTGCTGTGTGACCTTGTGGGGCTTTAGAAATGATGAGGCAGCTGGAAGAAGAGAGAATGCGTTTTTATTTAACATTTAGCAAACCTCTGCTGCCTGCTAAGGACCAAACCCACCTACTCAAGGACATTCTATCCTTTACAGGTGTTAGATAAAGACATTGAGAGGGGAGGCTTAACTTAGGGGAAACTTAAGGAAATCGAATTCGAGAAACACTTACTAAGACTGTACTGCGTGGAAGAAATACAAAGGGTGGCAGATATTGCAAGGTTGTTACGAGGGTCAAATGAGATATTTGTTCAGTGTGCCACAGTGTCTGGCACTATAAAAATGCTTATACTCTTCCCCTTCCACCTTCCAGAATACAAACTCTTTGGGGTGGGGGGGAACTCTCCTGATTTCATCTGTGAATCCCCAGTAGTGAACACAATGCCTGGCACCAGAGACACTCAATAAATGCTTCCTGGTTTGTGGAATGAAATATCACAATATCAGCAAGTACTTATATAATGCTTTACGATTCACACGGCAGTTTCTCTCATTTGATCCTCACTGAGGAAATGGGTGTTATTATCATTTTTATCTTCATTTTACAGATGAAGAAACTGAGGCAGAGGAGTTGAAATGGCTTGCCATTGGTAATATAACTAGTGTCTGAGACAGGATTTGAACTCAAGTCTTCCTGATTCTGGGCTCAGAACTCTATCCACTATTCCACCCAGCTCCTACTCTAGATGGTACTGCACAAAAAATTTCCTCTATGTCCATAATCTGAAGGTATTGGCCAATCTTGGGAGATTAGTTAAGGGGATTCCAGAGGCCCCCTCTTACCCCTAGGGTCCAATGCACATTTCTCTGTCATTTAAAGCAGCTCACGAACCTACCTTTCCAAATTTATTACACATTACTTCCCTTCACATACTCTGTGGTCCATCCCAATTGGCCTGTTGGCTATCTTGTATGCATATTTGCTGTCCTATACATTTGTATCCTCTATGCTCCTATTTGAATCTCTTCACAGGCTAGAACGTACACCCCACTTACTTCCACCGCTTCGGATACCTCACTTATTTAAAGTTCTGCTCAAGGGTAATTTTCAGACGGCCTTTTCCTGAGATCACAGCTCCTATTCCTCACTCTGGTCCCAGTACCTTGCATTTATGTATTTATTTTTTACCTATATAACCTACAGTTACAAAGTGTCTTCCCTAAAGGACTAAAAGATTCTTGAGAGCAGGGACTATCTAATTTTTGTATCTTCAGTGACCATTTAGCATAGTGCCTGAGCCATATAGGCTCTTTAAAAAGATTTGATGATTAAAAAAAAAATAGGAATTGTTGAAGGAATGTATTTATGCAGCATCAGACTCTGGGCCCACTTTGGAACTCTTGTCAGTGGACCAGGCCTCCCTAGGGCAGATGGTGACTCCCTCAGGGTTTAAGGGAATAGCCCTGAGGGAGGGGTTGGGTTTTTCTATTACCGTGGCTCATCTGATTTCCGTGGTATGCTTCTCAGTGACAATCAATCAGTAATCTCACTTAGCTTTTTAAAAGAAAATATATTTACTAAGCCTTATTTCAAGGACAGTTTTTTTTTTTACAAAATCATTCTTACCAAAATGGGGGCACACTTGCCCCTTGTGCACACAAAGTCCCTCAGAATATTAGGCTTAAAGTACAAAGGTGGTGAGGCACTTGGGTGGGAACCCCTGTGGCATATGGTGACCAGAAAAGATAAAAGAGATGACAAAAGCCATCTCTCTCTGGGTTATCTATCAACATTGTTTCCTCCATAAATATTGTTTAACAGATTACAAAGGCTGATGAAAGCCTAAAATTTTTCCCTTGTTGGTGATAATATTTAGTCCTAACTTCAGTGAATTTGCTTAACACTCAAATCTCTGAGTGATGAATAAATTCACCACTGAATAATGAGACAGATGACAGTGAGTATTGAGAAATTAACTAAGATAAAAAAAAACCATAGGAATGGCATCTAATTATCATATCATAGACCAGTGTTAGGATTGCTCCATACTTTATGCATAGCATTATTTTCTAAAAGTGACATGGAGGTGTTATCTCTGTCTCTCTCTCTCTGTATGTGTATATATATATATATACATGTATATATATATACATGTATATATATACACACACATATATACATATGTATATATATATGTGAGTGTGTGAAAATACATATATATGGGTACATATATACAAATGTATATATGTATACAATCTATACATGTGTGCATATGCATATACATACATATAGATGTCTATAAACTCCATAAGTCACTTAAACATGCATATCATACATATATATGTATACATACACATATGTATGTATACACATATATACTCTTGTGGTGATTAATAATTAATCTGCAGCTCTACTGCTGGTTGATTCTATTTATCACATATGTTTTCAAAGGAGCTTATAAACCAGGAAAATAGTAACAAATTGTTTTCTGTGTTAGAATCCAGTATGGGAAATAGTTATAGGCAAATGGGGTCAAGAGGATTTGTTTTGCTGCTCAGTTGTTTTCAGTCGTGTCAGACTCTTTGTGACGCCATTTAGGGTCCATTTGAAAATGATACTGGAGTGGTTTACCTTTTCTTTCTCCAGTTCATTTTACAGATGAAGAAACTGAGGCAAAGGGGGTTAAGTGACTTGCTCAGAGCCACATAGCTAGTCAGTGTCTGAGATAAGAAGATGAGTGTTCCTGACTTCTGGCCAAGAATTCTATCTACTGTGCTATGTAGCTGTCCCAGGGGTCAGGAGGAACTTTTGCCTAATTCCAAGTTGACTTTACTGTCTCCTATAATACGACACATAACTCTAGACATTTATAATATATCAACCAAAATTCATTCTCTATCTGTTCTATGAATGCATTAATCTCTTCTTTCTACTACACTCTTCCTAAAAATACATGTTATGGTTTTCTTTTAGGTAAAAGCTGCCATCGTTAACGTGGTTAAAAAATGGCTTCTGTGAATACACTAATTGGTGAGTACACTGTTATTTCTTATAGATTATTCTTCAGACTGAAATCTCACTCTGGGGGTGGGGGTGGGGAACACAAAACAGAAATAACCAATAGGCAGAAACCTTTTGAGAACTCAGAGGAGTGTTCTCAATAAGTAATACCTACATGTATATTTAAGAATAAGTCCTTCTAGAGTTACTTTTAAGTACCTGCTTTTTCTGTATGATGCAAATAGGGCAGCATCCACTACAAAAACGAGGCAAGAGATGAACCGAGTTTATTCCAGAGAATGAACCTTGAGAATCCAAGGGAATCTGACTATACAAATTGCTAATCTTGGGGAGACAAGGCAAAGGCTGTCTCTACCGTCTAACCTCATCCAACAGGCCTGTTCAGAATGTGAGACAGATGCATGTTACTGTCTCTGGGAAGCAAAGTGAATTTTTATGTGGCTAGCAATTCCGTCAACATTTTTCTTTACCTTGAGTCTTCACCTTTCCCTAAAACACTGACATTTTAGGGATAATAATAACTCACACTTACACAAGATGACTTCTTGATGTACATGGAATCAATATTTTTATGCCCACTTCACAGACCAGGAAACAGTAACTTTGGCCCTTGGCCATGCAGTTATTAATATTTAAAGCTGGCTTTGGTTCCACTTTGCTGACTCCGAGTGTAGTACTCTTGCTATTATGACCCACTCGAATGATGTTCTTTTTCTCATCCCTTTAAAGTATTTTATAATGATGATAAGGAAGATGGCAATGATAATATAGACAAAATCTGGTTCTAGAAGATAATGTGTTAGTTTTGGGAATCTGATATTAATTCACCATTTATTAAATAAAATAAAAGAAATGAATGGGCTTTGAAAAAGTTTAATGTGCTATGCAAATGACAAATGTTAGCTATTAAAAAGACCAATCCTATGCAATTGCTGTTGTAGCTTTCATAGACTTGTTTGGATTCATTAGTATTTAATATACAAACTAATTGCTTAAGAAAATCTCTCAGGCAAGACCTGCTATATTACCAGGAAACTACTTTTAAAGCTAATTAAGAAAACATGAGTCAAATGATTGAGGCTTAATACAGGGAAGGTGAAAGATGGTTCAAAAACAAAAAGAAAAGCAGCTCTTAACTTCCATGGTTTCCAGTGTCATTCACATAAATTCATCATGGACTTGGCAGAGTATGCCTTAATCAAAAAAAATTGCCATATTTCTCTGTATATTTTACCACCTTTTGTATTCAAAGATGGTAAAACTTAGACTAATTATGATGTATGGTGAAGAGTTGGCTAAAGAGATCTACGTGAAGGCTTCAGACCTTCCCGCTCCATGCAAAAGTGACTTTTGTCCTTCCCTGCTGTCAAAGAGTTTTTATTCTAATAAAGGAGACAACATGCAAAGAACTATCTACGAATGAGAAACATACAGTTCAAATGGAGGTAATCTCAGGAAGAAGGGGGCAAATGAGATAGAGACAGGGAAAGGCCCCTGCAGAAGATTAACATTTGATCAAGAAGCCCAGAGAAGCTAAAAGTTGGAAGTAAGAGGGACAGAGTATTCCGGGTGTTTTTTTTTTTAAAAGTATATTATTTATTTATTTTTAGTTTTCAACATTCACTTTTATAAGACTTTGAGTTCCAAATTTTTTCCACCTCTCTCCTCTCTCCCCTCCCCAAGACAGCAAGCAATCCGATATAAGTTATACATGTACAATCATATTAAACATATTTCCCCATTAGTCATGTTGTGAAAGATGAATTAGAAAAAATGGGAAAAACCATGAGAAAGAAAAAGAAAAGAGAAAATAGTCTGCTTCAATCTGCATTCAGACTCCATAGTTCTTTCTCTGGATGTGGATGGCATTTTCCATCATGAGTCTTTTGGAAGCATTCCAGGTCTTAAGGGCAGCTAGTGCAAATGCAAAGTAGAGACAGTGTCACACATGAGGAACAGTAAGTAGGTGAGGTAGCTGGATTCTACAGAGTGTGTTATGGGAAGTAAGGGTTAAGAAGATTGGAAAGGTACGAAAGAGAGACAGATGCAAAAGAGTTGATTTTCTATCTAATTCTGGAGGCAACAGGGAGCCACAAGAGTTTACCAAAAGTGGAATCCTGAAATGGCTTAACAGACTGAAACAATGTGTGGCAATAAACAAGAATGAGTTGAAATTGGGATATATAAAGTACAGTGCTTGGGTTGAATGTATACATTATATAAGTACAGGATGGGGTGGGGGTTGCAGTCAGAAAATGGTTCATGAACAGTGAATAATTCTTAAAGGCTCCAGTGGATCAGAGAGTCAAATATGAGTCAGTGGTATAATGCAGTGACTGAAAAAAAATCTCATGATAACTCAGACTGCCCTAAAAGAAGCCCAGTGTGCAGTCAGAGAGGAACTCTTCCAATCATCATCATTATCAAAATCATTATTATCCTTCTCACACTCTTCCTGGAGTATCCTACTCCTTCTGGGTACCACATTTTAGGAGGGGTGTTGAAAAAAAGTCAGGTATGTCCAGGGAAGAATAATCTAGATGCTGAGGGGCCACGCGAGCACGCAATATGAGGTCCAGTTAAAAGAACTAAGGATGTTTGACCCGGACAAGAAAACAGCCAGAGGAGATAGCACAGGGTCTCTCAGACATTTAAACCAGCATCATGTGAAACTTTCATCGGAATTGTTTTGCTTGGCCCCAGAGGGCAGACGAAGCAATAAACTGCGAAGAGATAGATTGTAGCTCAAGCTAAGGAAAGTCTTTCTACAAATAAGAGCTGTTAAAAAAAAAAAAAACAGAATGGGATGCTTCAAGGATTTATCAGCTAACAGACCCTCAATGGTGTCCCTTAGACAGAGGTTCTGTGACCAATTGTTGGGGATCCAGGATTTAGATGGGGTTATGCTTAATGACCTCTGAGGTGCCTTCCAGTTCTATTTTTCTATAATATTCTATATATACCTCAAAGGCATCCCTAAAAAAAAAATTGAAATTCATTCCTACCAACTTGTAAAAAAAAGTGCTATTTACAGAGTTCTCTTTTTTCTTCTCTATCTGAAGTCCAGTGAAGTGTGACTGAGATGAATTAAAATCTGTTAAGGAAAAGTAAGTATAACAGTTGATATTTTTTCAAGACATATTTGAATATGATTTTTCACAGCACAGATGTATATTCCAAAAAGGCTGATAACGTACTTTAGCTTTAAAATTATTAGATCAAACACTTAAAGAATGAAAGTTGATAGCTTCTAAAGGTTGTACAATACCATCTAAGATGAACGTAAATTACATGAGCCTTCAAGTTTTCATCCATTACAAGATGACCTTCGGAAATTACTTTTGCAGAAATATAACTAAACTTTCTGGATGATGCATGTACGGCACGTTAAAGATAGAAGTGTTTGCACAGCATTCATTGGAAAAGATAAATTGGCAGATCTGCCAAAGCCCTCCCTGCTATCTACTTTGCCATTTTACCTAGGCAAAAAGCAGTAATGTTTCATGCTTTACCGTTGCTAGGAATCTCTAAGTGAGATGGCTCACAAACTTAGGGCCCTGCATGGAGAATATTTGTAACTTATGAGTTCAAAGAGATATTGATATACACGATAAACTGAAGCAAGTTGAGGGATCTTTAAGATCTGGGGCTTCCATGCCTTACAACTGAGTCTGGAGTGAGGACAGTCATCATAGACCAAAGAGAAGAAATGACAGTGATAGAGTCCTCCACAATCTGCCACCACTTGACCATTATGATGTCATCCCCCATTCCTTCTCATGCACAACACTCTCCAAACCCGGTAACCCAATATGTCTTGCTAGTGGTCTGTTCACTTCTGATGCCTGCTCCCATCTTTTGTCCTGAGCCTAGAAGTAACAGACACCTCCTTTCCTCCATCTCTGCCTACTGACATTTTTTTTTATTTTATTTGTGTCTCTGTATACCAAGCCCTAAAGCAGGGACTGGCATACAACAGATGTTTAATAAATGCTTATTGATTAGGCCATCCCATACATCGAGTCCCAGTGCTGCTGCTACTTTCTCTGTTCCACTTCCCCTGATCTCTGACATGTGTCCTCCCCCACCTTCCATCTCTCTCAGGTCACTCTGACCATTTTTATGCATTTAATAACTTAAATGCTACATTCTACAGGGGGCTTTCCTTGGTCCCTCAAATAGTGACTTCTCCTTTCTGATTACTTCCCTCAAGGACCTGGAGCTCTTACTATGATTGCTAAAAATATTTTGACAATTGTAGTTCAGTATACTTGGTTTCCATTGTATCTCTCAGTATTTCATCTTAGGCATCAAAGAACATTATACTGAGCAGGGGTCCACAGGCTTCCCCAGAGCATCAAAGATACTCAGCACCCCAAAAAAGGTGAAGAACTTCTCAACTAATTCATAGGTTTCTTCCCTACAGCTAGTGTTAGAAGTGCTGTCTCCTTCATTAGAATGGAAGCTCCATGAGGCAGGTACTACTTTGTCCTTTCTTTTTATGACAGGGGTAAGCACCATACCTGAAACAGACATGCTCTGACCGATCAACTGAAAAATTTTCTAACTTTGCTTAATTTCTACTTTAATTCCAACTCTAACTTTAATTCAAATTCTAAATTTGCAATTTCCAAGCATATCATCCCTGTAACCTTACTAAAGACAGGGCTGATTCCACTCTTTCATTTTTATACCCTCAATCCCTAACGTGATGCCTTGCATGGAATAGGTGCTTAATACGTGTCTATTGAATGAATTAGTGACGCACTTTAAAGTCACCAAAGGCCACTGTGTATATCCTGATGCAAATGGATGCAAGTATGTCTCCTTAGGGACTGGGGAGAGTTCCATAACACTGAGCGTGTGTGTGTGCGTGTGTGTGTGTGTGTGTGTGTGTACCTACTATATAGATGGACTGAGAAAACATCTGACTGATTTTGCAGGTTATAGGGCTAGAGTAGAAGCAAACTAATAAAGAAAAAATCATGTGACTATAATATACATATACAATATATAACTATATAAAACCATATCACTATAATCACACAAGTCTGCACCTTCATGGTGGTGTTCAGATAAAGGAAGCATCTGCCAAAGTGTGGGTGGTAAGTACCCCACCCCCACACAATAGAAGAGGAGTAAATGGTGGTAAATAGAAGATTTAGAGTGACTGTGAAGATGTTCCTACTTATGGGTGGCACTTTGCTGATTATATCATGCCCTGGAATACTCTAGGACCTTCTCAATAAAACAATTGCTCCAAAGAGATTATCCTTGCCATCCACGTGGGGGAAAAACCAGAATGGATGAGGGATGCATATTACCTCTATCATAGCATGATGTTTGATGTGAATCTCATCGAGCCAGTACATCGTGGTGAGTGATGACCAGAACAGAATAGGAAGAGCAGAGCAGGCTGGAAGATATTGGGAAGCTTGTGCATCACTTCTAAACAAGGTATTTTTGTGATGTCTTTTGTTTTCATACTGCCTTCATTTTCTGATGTATCCTTCCCTCTCCACCCCATAAGAGCTTCCCTTATAATGAAGAATTAAAAAGAGAGAAAACAGTTCAGCATAACTAAATATCAACTAAGTCTAATATATTTCACACACATGTACATATATGAAGGTGGGGAGAGGGAGAAAGGGAGAGGGAGAGAGGGAGAGAGATTGAGATTTCCACACCTATCACTTCTCCAAGGGAGGGAGCGAGCTACATTCTTATATCTCTTTTTCTTTCAGGAGGTGTGGGGATGTGGTATATGTATTGCTTTTAATAATGCCAAAGGCTTCATTGCTACAACAGCCTTTCAATAACTATATATATATATATATATATATACACATACATATATATACATATATATAATACATATATATGTATATATATCTTTATGCTTTATAGTGGTGAATCATGAAATACCATAATTTAATTCAAAAAGAATTTATTAAGCAACTATTGTGCTTAGTAATGGACAGCTAGGTGGTTCAGTGGACGAAATGCTGGGCCTGGAATCAGGAAAACTCATCTTCCTTAGTTCAAATATAGCCTCAGATACTTACCAGCTCTATGACTCTG
>CM053626.1:27082475-27153976 GCA_028646595.1 Phalanger gymnotis | reverse complement strand
TTCTTGTATTTGTATCCCCAGTGTTTAGCATAGTGACTGACATATAGTAAGTGCTTAATAAATGCTTGTTGTCATAGTAAGACAGAAATCAGCAGTAGTGTGGACTGAATCTCCATTCTGTAGTAGGGCAAAAGGTCATAACTTGTCTAGGGAAGGCTATTCTCCTGATGACCAAAGAAATGACTAGAAGTTTCTTGTTTTTCTTTCTCTCTGGCTCTATCTCTCTTCTTGGAGTAGGGAGATCCATGTGACTACATATCCTGGAATAGCCAAAAGAGTCTAGGGGAGGTAATCCATTTTAATCCAATTAATATTAAATATTGCCCACATTAAGTGTTAAAGATAATTGATAATTATTCTATTTTGATTATTTGTTATCTTTGATGGATTTACATGTCACTGAGCTAATGATTTGCTTGGTAATTCTTTTTTTTTTAATTTGAACATGTTACTGGTTTGACAATTTTTGCCATAATTTATATGACTTGATTAATTTATGAATTTCTTGATAGTCCATGTCCTCCACTGTCCCCACTAAATATCCTTCCACTTGTCAATCAAAAAATACCTACTTTGTAGAGTTCAGCATTTCAGCTGTCTTATGGCCAAGGCCTAAAATATTTCCAGGAGTGCTGGCCAACAATAGAAGGAAGTACAACAGACAAAAAAAGAAAAAGAAGGAAGAAGGAAGGAGGAGAAGGAGAAAGAGAAGAAGTAGAAGTAGAAGGAGGAGAAGGAGAAGGAAAAGGAGGAGAAGAAGGAGAAGCTGAAATATAGTGTGTGGGGAGGGAAGATCTTTTATTTAACAGAATCCCTTATGAGGAAATAGAGGGGAAAAGCATTCTATAGCAGAGAAATGGAATGTTAGTTCTTGCTTTGTATAGCTACCTAAAGGTTGCATTAGATAGGGAGAAACTGGAAATAGGAAGATCAGAAGAGACTCTTCCACAATAGTTAGGCTGAGAGGTGATGAGGGCATGGAGCAGGGTACTGTAACTGAAGAGAAGGGGGTAGAGGTGAGAGATCTTGTGGAAGAAGTCTTAAAATACTAACTATACGTAGGACTAAGGGAGAGGGAAGAATCAAGGATGAAACTGTGGTTAAATTCCTAAGTGACTTGCAAGATAGTGGTGTTGTTAATAAACACGGAAGTTGGGAGGAGCATGCTGAGTTCAGTTTTTGACCTGTTAAGATTAATACAGGAATAGAACATCATGGTGGAAATTTCCAGAATACAAATAGCGATGAATGGTTGGTGTTCAGTAAAAGAATTAGTGATGGATTTGGGAGTCAACTGTGAGAAGATACTTGAATCCATGGATGCTGATGAGATCACCAAAAAAGTGGAAAGTGGAGGAAAGAGAAGATGTCTCATGTCAGACCCCTTAGGAATATCTGTGCTTAGGGGCTGGGAGCTGTAAAGTGATTCAGCAAAGGAAATCAAAACATGTTGGTCTGAAAAAACTAACAGAGAAGAAAGCTGGGTCATGGAAGTCTATGGAAGAGAAGTTCATGAGGTGGGGTTGGGAGATATCAAGACTTACAAAGGAGATGAAATAGAATATGGAATTAGAACAATTTATCTTCAGGCTTATCATAGGATTATAGAATTAGGCCTGGAAGGGATTTAAGAGGTCATTGAGTCCTGCTCAGTCATTTTTCAGATGAGGAAATTAGAGAAGTTAAGAGACATGCCCAGGGTCACACGGCTAGTAGGTATCAGAGGTGACATTTAAACCTAGGTCTTCTTGACTCCACCTATAACATTTTATCAGCTGTAAGGCAATGCTTCTCAGCTTGTAATTTAAGAGAATTTTCAAACCCTGGAGAGGGCAGATTCAGCAGAGGGATAAATCCGGCCAGAACTTTGGGAAAACTGATGAAAATTATATAAGCATCAAATGTCCATTAGAAAATTCATTTATTACTCTTCATTGTTGCATTAGGATGTTGACACAACTCTTGGAGACTCATAATTATCATCCACTATGTGAATATTCACCTTCATTTTCAATGACATTGATTAGCATACCTGTTAAGAAGTTTTCAGTATTTGTGCCTGTCTTCCTTTTCTTTGTAAACCACTTTAAGGAAGATAAAAATATGAATGCAGATGAATACAATCCTGTCTCTCCAAGTTGAAAATTCACCTTCTAGGGCTTCATTTTAGCACATTTTGGAGTAGTCTGATTGACGACCCACACACAAAAGAATAGGATGAAATTGAGGACAATCATGCCGAACTAAAAGGAGTTATGGGAGAAAAATTCTTCTGATGGAGAGTTCAACAGTAAGTGATAAACAGTATTATTCAACATTAAGAGGTAGAGTTTTCTCATTTGCGAACTCAAAAGAAATTTCTCTGTTAGGAGTTCTTTTGAAAATGCTTACTCCTGCATACATTAAACAAGTTCTTCAATATGCCACAGTGAACATATTGCTTAGCTTTCCTTGGAGGCCAAATAAGAAGAAATAGGTGTCCATTTACATGGCTTCACTTTAAGGCAAGGCCCCATGGGTACCCAAAAGTTTCTATGAACAGTTTACCAGAATGTTGCTGTAAACTGCCACCAGGAACCAAAGATCTGGTTTTAAAAAGATGGGGTTCAATCTTAGGAATGTGTTATATTTGTTTCACTTGTGTTTCCAACCAGGTTTCCTCCCTGGAAACATCAGAATTTGGTCTTTCCTCCACCCCCTTGTCTTGGCCCTGAATGAACAATAGAATGTGACTCATGTCTAAGTTTCTACCATAGAGAAAAAAAGAACCATCATCTCTCAGGTAAGCACTTGGGGTAATAATGCATTGATTATGAGGCAGGAAACAAAAGGATATTAAATATTTCCACACAAGTTGACATGTAATTAAATAATCCTCCCCCTTTCTCAACTTCATAGCAAAGAAAAAGCCTATGTTTGTTCCTCTACTCCTCTGGAATCATTTTCTTCCTGGCTAGTCTCCTGAATTACTCCTCTCAGCCCCTAATTATTCCTAATAAACCAGGGAAATTCCCAAGCATCTTCTTTCAAAGCACAATCCATGTACCAATTCCTCCAGAGGATCTTTTAAAGTCTACCCATTTATAAGTCCTCTACCTCATGTTATCATTTTGTATTTAATCCGCATATATTTTACACATTACATATTTATCTATGTAGATGTCATTCCCCCCTCCCAATAAAAAGGAAGCCTCATGAAGGCAATAACTGTTTCTCTGTAACTCTAGTGTTTAGTAAATATAGTAGGTGTGAAACAAATACCTGTTGAACTGAACTGAAACAAATGCAATTCTCCCAATTGTCTAACAAAGGCCAATCTGCACACAAAATTGGTGACAAATTAAAGCAGAAATTTATGGCTACTTCAGTCAAAAACTAATGATCTCTTCATAATGGGCTTTATTAAATGGAACTATTTGACTCTGCCTTTAAACCCAAACCACTCTTTCACTGATTGGTTAATAATAGGTCCCAGCCCAAGCCTCACTTACTCATTGTTTGGATTTTGATGGCTCAGAGTGAGTGTAAATAGCAATTGTTTCTGTTCTGGCCAGAAACTCTAAGGGTCTTCTCCTCCTAGATTGATTTTTTTTTTTTGTGAAAGAAAAGTAGGCCATCTTTTGCCTCAATTCTTACCTATCCTTTAAATACTAAATTTTCATTGCCTCAGACAAATTGAAACCTGGGGAAGATCTTAGCTTAAAAAGGCCAAGGTTTCCCATGTGTCCAAGGCCATCTCCAGTCATCTTGACCTATGTCTTGTCACTAGACTCTGATGGCCCTGGAAGAGAGAATGAGAATTTACTGCACAGCTCTGCCTCATTTAAATCCAATTCACTTGCAAGTCAAAACATCACTCTTCTGATGTCATTGGTTCTCTTCAAGAATGAAGTATGAACAACAATGATCTCATCAGGGGCACTTCTTGAGAATTCCCATGAACCGTAGTCCAAGAAAGCTTCCATTTGTCAACTTTAGAAACAGGACAACAGCTTCAACTTCTAAAATAGGTTCCTTGTAAGGAGCAGCAATATGAGTTTTGGGTTATCAGCATTGTATAAGTGGTAATGCAGCTAGTCTTCAAACCATGAAGTTTCTGGGATAATTGGTAGGTTGAGAGTCCTCAGAAATGCCCCATTACCTTAGACTCTTAGAAGAGACTTTAAAGGCCATCTAGTCCCACCTACACTTGACCAAGAATCCCTTCAACAATATCTCCAGTAATATGATTATCTATTCTTCACTTGAAGACGACCAGTATAAGGAAAGCATCTCCCTCTAGAGGTGGTCCATTATACTTTTGAATGGCTCAAATGGTTAGCATTTTTATATGTTTTCCTAAAGTCAAACCTAAAATTTGGTCTAACTTCTAGTCATTCTTTCTAGTTCTTTTCCTTTGGGCAGTATGAAAGATCACATTGGAGAAGCAACTGTTGATTCACAGCACAACAAAGACCTGCTAAGAATACTGGGTGTGGGGGGGGCAGGGAGAGAATAACATATACATTTTTTTTTCTCAGTTGTAGAGAGGGTCTAGACCTGTGATTTTATGGGTATGAGAAACTCCTTCCACCAATGAAGACTGACAGCTAGTCTGTAACTTACAGTCTTATTATTAGAATTATCTGTAACACTTCAAAGTTAAGTCAGAGAATGGACATTAAGTCCAGGTCTTCCTAACTCAGAAGGCTAGCTCTCTATCCACTCTTCTGTGCTGCCTCTAACACATTGGTTAAGAATAATAGACAACCTGTAGAGGTCAGGGATGAAAGGCAGTTCAGCACCATGGAAAGCATACTGGACTTGTCAGAAGGCATGTTTTCAAATTTGAGTTCTAATACTTTGTAGTGTATGACCTTAACCTTTTTGGATCTCATTTTCCTCATCTTATGATTCATTTAAGTCTGTGATTATTTTTTAATCTTAAAACAGAGATGACTCAAAGACACAACAGTGTTAAGAAATTATTCTGTTTTTCGTACACAGTCAGAAAACTGTTTAAACATCTCTGGAGGGTTTTTTATGTTGCATTGTATATTTATTTTGTCAAACATTTTCCAATTATATTTTAATCTGGTGGGGACAGGGAGTTTGATATCTCTGAAGTAAGTGATGTCAAAATAGAGACAGTAGGGAAGGAGAAAAAGGACAGGAGGGGAGGGAATTCTTTTATGCTCTTAAAGATTTACCAGAATTTTGCAAAAATAGGAGTGGAAATAAACCTAGCACAAACATACATGCAGATATGTCCATGCAATTCTTCTAAGAGAGAGGAACCGATGAAGGTTAAAAAAATGGGGAGTAAGTCACAGCAAACAGCCCAGGCCATCTCTGATTTACCAGAATAGATCTCCATATTCCTCATGGAGAAGCACCATTTTCAAAGTATAACAACAAAACTCTGAGATCTCTTCATCTAGAAGTTGGAATACGTATACTACGTACAGCCATGAAAGAGTCTCTGATGAATTCGGTCACAAAATTTTTTTGATTCAAATGGAAGACAGATCTTGTCTAGCAATAACATCTTCCCCAATAAAGAGCTAGGAGAGCAACAATGCCAATGAGCATGTCAAAGAATAATCAAGTGAACCAAGTGTAAAGCTGTCCTCTCTAATTTGGTTCCATCCGTCATCCCTGTGATTAAAGGGCCCCGAATGCTTTTCTTAGCTCACCTCTCTCTTTTCCCACCCCTCTCTGTTCAGCCACTTTCCTGTCTCTTACCACTCTTCAATGAGAGGTTGGACATAAAAGTCAAAGGCAGCTTCTATTCCCTCTGGAGATATTTTCATCTCTATAGAAATAGCATACTGTCCCATTTCTTTAGTGACTCACTATTGATTTATAATGCACACATACTTTTATCCTTGTGCAAAAGATATCTCATTGAAATAAATTAATACTTTTCTAAGATTAGTGTGTAAACCATTAAATAAGTGATGGCCCTACTGCCCTGAGTGACATCCTAAGGGACTTAAGGAATTAAAGGAGGAAGTCCCGCCCCACCTGGCCTAGGAGGCAGAGAGGGGGTTTTATGTGCAGGTTTTGACTCTGCCCTTTTCTGGTTGTGCGAGATGGGAATAAAGAGAAACAAAAGGATGTGTTTTATCTAAATTTTGTAGCAGTCCCTTCTGCTCTCAATCATTGGGTGTTTAATAAATGATTGCTGTATTGTATTGTATCTAATATAACAAAATGTTATTATAAAGCACTTCATTCACTTGGATTTTATTTAGTTTTTATTCCTTCTTTGAAAATCTGCCAAATTTAGCCACTCCAAATTGTCATCAACATCTAATCTACTATTTCTCTCAAACGATAACACAAAAATCTGACCTGTTTGTATTCTTTCCAATTTCAGAGAAAAATTAGAACTCATTTAATAAGTCTAAAAGAATTTAAGATAATGATTTACTCAAGTAGTTTAGAGACTTTGAGGAAAATTTTCACTCACTCAATTTCAAGCTGCAGAAGCTTGCCTGAGTGTCTTGTTTTGATTAAAGAAAATCTGATGAATGTCTCATTCTTTTGTTTGAAAGGATCTTTTTTCCTTTCTATTTCAGCCACCTATCCTATCAAAAATTATAATGAAGTAGAAGAGTCTCATTTCAGACACAAATCTGTGAAAATTTGTGATTTGGAGGAGAACTTAGAAACCATGGAAGTGACCCATTTTACAGGTGAAGAAACTAAAGCTTTAAGAGGTTGGGATGCCCAAAGTCACATAGGTTCAAATAGAACTAGGGTTTGAACAAAGGTTCACTGATTCCAGATTCTCTGTGCCATGATACAAGGCCTAAAAATATTATTCATCTTTTACAATGTATTCCATAGTTTTGCTTTTAAAAATATCTGCAAAATTACTGTAAAACAATAGAATGTGAGCTCATCAAAGGCAGGAACAGGCTCCCTTTTATGTCACTGAATACCAGTCACTGAACACAGAGCCTAGTACAAAACAAACAATAAATATTTGTTGAATTGAACTGAAATCATGTCTCTAAAGACAGAGGTCTGGCCAGGTCACTTCTCTTTCCCACATTGCTTGTAGGATTAAATAGAAGCTCCTTAGCCTGTAGATAAATGCACTTCAGCACCTGGCTCCCTTCTACCTTTCCTCATGTTTCCTAATACATTCTTTCACATCTAAGAATATCCTTCTCTGCCTGAACCATCTTTTCTACCCTACCACTTTTGTTGCTACAACTTTTTCACCTTTTGATTTAGGAATGTATATCAAATTAATTGGTTCTTCACTGGGAGATTCCACCTGATTAAAAAAAATCAAAATCAGTATTACCATTACTTGTGGAAAGAGCTTGTCAGTCTCCTTCACTGTGGCTCTACTAGCCATCCCTGTGACTCTCTAGACTAAAACTCCCCTTCTTAGCCACCACTCCCTTTTATCGGCTGTCTTTTCCTAATAAGAATTTAAGCTGTTTGAGGGAAGAGAATAGAGATCTTTTATATTTATAGCCCAACCCTAGCATATAGGGAGTACTTATTAAATGCTCATGAATTAGCAAATTCATTGATTCTCGTTTCCCACATCAGACCATAAAATCCTTGAGGGCAGGAACTATTTCATTTATGCTTTTGTCTCCCCAAAGCTCAGCACAATGTGTGGCACATAACAGGTGCTTAATAAATGCTTGTGCATTAGCTGTGTTTGGGATGAAATTTCTAGCTGTAAGAAGTTTGTCACTGAGCTATTTCTGTACAGGGGTCTTTCCTAGTCTTTCACATTTGCAAAATGCAGGTCTCCGATTAAGAACGTTACAATGATTTTTTTTTTATTGCAAACCTATCCGGCCACAATAGAAATGCTGTCACCATATCTCCACATTGAAAGGGACCTCAGAGGCCATCTCCTAGGGACCGAACAAGCATTTCCATACAGCACAGCTGGTCTTCATTCTCAGACCACGTAAGCCATTACTCGCAGTGGCAGGCTATTCTACCAGCTCGGATTATTTGGAGGTATTTCTCAATGTTAAGACTAAATTTGCCTCTTTGCAAACCTGTACCCATTACTTCTGACTAATTCCTTTTCCAAACCCTAAAACCATTGTATCAATAACCTCATGCCCTGCTTGCCTAAGCTCACTGAACCCACAGATATGTGTATGCAGTACATGTACCAGATATTGCATTAATCATTGACCTTTCATTTTTAATAAAGACATTTAAAACACCTTGTGTATTCTAATATTTTAAGTACAATTCTGACATTATCAAAACAATGCTCAATTAGTTTTCTGTAATAAAGGAATTGATTTGACTTATCTTGCAACTTGCCTAAAAATAAATAGCTACAGTAATTGGTTCCAGAGCACCCTTGATTTGAAACATACTATATCAAGGCACTGGCATTTCAGCAGTTTGGGCAACAGCCTTGTAAGATAATTCAAATGCTTTTTGCAGGTAGGATATATGCTACTTGAATAATATTTGCAGTTAATTAAATGTTTTAGCAGAAATCTTCAAACAATTCGTTTGTTTTAAGTGATATCTGAAAGTATAATTTATTGTAGCATGGGTCAAATCCAAAGATAAGCATTTTCATAATTAAGTATATTTTACAAGTACTCACATTTTCCCAATCTCCCTCCACTTTTTCCCTTTAGCATATTTTATTTGTGTATGTACTACAATGACAGATGAACTTTCTAAATGGCAAAAGGCATTTTCTTATGTCTAGCTGACTCCCCTGCTCGTTGTTTATTGCCATTAATTTAAATTATGTATTCTCATGCCTCTCTCTGCTCCTACAGGAGCGTGGGGTGGGAAATTTCTTAAACAACTCATAAGTGACTTGTTTGTTGACTCTATTCTTTTCTTGTTTCCCCAAAGTCCAAATTGGGGTCTATTCCACCTGACATCTTCCAGACAAATAATCCTCCTTTACTATTTATCCGATGCTTTCCACAAAAATCCTACAGGCCTGGAATATATCACACATGACATTCTGTGGCAGACCACATCTTTGCAATCATACAACTGACTGAAAAATGCAAAGAACACAAAACCCCATTTTCTTACTGCTTTTTGTCCAAGGGCCTGCCAACCAATTGCCCTATGGTTCCAACCAAGCCTGTGATGTTCTATCACATCTCTATTATTGCTTATTATAGTGTAAATCCTTTGAGGAAAGAAACTCTCTTGCATTTTTCTATCTGAATTCCCAGTGTTTACCACAGTGACTGACACATAGGAACACTTAATAAATGCTCTTTAAACTGTAATCAGCAATCAATCCTCCAATATTTTTGAAGTTTCTATTACATGCCAGGCACTGTGCTAGATAATGAAGATGAAAGTATAAATAATAAAATAGTCCCTACTTGCAATGAGCTTACATTCTAATTAATTTTTGTAATGAAAAATGTGGCATTTAACATACACATACACACACACGCACTTTCTCTCTCTGAACTTGTGCAGCACACATAACTATCCTTTATGTGATTTACCCTGGATACTGAGTATCTTCTACTGTCCACTTTGGGGAGATCCTAGACATAAGCATTATCTAAGATTTTCCACTATTCTTCCCTTGATCCATGTGGCAGGAGCATAAAGAGCCATAAAGTACAGAGAGCTTGCCATCACCATCACCCCAATTTAGGGGCCAGACATTCCAAGGACTGCACTTGGAGTCTGGGTCCAGAGTCAAGGAGTCCTTTAAAAGGAAATGGCAATGTCATACTACTGTGCTATAAAAATGATGACCTGATGGATTTTTAAGGGAAAACAAAATGGAAGGATTTACATGAAATAATGAAAAGTAAAATACACAGAACCAAGAAAACGTTGTATACAATAACAGAAATACTGTCACAAGAACAGCTTTGAATATCTAATTCATTTTGAGTATCATAAATACTAAAATCATCTACAAAGTACCTATGAAAGAAGATGCCATCCACCTACAGAGAAATAATTGGTAAATAGAAGCATGTACAGTATGATTTTAGATACATACACATTTGGGCTTAACGGTAGCCTTGTCTTGGGTAGGGTGGAGAGGGAGAAAAACAAAATATTAAGTGCACAGCAGAGAACAAAAGAAAACTTTGAAGCACCAAAAAGTACAGTAACTTTGAAAAGAATGAGTAGTATTCATTATAGAGTTTTCAAAAAAAGAAGTAAACAGTGCAAAATGAAAATTCATATTTTCATATTGAATCCTCTTTTTATGTTGTTCTGTTTACATGGAAATGTTCTTTTTTGTGTATTTAAGTTCAAAATGAATTAAAAGTATTTTAAAAAAAGAAAAGGGGAAGTGTCCCAGTTTCAATGGCTACTGAAGTTATTTACACAAGTGTTATACCCATTTTACTGACAAGGAAACTGAGGATCTGAAATATTAAACGAATTTGATTCAATTCACTGATTTTCATTAAGTGCTTATGATAAGCCAGGAAATTTTAGGAGGCAACAATGTAAAGACCAGCAAAAGGAATAACATCTGCCATCAGAAAATTTACCTTCTATTGAGAGAAAGCACGTGAACATAATTAAGTAAAGAGAAACTATGTACAAAATAATACACGGGAAAAATTCTATTGTACCATCTATGACAATACAGACAATATTTCAAACAGGGTTTTAATCTGGGATCCTAATTCTATGTCTAAGAAGAAGCAAAGTTATAAACTTAAGATAGCAATACATTAACACCAATCCCCCAGAGCTATTCTTAGGAAAATAGTTTGCTAAAAAAATCATTAAGTGAATGCTATTTATTACTTTGGTGGTGGCGTTACTGTTGCTTATAAATGTTTTGGTGCCTATAAAGGGTGCCTATAAAGCATCCCTCAACGTTTTAGGAAGGGGCCAGAGCATAGCAGTGTATGTGTAACCATCATTGCAGTCTAAATTTGGCCGAGATCTTCTAGGATTTTGGGTCAGGGCAGACCCGGCTCTCAGAGCCAGGGCATTGTCAGTGTCTGGCCACTCTGGATATCCATGGTTGACTCTATCTTCTGCCTCCATAGATGACCTAGAAAGAATGGAAAGGCAGGAGTGGCAGTCACAAAGACTGCAGCCTAGGATATTTACAAAGTCTTCCCACGGAGCCGAATGAAAATTATATTCTTGGTTTACTGGGGAAGGTCTGAAGATGTTGAAAGTTAAAGCCGGTTATCAGATAACAGATATACCATTAGCTAAACTAGTACTTGTATAAACTAAAGACCTAAGTCTGGGGTGGGGGGAGAGGGCAGAGGATGCTAAAGGTCACAAAATTCTGAGATCCTGCAACGATTAAAGTGCTATTAGTTTTTTTAATGTCTTTACATTAAAAAACAATTCTCTATTATCATATGGAACACTGGTTATTTCATCTTAAATGATTCACGAAAACAAAATCAAGGCAACAATCCACCATTAAAGATGACTGTAATATATAAACCATCAACTATTGAAGAACTTGAAAAGGAGAGAATCTAATAAAGGCTTGAAAAGATCCTTCAACTAAATCAATGCATGTTATGATATTTGGGTAGCTAGGTGGTGCGGTAGATAAAGCACCGGGCCTGGAGTCAGGAAGACTCATCTTCATGAGTTCAAATCTGGCCTTAGACACTAGCTGCATGACTCTGGACAAGTCACTGAACCCTCTTTTCCTTAGTTCTTCATCTGTAAAAATGAGCTAGAGAAGGAAATGGCAAAACATTCCAGTATCTTTGCAAACAAAACCCCAAATGGGGTCGTGGAGAGTTGGATATGAATGAACAACAAAATATTATGGTATGCAGTGATTTCAAAAGGAAGAAAAGCACAGATGAAAGCAAGGAAGAAATTTTTTTTAAATGTTCAAAATTAAGGAATTAAAGAAGCTAAAGGCTTGTGGACTCATCAGAAACTGCAAACAGGTACATCAAAAATACTTTTTCCCCAGAAGAACATTGGAAGATGCTGGAGAATATAAGCAATGAACACCTTCCAAAGCTTTTGTGAATAAGTTTCTACAGCTGACCAAATATCAGAAATGATATTCAGTTACAGAAATGACTAAGAGGTGAAATGAATATTCAATGTATGCATGATGGTTGTTTGATGAATATAAAAGAGATCACTTGATTTAACTTAATTAAATTAATTAAACAACATGCTGCTTTCAAGACTCCTCAAATAATGTATTTCAGGTATATTTTAAAAATGTGTTTTATTACTGTTTTTGTTTTAAATCACAGTCATTTCCAGATTTCAAAGACAGGAGGAATTTTAGATTAATAGTAGGGCACAGGAGGGGCTCCACTCACAGATGATATGATTAATCTAAGCTTAAAATGCTTAGGGGCTGCCATGAGATGAAAGATCATTCATTAGAACTTAGCATAGCCATCCATACTGGAAAAAACATCATGGAAGAAATGCATAAGTAATGACAATAATATCTAGCATTTATATAGAACACTGAGGTTTAAAAAGCGCTTCATGAATATTATTTCATTTTTCCTTATAACCACCTTGGGAGGAAGGTGATATTAGTGAATGAAGAATATGTGGTTTTATGGATGGCACACTGAACTAGGTGATCAGCATAGAGATCTTGGATAGGCCATGCAAGTGGATAAGGAGTATGACCCAGAATTAATACTAACAGATTTTGGCTGATTGCATTTAGAAAACTGCAAAGGGCTCTCGATTTTCCCAGATCACTAAGAGCCACAGAAACCCATCCTTTGTGTTCTGTATTTACCTAGGGTAGCTAGATGACTACAATTCTCGTGACATAGCCAACAAATCGGTACAATCAAAATTACATGAAGAGATTTATAGTAGGTATAAGAATTCTGCAGGATGTTATCAAGAATGACTTGTATGTAAGAAGCAGCATAAAATCTATCATAAAGGGATGTGTGATGGGGAAAGGAGGTGAGTACCAGTCATGAAGTGGGACAGAAAAGTGCTGTCAAGAATCAAAGGAAGGCATCCAGCAGATTAGGCATATCCTCTACAGAAGTCTTACATAAATATATGGATAAGAATTGCATGGACTGAGAAGGCATAGAAGGGTTGTAAGCTGCCCTGGGAAAAGCCATCATGGATACATTGAAACAGGCAACTGTGTGTGTGTGAGTATGTGTATACACATATGCATATATGTATATATGTGCACACACACGCATATAGGTTGTTGTTTACTTGTTTCAGACTCTTTGTGACCCCATTTGGGGTTTTCTTGGCAAAGATACTAGAGTGGTTTGCTATTCCCTTCTCTAGCTCACTTTATAGATGAGAAAACTGAGGAAAACAGTGACTTGTCCAGGGCCACACATATAGTAAGTAGCTGAGGCAGAATATGAACTAAGGGGTGTGCGTGTGTGTGTGTGTGTGTGTGTGTGTGTGTGTGTGTGTATGTAAGAGATTTTGTTCTTCTTTTGGTTGTATTGAGAGATTTTTCTTTCGAAGTATTTATTTTGATGACTCAGGAACCATTGTGGCCTCGGAAAAAGAGAACTGGTTTAGTAGCCAAGAGATTTAGACTCTCCTGGTTTGCCATCAAGTAACTAGGCAAGTTACTTAACATTTATTTCTGAGCCTCCGTCTTCATAGCTGTAAAGCGAAGGATGGTTTGGAGTGGGTTATCTCTTAGTTTCTCCTCAATTCTAAGATTCTATGACTCAAACTCTTTAATTACAATCCATTTAGTTAGATTTAATTAGAACCCATTTAGTTAGTTAGAACCCATTAAAAATTTCGGAATGTATAGTTCAGCCACATAAAAATGATCTTCTGCCAATTTTGTATCAAGAAGGTAGACTGAGTCACGTCTCCCACTTGGTATTTGTCTTGATACTCTTCACTAGTTTGCCCATTTAAAAAAACGTGAATGGAGATCTCTTTCCCAGGAAATGGGACCTTATAGATATATCTCCTTAAATGTGAACAAATAAATACTCCCTCATTTCTTTCTTCTACTCTGATTTCTCAAACTCCAAAGTACAGGGGTTGGTATGGTGAAGGACCATGCTTAGAAATGGCAGTCAGGGATATGTGATCGTGGTCAGCATTGGAAGTGCAAGAATCTTTCTGGTTTGTTTTTATTCCTCCCTAAAGTCTGGTAACAGATCTGCTTTTCCTTTTCTATGTCAAAGTAAACCCAAGGCCATCTTAAACTGAATAGTCCATACTGAAGCCACTAAGGACCCAGGAGAGCAAAGAATTCCAACTGCTGCACTGACAATAGCTATGCCCACCAATGTACTATTATGCTATAGTTACATGCTTAAAGTCAGACAATCCAGCAAACAGCTGTGTAGCTAGAACATTCAAAGGCACTATAATGGCTCCAAAGAGTAGGCTAATAAGATGTCAGTCTTATCGGGGTTATAAATTTATGTGCAGAATTAGGGAGTGAAGACATAATCTGCTTAAGTAAACAATGATCATCAAAGTTAACAGTTATTAAGAAAGGACTCAGGGACATTTTTTCAGGTTCATTTAGATCAATTAGGATCACAAATTTGCATTTAGAATTTTGAAGGCAAAAGAATAATATACATATTTACAAAATAATAAACTCCCTCCTAAAATTTTCTTAGATCCCTTTGGCATTTTCTTTAATTCTTGTCTCTTACCTCCTGTAAAGTTATTCAGATATACAGCATATTTCTCCTATTATGGAATAAGATACCAGAATATAGGGCTTATGTTATTTTTCATTGCTACCTACCTACTACACACAGACCCTGGAATGACTTTTATACTCTCTGGCAATGCTAGGTTGGGATTCTACAGGGCAGAGGGCAGCTGCTAGATTCCTTCAGGGACTTTAGGGGTAAACCTGAGGGGCTGGGATTTGTTTTTGTAATGTTATACCCCTTACCTGTGTGCTTCCCCCTCCCCCCCACCATGGTTATATTAACTAGTCAGCTAGACAGCTTTCAGTTAGGGGTATTTAATAACAGTGGTAGAGTGAGAAGAGTTGGTACAAAATATTACTCCACCCATTCCCAACCCCCAAAGTCTGCAGGCAAACTCTTCTAGGAGTACATATAGACTCTAGGGAAAAAAGGGTCATAAGCTTAGAGAATATAGGTATAAAAGAGAATTCTCCCAGGTCCTGACAATCCTTATTCTAGAGTCTCTAAGGTATTTCCCCTAACTATATATGGCATATTTTTCTGCTGGGCTCTTTCCATAGTCTTAAATTATTTCCTTCGTCGCATTTGGCCTACAAATAACCCTTAGTGAAGACACTGATGTTAGGTATAGAAAAGATGCTGCTATGACTCCAAGGAAGAAGTCCAAATACTATGGACCCTTCAAATTTCATGAGGATCTTCCGTTAAAAGGAGGGGAAGAGGCTGAGGTCCAAGACTGCCTTCCCTCCCCACTTTCTCTCATATATTCCTTTCCAGGGGTTTAGGTGGAATGCTCTATTGCCTGTTTCCAGGCTCTCCAACTCTAAAATTCCACCTGCCTCAATAGTTTTATACAGATTCAGAGGGAATGACCAATTTGTTCATAAAGAGAATTCCTGTCCCACCTGGGGAAGTATCCAGGCCATGCTGAAATCTTGTGACTGTTCTAACCCGATAAATGAATCAGTGCATGGTATAATTATCTAAGCTGACCTCCCACCCTTATGATTGTATGCCCAATGCCCAGCATAGTATTTGCTAGGATAAATTACTTGGACAGATGTGTTATTCAGCTGGTCTCTCAGTGCATATATATATATATATATATATATTCGAAGGACATAGCAGATGGACAACAAACTAGGACTAGAATGAAGCAGGAGGAGAAGAGCTGGTTGGATTGCCTTTGGGAAAGAAGGCAAGGCTTTTAATGACCCCAGCTTCTCCTTGAGACTAGAGCTCATTTTTCTTCAACCCCAATATTCATTGAGTGTGTCTTTGAGGCATGATGTACTAAGCCATGAATCACCCAAAGGGTGATAGAGACATTGACAATGGTCTGAATAGGCTGTAACAAGTTTCCAATAAAGAACAACATAAGATAAGCATGTAAAGGATATAGTCAGAGAGTTATAAGGACCAGAACAGAAGGCAGGCAGTCATGGAGGAGTAACCAACAGAATGGGTCTATATTAATATCAAGAGTAAGTGCTGAATAATCATTTGTTGAATTGAATCAAAAGTAAAGGTCACTGCTTAGGAACCACTGGGATTAAAGCCCTTGTCTCCTTGGCCAATGAGAGACTTGGGGCCCTTTCTTCGAGACTTGTGATTAGAATTACAGTTTTCAAAATTCCAACAATAAATAAAAGTGATTTTAAAATGTTAACACCCTTTTAAAATGGAAAAGGTCTACTGTTCTACTATTTCACAAGTTGATCATACCATTTTAATTTATATTTTATGAGGGATATATAAAAAATAAGCTATGCAGCTATTTTTAGAGTAGAAGACAGAATTGTCAGCTATAAAAGAAATTGGATTTAGAAAAATAAAGAGAAAATATAAAAGTAATACTGTAAATTCAGTGAAGTAGGGACAAACAAAAAAATAAAGAGAGTTGAAAGCAGGTAAAATAATTTTGAAATGTTATAAAAAAATCACTTTACCATTTAACTATAATGCCTGGACAGCTTATTTTTGAGAGCAGGGCAGACAGATGGGGAGGGTAGTATAGTAAGTTTGAGGCTCTTTTAGGCTTCCAAGAAACTGAGATCCCAAAGGTTGTAGCCAGCAACGATAATGAATTCTTGGTGCTAATGTTTCTGGCAATAGCTTAGAGCTTAGAGGCTGTGAAGGAAGGATGAAGGGTAGGGAAAGTAGATGGATGGCTAACATAGGAATAATTTTGGAACCATGCACTAGGCATGCGAATTAGAAATAGAGAATCCATAACTCCCTTCTGCTTGTTTACCCTTTTTTTTAGATAACTATGGAGGCCCCAGAGGCACCTGTTTTGTATTGGGAAGTAACACTTAGACACAATTTTGCCTGAGGTCCTATGATACAATAACAGGCAAAAATTAGAATCAAGTTGTTGCTATTTAGAAACTTTACAGACTATTAATTTGCAAGTTGGACTTAGTGGGTCATAAAGATGGGGAAAATAAAAGACATTTCCTAAAAAATCCTATCTTAAATGTATCCAGAATGCCAAATGGCAAAAGAAATCTACTTATGAGTCATGAAAATAAATCAAGTATTTGGAAAGCTAGCTCATTAATTTATTTTTTCTCTACACAAATCAAATTTTTCAGATCTGCACTGCACTTCCCTAAGGTCAGGCTAATTTGTACTTATATTTATTTCTTTAACTACAATGACTAAACATACCTTATGTGATTTCAAAAAAGTCATAGTATTTAATATTTTTTCACCTTAAAAACTTGAGTCTTTTTTTGAAGCATAAAAATGCTTCTGTTTAAATTCATACACTCAGAAGCATCACACAATATACCCCAGTGGAAATGAATTGTTATTATAATGATCATGTAAACAATCAAACAACCACCATTAGATGGAGATTTTAACCACACTGTGTCAGCCATAAGTTATAGTAGAGAAAACAACAAACAAATAACCAATGATTGGTTATAATAAGTTTCACTTTTCTATAATGGGTAAAATGAAGCTAACTATATTCACGAGATCCTGTGTAAGTGGGCAACCTGTTGGCCAATGACAATTCATTCAAACCACAGCTGGGTAAACCATCATTTCCTCCCGAGGCCCACGAAGGTCTGCTGTCCGACATACCAATCAAATCACTGTAAATACAAGGCAACTCAAGCCGCGTGCCTCTTTAATGAATGCATACAGTAATTATGGGTGGCTGGATAAATGAGTTCAAACTAAATTTGTTAAGGTCTCAGAATGTTTGCCTTGCTCTTTGGCGGCATAATCCAAATATTTAAATCAGCTGCCTTCTATAAATTCTGTGTTTTATCCAGCATTGGGCTGCCTTCCCCTGATAGCAAGATTTAAAACAAATAGTATTCGCAAATTGTTAATGTATGCTGAAACAAAAACCCTCTTGAAAGAGTAATGAACTGGGGAGATCAGTTCAGTGCTTTAGAAGCAAATTAGCTTCAAAAAAAACAAAAAATAAAGAAACAAAGACAATCATGTAAACGTAAGGGATGGATAAATCTGCCCAGTAGTAGCATAACTTCAAACATGAGGCTTTCAGCAAGGTAGTGTATTAGTCTAAAGGAACATTTTAAATCAGTTTATTGGAGTCTTAATGGCCAGTTCAATTGACTAATAGTGGAAGGGGCGGAAAGGAGGCCAACTAGAATAGGAAAACTGTGAGGAGAATTGGAAAGAGTAGAGAACAGGGGTGAAGAGGGCAATGCACAAACTGTTCACCCAGAAAACATCCTGGGTGCCATGGGATAAATGGGTTCAGTTTCCTAGAAAGATATGTGAATTGGATATGGCAGAGAAAATAGAAAAAGAAAGGCAGCTTCCAAAGAATTATACAAACAGTAATAATAATGATAGTTCATATTTATATAACATTTCATATACATTACCTCATTTATACTCATAACAACCCTGTAAGAAAGGTGCTATGATTATCGCTTTTTTACAGATGAGGCAGGAGCTGTCTAACCTGGATAAGTTTGCTCCTCTTTACACAGTCTGGTCCTCCCTACCCCCCATTCCCAGGTTCTCGCCATATTAATACTGAATTTAATGGACTTAGAGGACACCTGTTAGACTCAGCCTTCTGCAGCTCAGAGCTCCCAAGCTTGAGATCCCCCATCTTTAGCCTCTCTCCTCTCTGACACTAGGGTTACAGGCATGAACTATCATGCTTGGAGGTGGTTATTCTTTTTAGGTTATGAATTAAGTGAAGGGGGAAACAGGGAATAGTTCTAAAGTAAGAGAACCTGAATTCAAATCTTACCTCTGACACTTATACTTTGGGTATGTTATAGTATATCTCTAGTTCCTATATCTACAAAATGAGGCCAGGCTTGATCAATTTTGATGTCCTTTCCAGCTCTAGATTAATGGTGAACTGGGTTAAGGTTGGACCACAATAAGTCCCTGCCCAAGTTCCACTTAATGGCTGTATTTTGGGCCCTCCTGGCTTAGAGTGAATGTCAAAGGTAACTGTTTCTTTTTGGAACAGCAACCCTAGGGCTCTTCCCCTCCCAGCTTGATTTTTTTTCTTTTTTTTTTTTCTAATTAACGAGGCCATCCCTTGATTCACTTCTAAAAGAGGCCTATTCATTGAATGGGCATTACCTCACTCTAAGTGAGTACATGAAAAGGCCTTACTTAGCCTGAAAGGGCCAGAGTGTCCCACTGCATCCTGGGACATCTCCAGTCATCCTGATGAGTATCAGGTCACTGGACCTGGATGGCTCTGGAGGAGAAAGCAAGGCTGGTGACCTTGCACAGCCCTCCCTCACTCAAATCAAAGTCAACTGCAAGTCAGGTCATGATTTCCCTGATGTCATAGTCCTCTTTGAAAATAAAGGACAAACACAAGATGAATGGCCATGTAAAAGTGAATATACTACTTTACTATTTGTTTTGTTTCTGTTCAGCTGTTCAGTTATATCCAACTCTTCATAACTCCATGAACCATATCACACAAGGCTCTTCTAACCTCTACTTTCTCTCCAAGTCTGTCCATGAAATTATCTATCCCTCTCACCCTCTGCTAACCCCTTCTCCTTTGCCTTTGGTCTTTCTCAACATCAGGGTCTTTTCCAATGAGTTCCACCTTCTCATTATGTGTCCAAAGTATTAAAGATTCAGCTTCAGTATTTCAACTTCCAGTGAATAATCTGAATTAATTTCTTTCAGCACTGATTGAGATAATCTCTTTGCTGCCCAAGGACTGTACCATTCAGACTCCTAAATCAAATATATCGGCTCATGCTCAGTTGAAAATATAATTAATAGTAATTAATATCTGCACAGTGCTTTAAGGATTACAAAATACTTTACTAACAACTACTTTGAATCAAAACAATTTTGTGAGGTAGAGCAGCCAATCAGTCAATAAGTATTTATTAAGTTATTATGATGTGCCGCTGTGCTAAGAGCTCAGGACACAAAGAAAGGTGAAAATAGTCTTTGTCCTCAAGGAGCTCACATTTCAATGGGAGAAAAAATGCAAATAGCAAGAGGTATATAAATAAAATAAACATAAAATTTATATAAAATATTAGCAAAAATATAATAGTCTATTAGCAAAATTCTATAACAATATATTAAAAATTACATTAGCTATTGTGTTCAGTTGGTTCAATATAACTATAAACATAATAAACCATATTAATAATAAAAATAATAACAATCGTAAAATTTTAATACTAATTTGTAAGAACACTAGAAAAGCACAAGGGATGAATGTACCTTTGCTTACCGTGTTAAGTGATATCTAAAAACAAGAGTCAAAGTTATAGGTGATGGAACAAGTACAGTGGCCTTTTCAATAAGATCAGGGGTAAGGCAAGTATGCCCAGTATCACCTCACCATTATATCAAAATGCTGTAAGAAAATGTGAACTATCTCATAGGAAAACAACTGATCTAGAAAATAGATCAAGGAAAGATAATTTAAGAATTATTGGACTACCTGAAAGCCATGATTAGAGAAAAGACCAGACATTGTATTTCAAGAAATTATCAAGGAAAATTTCCCTGATATCCTAGATGCAGAGAGTAAAATAGAAATTGAAAGAATCCATGAATCATCTCCTAAAAGAGATCTCTAAATGAAAATTCCTAGAAATATCATACCTAAATTCCAGAGCTCTCAAGTCAAAGAGAAAATATTTCAAGTAGAGAGAAAGAAACAATTCAAATACTGTGAAGCCATAGTCAGGGTCACACAACATTTAGTGGTTATCATGTTAAAGGAGCAGAGAGCTGGGATCATAACCAAGAATAACCAACCCACAGAAACCAAGTATAATCCTTCAAAGGGAAAAAATGGATATTTAATCATAGGACTTTCAAACATTCCTAATGAAAAGAATAGAAATATAGGTCAATAGAAAATGTGACAGAAGACTCAAGAGAAGCATGAAAAGGTAAACATGAGAGAATAATCATAAAGCTCTCAATAAAGTTAAACTGTTTGCATTTCTATGTGGGAAAATGATATAGGTAGCTCCTAAGAACTTCATCATTATTAGGACAGCTAAAAGGGGTTTACTTAGAGAAAGGGCATAGATATGAGTAAATTATGTTGAAATGATGTCCAAAATAATGAAAGGGTAAAAAAGAGGGATGCAGTGGAAGAAGGGGGAGGAGAGACGTAGAATGGAGATAATTTTCTCATGTAAAAGAGGTGTGCAAGGAAGAGTTTTTACAATGAAGAGAAAAATTGGGGGTGGGAGGGCAATGCTTGAACTTCCCTTTCATCAGAATTGGTTCAAAGATGGAAGAATATATGTACACAGTCAGTTGTGTATACAAATGTAATTTACCAATTGGAAAACAGAAAGGGAATGGGAAAAGAGAAAGGATGATGATAAAAGGGAGTAGAGATTAAGGGAGGCAGTAGTTAGAAGTAAAATCAACTTTTGAGGAGGGACAGGATAAAAAGAGAGAGAAAGAAAAAGAAAAAAAAAAGAAAACATGATGAGGGAAATATTGTGAATCTGAATGGGATGAGCTCACCCATAAAACAGAAGCAGACAGCAGAATGGATTGACCTAGAATCCAACACTATGTTGTTTACAAGAGATGCACTTGAAACAGAAAGATAGATACGTGCACACACACACACACACACACAGTTAAAATAAAAGGCTGGAGCAGAATCTAATATGCTTCAGTTGAACTAAAGAAAGCCAGGGGTAATCATGATCTCAGACAAAGCAAAAACAGACTTAATAAAAAGGAATAATCAGGGAAACCATATTTTCTAAAGATATCATTGACAATGAAGTAATATCAAGTTTTTACAGTGAATTTTTCTGGTAGAGGCCTCCTTTCTCAAATATATACTGAATATAGAACTGAGTCAAATTTATAAAAATAAGAGCCATTCCCCAATTGATAAATGGTCAAAGGATATAAACAGATAGTTTTCAGAAGAAGAAATCAAAGCTGTCTATAGAAATTTGAAAAAAAAATGTTGTACATCAGTACTGATTAGAGAAAGGGAAAGTAAACACCTCTGAGGCACCATCTCACATCTATCAGGAATGACAAATGCTGGAGGGGATAAGGGAAAGATAGACACGTTAATGAAAAGTTGTTGAAGTAGGGTTGGGGGGAGGTGGCAGGCAGACATTGCCTCTTTTTTTCCCTTTCCTCTGTCCTTCCTTCCTTCCTTTCTTCCAGAACAATTTGGAGCTATGCCCAAAGAGCTATAAAACTGTGCATATCCTTTGACCCATCAAAAGTGGATTACGTCTGTATTTCAAAGAAATGAAAGAAAAAAGGAAGGAAAAAGGAAGGAAGGATGGATGGAAGAGAGGGAGGAAAGAAGGAAGGAAGGAAGGAAGGAAGGAAGGAAGGAAGGAAGGAAGGAAGGAAGGAAGGAAGGAAGGGAAGGAAGGAAAGGAAGGAGGGAGGGAGGGCAGGAGAAAGAGAAGGAGAAAGGAAGGAAGGGAGAAGAATCAGAGGGAAGGACAGAGGGAGAGGAAAAACAAAGGCAACATCTGCCTGCCACTTCCTCCATCCCAGTAGTTTTCGGCGACTGGGGTTAGCGGCCACGAGTTATAGTTTGTCTTATGCTTACCCCTTCACTTGAACGCTACAGGCACACACTAAATATATACTGATCGACCACAAAGTGTTGACTGTTTGAAATACTTGTTAGAGCAATGATGTGCAGATGCCCCTATCTGACCCAATACTAAGTGGAAAGGTAATAGTTTCTATGAGTAGATGTAGTTATCTGATTGGGCGTCATGTACTTTCTGACATGTAGCTTTGGTTTTTCCAAGTGAGGCCAGGCACTGGACAGCAACTTCTATTGGGTGAAACATGATCGGTCAACCGTGGAAATGCAGAATAGCCGAGTAGCTTTCGCAGATAATTCATTTCTGAACAATTTCTTCCCCTGAAGTGCTGATGAAAACAGGTGGGCTCTGATGGTAGAAGCATGTTTGCTAGCTTCCAGGGAGACCTGAGGGTACTTCCTCCTTCCTTCCACATAGGTTTTTGGAGATGGGGACATGGAGGCTTGTTGAAAAGTACTAACTAACATGATAGGACAGACTCCACAAATTAACAGCTTGGGGGATCTGGTAAGGAAATGTCACTATCTTTGTGTTCTTAAAAGTGTTGTGAATGTGCTTGTGGATCAGCTGGAAGGTGAGATAACATGGTGAGATGTGGGTTCGGGCAGAGTCTAGATGGCCACTTGTTGGGCATGTTACTGTGGGGATGCTTTTTGTGTAGGAGTATGGACTACACAGCCACCGAGGTCTATTCCAACTCTCTCTCCATGCAACATTGCAAATAGTTCTATTTTTTCATCACCATTGATGACATTTATGTTTTTTAAATCTTTAGCTTGCCTTGTCTCATTGGAACATCATAGTAACCCTGTGAAGTATTTCTCATTTTACACATGTGGAAACTGAGACTCAGGGTAAGAGAATTTTTCCCATGCTTACAGAGGTAATAAGTGTCAGGATGGATCTGAAACAAGATCTCTCTGTGACTCGAGCCAAGCACCATGTTTTTGTATTTTCTATCAATAATCATTTCTGAACTTCACATTTAGGGGAAGATGATCCAGTCTATTATATTCCTTCTCATGTAGCCCAGGCACCATTATATACACAAAGTCTTTCTTGATCACCCCAACTGTCAGTGCTCTCCCTCACAACTCATGAACATGGGCCTCTATTTTATATCCCTACATGGTTCTTTCTTGTTTTGGGTAAGAGAAATTGGAGATGGCTATGACTTTGAGAGCTTCAAAGGTCTGGAGAGTGAGCCATATGGTCTAGGAGCTGGGGTTCATGCTAGTATTTGCTGAAAACCAGTTCATGAGGAACAAGATTTAAAGGTACTGGGGCAGCTAGGTGATGCAGTGAATAGAGCACCAGCCCTGGAGTCAGGAAGACTTGAGTCCAAATCCAACCTCAGACACTTGACATACTTACTAGCTGTGTGACCTTGGGCAAGTCACAATTACCCTGTCTTCCCCCCTCCAAGAAAAAGATTCAAAGTTACTATCTTGTCTACCTGAGCAGCAGCAGCAGAGTAGCAGATCTATAGAATCAACCATCCATCACTGGATCTATAGAATTGGATCTATAGAATCAACTATCCATCACTGGATCTATAGAATCATCCATCCATTACTGGATCTATAGATTTGGATCCATAGAAACAATCCATCCATCACTGGATCTGTAGAATCATCCATCCATCCATCATTGGATCTATAGAATTGGATCCATAGAAACAATCCATCCATCACTGGATCTATAGAAACAATCCGTCCATCACTGGATCTATAGAATCATCCATCCATCCATCATTGGATCTACAGAATTGGATCTATAGAATCACCCATCCATCTGTCATTGGATATGTTGTATTTGGAAGTGAACTTGGTGGGGTGAATCTCAGAAGAAACTGAGTTAAGTTTGAGCCCTTTTCCTCAAGACCAAGATGGTATAAAAGAACGTGTGTCCTCCCAGTGGTTGTGAGTGTGAAGGAGGGGAGAATGTCTGTACTTTTGTTCTTACTACATCTCTTCAGTAAAAATCCATTTGTAAAAGCTCATTGCTGTCAATCAGTGATGAAACAGAGGTATTACTCAGTTGATAGGAAACACACTCTGAAGCTCAAAACAATAGCATTAGAGAAGAGACACCCCCCTCCCCCTGCCCCGCCAAACCCCTCAAGTTTATCCTAGATTATAACCTAGCAGGGGAGATATAAACAGCTTTGCTCTGGAAAAAAGAGTCCAGGCTAGCAGGTGTGGAAACCTGTGGCCTTGAGGCCACATGTGGCATTCTAGGCCCTTGGGAATGGCCTTTTAACTGAGTCCAAGTTTTACAGAACAAATCCTTTTATTAAGGAGATTTGTTCTGTAAAGTTTGGATTCAGTCAAAGGCCTGCATTTGAGAAAATAGAGGGCCACATGTGGCCTTCAGGCTGCAAGTTCCCCACCCCTGAGAGACTCACTACACGATAATATTTTTAATATTCACTACTTGTAGAGTACTGGGCCATTCATCCTGTTGTGACAAAAACATTTCAAAGTGAAACAGTAACATAAAGTATACTAATGTTATTACAAAGAAAGATGGGCAGTATCAAACTCTTAAAAGGCCATTTATACTAGGATTAACCTATCATTTTCTGACAGTTCTCAAATTTGAGCATAATATTAATGGTACTTGTAGAGGGACCAATTTCCTCTTTAAACCAAGTAATAGAGAAGTCCCATATATGCAGAAACACAAATCGAGACCAACCATAGCAATCAATGATAAAGCTACATCAGATTCCTCTTTCTCTGAAATACATTTGGCCTGGGCAAAGCGCTTTGGCCTCGCTGTGCAGAGACAATTTTACACATTCCTGTAAAGTGTCATAAACTGTACCACTTTTGTGTCTTTTGAATATACACACATCAGCAAGATTCTGTTTTCTTCCGACTTTCTTGGCTTTTGTTTTGTATAAATATATTTATGGATGTCAGAAAAAACGTGTTGATTTCTGAATTTATAATTTTTTCTTGGATTCACTGAGTAAATTTGACTTAAATAATCATTTACATCTTAACAGACCATTTCATAGGCGTTAGGCATAGAAGTCAATGATCTCCAGTCTTGGGGGAGTTGCAGCAACTCATTGTTTATTTTGTTTTCTGACAATATTACAGTGCTAAAATCTACACAGCACATGTTTATATTTTATATTAACATGAATCAAAACTAATTTGGGCTTTAGAATTCTGTGGCACTCCTTGTGAAAAATAGGGACACTCAAGTATCTCCCCAGACTAGGGATTCGAATAAGGGAAGTAGCATGTCTCTCAATATTAATACTCAGTTTGTGAATTATACCTTTTGCATTTTCTATCAGAAAATGAAATGCTTTCATTTCATTTACAAATATAAACTGAAACCTTGGCATAAGATTATATAGAATCTCTCCTAGGACCCTCCACTCCCTCCCACTAAAAGTCATCAAGGTGGTTACATTTATAGGTCAAGTGCTATAAGCTAAAAATATGGCACAATTTAATGAATTAATTACTTACTCTCTGCCACACACTGTGGTAAGCAGGAAAATGAAGAGTATAGAAAGAAATGAATGAAAACATAGTCTACTTATGGGTGGCGAGGATAAGCCATGTACAAAAGCAAACATGATAAAGTTAATTAGGAGAAGAAGAGGAAGAATATTAACAACTGGTGGGATCAGGGAAGATTTCATGGCAAGACTTGTATTTGATCTGGGCCTTTAAGGAAGGCAAGGATTAGGAGATGTTGAGATGAGGAAGTATTACACATTAGATATAGGTGTTCTCTGGGAAGGCAGAGAGAGCAAATACAGCATTGAGTTGGTGTGGAGAGGAGAGGGTGATAGTCCAGTTTGGCTACAATGGAGAGCTCTTGAAAGAGAAGTAGGATAAAATGACCTAGAAGGATAGTCAGGGGTCAGATTCTAAGTGGCCTTGAATGCCAAGATAAGTAATTTATATTTTATCCTGAAGATAAATGGGGAGCAAACGGATGCTGCTGCTTTTCAAAAATAATATTAAGTAGCCTACAAACTCTAAAACACAATTTATTATCCATTTAGTCAAGAATTTTAACAATATTCATTGATGTATTTTGAAATGATCACAGTAGGAAACGTCTTGATAACTTCAAATCAATTATTTAACCTTCAGGTATACAAAGCACGTAAAGCTTACAGTCCTCCACAAAGCTGTATTTTCTAAGTCCTCAGCCTCTCTTCATGCTCACTCACATGCACAGGGAGAAGAGTTCCCTAAAAGAATGGCCATATTTTCCTAAAGCTGGTCTTAACCTCAGGGGAAGCATCTTCAGCTGACTGCTTCTCCTCATTTGCCTCTAGGAAGGTAAATGAAAGTCAGTGAAATTGACACAGCCCACACGGCAGGAGGAATTAATTTACCAACTATTGGCATAATATAGGGCATCCATATTGGGGTTTGGCTGGTCTTAAATGTAGACATTTATCCACTTCATCTTTTTAAATGTCTTTTTTTATTATATCACACATGCAAACGCTGATGAAAACTATTAAACTAGAAAATATTTTACGAAAGTCATAAAATGTTGGTTTGCATTACATTTCAGGCAAGAATTATGGCTAATCAGAAGCCTGGCTCATTATTTGTTTCATCTCCCGTTTGGTTTCTATATTGTAGCTTTGGTGGATTTTCAAAAGGACATTCCCTATTATGGCTTCATCTTTGGGAAGATTATGTCCCAGGGTCTCAGAACCCATAACTAGTTCCATTCTGGGAGAGATGATATCTCCTGCGAAATTACAATTTAAATGTTAATTGATAAACAGCCTTAAACTCATAAAAATAATGTAAATAAAAATACGACCTTCATCAAGACACATGAGATATACTTCTCTAAATAGGCATGAAATGAATAAATTAAAAGATAAAGTAAAAAATTTTCAAGAGAAATCACGAACTATAAGATTTTAGATAGGTAACAGGTAATATCATTTTTCTCCTTTTTCTTCAGCATTTTTCCTAACAATGTTTTTGAAATACCTTAAAAGTCAGACTGGAATATTTAGTTGGAGGAAATTAACTCTCAACACCAAATGTGCAATGAAAGCATTTTTTCTTTATTTATGTAAAACAGACTCTGTGCCAGAGGAGAATTATAGGAATGGGGAAAAAGTAAACCCTGTGTTAAAAAATCTGTAATAAAATAGAATGTCTTACCTCTGCTACCAGTTGCTGAAGAGAAGGAGATGCTATGGGATGCAGGCTTGAGTTACCCCTTATGGGGTTATGAAGGCTGACATAAGCCACAACATTTTTCTGAAGCACTTTCTTGAAATCCTGCAACCAAAACATGTATCTATTTTTAACATAGACAATGAACATTGAATCCAGTTTTCTTTCTGAAATTTAAATTGGAGACCAAATGCACTTTGGTTTATATCCTTTCTCCTACTTAGGATCATAGGATCTTTAGATGTTGCACAGTCCAGCCCCTTCATTCCACCTTTGGGGAAGGCCTAAACAGGTGAATTACTTTGCCCAACATCACACAAATGGTAACTGATAGGACCAGGATTCAAAAGACAGGACCTTCAATCCCAAATGCAGTGCTGTTTCCATATATGTCTCTTTATAACCTATTTTCGAACACTGTCTATATCAAAACCATCAAAGCAACCTCACTTTCCTTTACCCTTCATTACAATGGACAGAAGTTGTAATTATATTACAAGTATTTTCACAGAATAAAAATAGTTTACAAAAAAGGAGGAAAAACAAACTAGTTTTAAGGCAAAATAATGGAAATTTATGGACCTTATTGGGCTCAGGTGTTGTGAGTTCTAGCAGGATGTGAATTTGCCACCACTCTAGCTATGAGACTATTTCAACAATCTGGCTAGCAGCTGCTGTGGGGGTGTAAAACCAACAACAACTTACAGAATGCTGCAAGCCCAGGTCCTTTTGATCTACTTTACTAAGAAAAGCAATGTTAAGGGGTTAACAATCTTACTTTAATCCAGCATACAAATATCATTTACTTAGTTCAGGGGAAAAAACCAGAACCCTGAATTACAGACCAAATACAATTTGTAGTTATCAACATCTGGGTGTTCAGCCGGGGAGCTCATTACAAGGGCTGGCCCAGAGTTACACACCACTCCTGCTGTGGCACAGAGCTCCAAGAGAGAAAGCTAACCTCTGTGCTTACATATCCTGTTCAGGGCCCTGAGGGCCCAGATCTCACCCAGGCTGGGTGTGGAAAAGTTCTCCACCCCCAATATCACATCAGATACACATCAATGACTCCCAATTGTCTCAGTGCTGAGAAATACAAAAACATCCCACTTTATCTGCCCCTTTCAAACAAAGGCCAGAATAATTAAAGGTCAACAACAAAAAGTCCCATCTTAATTTCTATTACAGAGACCCTAGGCAAGTCATCTCCCTTCTCTATGTTTCAGTTCAGTGAATGGGTGTGGCCTCAGTCAAAGTGAAAACTCCCTTTATTTATAAAATGAAGAAACTGGATAAATTCTGTGATTTTCTGATTCTGTTGCATTCTATGAAGTATGCTTTAACTTGTGCCTAAGAGAATACATCTTATGAAGTATGCTTTGATTTGTGCTTAAAAGAAGCCATAGTTCACAAGTAGATATTGTCAGACTGATAATATACTTGAATTTTTAATCCAAGAATTTAACTTCAGAATGGAAAGACCTATTTTGTTCAATGATGTCATTAGTTTGGTTATAATTGAAGTTGAGATGTGATAGGTCCAAAACACTTTAAGGGTTCCAAAAAATATTCTTTCCTTCATAGTAATGATCTCTTCCTTGTGTGAAGTAGTTCTTTAGATAGAGAAAAGAGGATAATAGCATTTAATCCTCCCCCTCTCTTTCCATTACTCAAAATGCCTGATAATTTCTATTTTGTGATCTTAACATTCAATGAGGCCACCAATCAGATTATCTATTCCAGTTATTGGAGGTCCCCTTGCCCCCTAGTGTATGGTGGCTACCACTGGAAATAGAAGTTGAAAGACAGATATGCAGAAGCATCTGTACTATTGGGAATGAAATCCTGAAGGAGATATTTTCCCTAACTCTAATTTTCCATATAAACACCCCCTTAATTTTTAAGTCATCTCTACTAAACTGGACTGAAATTTCATATGTTAGCTTGTTTTTACAATAATCACTTTTTCTTCTCACAATCAACTAATTAAAAACACAATGAACTCTCACCTACCTTAAATAAATAATCGTCTTCTGTTATGGAGTTTGGGATGATCAAAGCTACCACTGGAGCAGAAATATTTTAGATAATGTCAGGCCCTGATCATGCTTCATCTTACGTACTATTGCAATAGACTTCTCATTGATCTTTCTCATCTCTTCTCTAATCCATTCTCCACACTGCTGCCAGAACTAAATTCAGAAGGCATTTATTAAGCACCTACTATGTTTGAGGCCTCGTGCTAAGAACTGAGCCAAGACCAACGCACCAATCACATACTATAATGATGGTACTTCCCAGAGTAAGGAAGATAAACTTATCAGGGATTCATCAGTTACATTTACTAATGAGGAAGAAAGTAATTCTAGCAAAGATATTGTGTAATGAGATTTCTACTCTAGAACACAGACATAAATTTAGTCAACTCACTGATATCTGAATTACTCTAAATCTTTCTTTCAAGTTTATTGACCATTAGTACCTAATCTGCTTAATTATAGCTTTGAATTTGAAGGGATTTCAGTGTAAGTAGAACTAAATAGTAGGATATGACAAATCAACATAGTTTTATGGCCTCCTCTGCTCCAGAGATGATGGATGATTGCAGAAACCAAACGAGGCTGGGGAAGTGGAGTGCAGAATAAAAAAAAAAAAAAGACCCAGCACAAACTGCTTTTGACATAGGAATTTAACAGGGAACAGAGACAAGAAAACAGATGACTTCCTAAACTGCTATAACTCGGTTATTCTGATAAAAGACAACTGAAACTATAAATATAGTATGAGATGATTCTCTAAGATTACAAATGTAGACTGAAGTGTACTGTGCATTTAATAGGATTGAGAGATAAATAGAAATGTGATGGATACTACATTTATTAGTATTCAAATATTTAGCCAACTCGAACACTTACTAGCTGTGTGACCCTGGGCAAGTCACTTAACCCTGTTTGCCTCAGTTTCCTCATCTATAAAAGGAGCTGGAGAAGGAAATGGCAGACCATTCCAGTATCTTTGCTAAGAAAACCCCAACGAGGATCACAGAGTCAGATATGACTCAGCAACCAACAGAGAACATTCAGTTATCTGTTAACAGAAGATGTCAGATTTAAAATCAGAAGAGGCCTTTGTGGTTATCTAGTCCAACATTTTCATTTTACAAGTGAGGAGACGGGGGACTCAGTAGGGGGTTATGGACAGAACACTGGGTTGAGAGTCAGATTTTCTGGGTTCTAGCCTTGGTTCTGCTCCTAATAAGCCACAGGACTTTGATCAATTTGCTCTGTTTCTGAGCCTCCTTTCCTTTGTTCTGTTCTACTACAACTTATTAAGGGACTACTCAGTGGAGGGCAACCATGATACAGTAAATAAAGGGCTAGCCATATTGACACAAAGGCCTGGGTTCAAATCCTGCCTCTCACACACTAGCTATATAACATCAACCAGATCTCTTTACCTCTCAGTGCCCCCAAGTTTCCTAAGCCAGCAAAATTACAATTCTAATCCAAAAAAGAAGGGCCAGGCACTAGGTACATGAAAATCAAAAATGGACTATTAATTCTCTGTGCTCAAGGAAGTCTTTTCTACAAGGAAGACTTTTTGGAGATGGTGGCACCTCATCAGATCTTTAGGGGACAGAAGGATTTCAACAGATGAAGATTTGGAAGGATTGCATTCTAGGCATGGAAAACAAATACACATATAAATGCATGGAGGTGGGAAAGGGGAAGATAAGAATGAGAAATAGCATAACCAGGAAAGTTTGAGTATGTGAAAGGCAATGTGGAGCTGAGCTCAGAGTGAGAAAGACCTTCCTTCAAACCATGCTTCTGAAACATACTCTCTGTGCCACCTCTGACTGGCAGGCAGCTTTCTAAAATCATACGAGGCTCATCTTCATTGGTTGAGAGAGTCTCCTCATCTGGCAGGTTTCAAACCAGTGAAATAAGAGATCTTGTCTTATCCCCCTCTTTAAATTTCATGAATAATAAAGTAATTTTAGGTTTGCTAGCGGAGGGACTTTAATGATGGGCATGGTGGTTATTTTGCCCCACAAACAGCAGAGAGGTGCTGAACGTTCTTTATTGGGAGAGTACGGTCAGATCTGTACATTAGAAAGCAGATTTTTGTCAGCCATGGGAAGTACACCCCAAAGGTGGTTCAGTCGATAGGGCCTACTATGTGCCAGGCCCTGCACTCAGTGCTTTAAATATTATCTCATTTGATGCTTACAACAACCCCTGGGAGGTAGGTAGGTACTGTTATGACACCATTTTACATTGGAGAAAACTGAGGCAGACAGAGCTTAAGCGAATTGCTCAGAGTCACACGAGTATAAGTTCCTGAAGCTGGGTTTGAACTTAGGTCTTCCTGATTCCAGCCCCAGTGTATCCACTGTACCACCCGCATGCTTAATAAATGCTAGCTGACTGATTGACCGACTGGATGGAGATTGGCTAAGGCAGCTGTTTGATGTGCTCAGAGCCTTCCTCATCAGTCTTGTTACATTCCAAGGAAGTCACCCACTTCTTGGATGACTCTGTCCTGGTGAATCTCATCCATCTGCTGATCCATGTGTAATGTTAATGGGATATGAAGATCTTCCCCATTAATAGGCCTCACGGTGGATTCTATTAAGGGAAGCTTGCTTAGGGGAGGCTTGCTTATAGGAAGGCTTTCATACTTGTTGATACTAAATTGATTAGGTGTGGAGTAACGAGGGTTGTGATGCCTTCTGGCTCTGAGAATATACATATTCTGAGGATGGCATTTTGTTTTAGGGGCTCACTTATGAGAAGCACCTTTTGATTCCCTGGTCAAGACTGAGTAGCTGTATGTTCAGACCTCCTGAGTGCTCAGATGTAAAGGCTTTCTTGATCCAATGGTGTATGTAAAGTGTATAGAAATATTGCTTTGATTCAGGCAGTCAGAGCCCTGCCTGTTGGTCTTTGTGCTAATTTCACTGCTTGTATTTTCTTTTTTTTTGGAGGGGGGAAAGCAAAACAATTGGGGTTAAGTGACTTGCCCAAGGTCACACAGCTAGTAAATGTGGCAAGTGTCTGAGGCATCATTTGAACTCAGGTCCTCCTGACTCTAGGGCTGGTGCTCTACTCACTGCACCACCTAGCTGCCCCATGTATTTTCTCTGCTTGTATTTTGTCTGACATTCAGGGTGCTGACTTTCCCCCTGAACTAGTGAATGTAATCAAAAATAGGATTGTTAACCCCTTTTTGAGCAGCCTTTCCTAGAAAAGCAGATCTAAGAACCCATGCCAGCAGGCCATCCTGGTACGCTGGATATGCTAGGGTGCTTGTTGCCACACCAGGCTTGGCTATGTTCTTCATGAGTGAGAGCTGTGAGAGTGAGGTCACCAGCTTCCATCTCTTTTCCTTTCTGATGAGCTGCAAAGAACGTCTACAGCGACTGGACTGACCTGGGCCCCTGTCAGAACTTCGTGGCACAGCGTGATTTGCATCACCTTCACTCTTGCCCATGGTGGGAACACATCAGGCCTCTACTAACCGGCAACACATTGCTTCCAGTTGGATCAGTTGACTGCAAAGACCCTTCCCAGTTTAAATTGAAACACACATACACACAAGTATAATTCTTTCTCAACACACAATCTCAATAGCCAGAAGTTTGAATAGAAATTCTTATAACAGACTGAGATGAAAAATTTCTGGAAAATAGGTCTTATGATGAGAAAAAAAAACACTAGAAAAAAAGTTGTGCTTTCTCCATTGTTATAACTCTTTTCAATTGCAACAGAAAGTTCCAAAGAAAACTATGTCACAGAAATGGTTGCTTGACTTTTCACATCTTCAAAGAACAAGATTAAGGAGCAGAAGTTTGAGAAGCTGGCTTTTTTAAAATGACATCTATCTTAAATACAAGTTTATGAATTTAACACATTTTCTCTTTTTTTTCTTCTATAACATTCAGCTGAATTAATTCTTTCAATATGAATAACCATCAATCCTTTACTTACATAATGACTATATTCAAATGACCAAGATAGGACTTGATGAATTTCTATAGCGAGAATGTTCTTTATTAACTTTGAGACGCTACTTTCCTCTAAATCAAAATGACTTGTTGAACAAAGGCACTGTTTAAATACATCCATTGTGTCATTTTGTGGACAATGCTCATGAGCCACTTCAGAGAAAAAGAAATTCACCTGATGGCTAACCTTTGGGATTTTCCAAACATCTAAGTTTATTTTTAATTAATAAATCTATTGTCCAGCTTCAGGCTTGTATCTAAAAAACTCCTTTAGCTTGGTAATCAATCAATCAAAAAATCATTCAACAAACATCGATTAATGAGCTTCTGTGATCCCTTCACTATGGAAAGCACCGGGGAGATAAAGACAAAAGTCTTTGATCTCAACTAACCTACATTCAAACTTGACAAAGTTTGAGCTGTCTTGATTGACACAATGGGCCTTGTGAAGACTACCAGGACAAGGGAATTAGTGGAAGAGGTTCAGTACCATCGACCTAGAACTAGAGAGGACCTCAGTGGCTGAACAGTCTAACATTTCTAGTCATTTTACAGATAGGGAAACTGAAGCCCACAAAAGTTAAGTGATTTATGCCCAAGGTCACACAGACAGGATGCATCAGAGGTGAGATATGAACCCAGGTCAAAGAATGCCCATACTGATAAAAATCATTGATCTTTTCAATGTAACCAAAAGAAATAAAGGAATGTCTCATTTTTTTCTAATTTCTATGAATTTTCTTCTTAAAAAGTTGTGATTGTTAAAAGCTATAAACAAACTAGACCAAAAAAATTCTGATCTAGACTCGATTATTCTCGAAATTCTGATCTAGACTCGATCTAGTCTGACTAGATTTTTTAAAAATAAAACTTGTTTTGCTAGTACATATGTCTTCTAGAAGATTTAAAATTTTCTCCAAAATGTTGCATGCTTAGGAACAATAAATATGAAGAATTAAGAGAAATATGGGAAGGCTTATACAAAGTGGTCCAAAGTGAAGAAGGACCAAGAAAACAAGATATACGACAAAAATAACTGGAAAAAATGAAAATGGCATTTTTAAAATAAACACTCAAGAAATAAACTCAGGGCAGATATAATAGGCAATATCAGTATTGAAGCATTAAAACTAAAGAACAAAGCATAAACTATAGAAGTAGAAAGTGATATGTTCTATCAGTCAAAACTACTCCATGAAGAAGTATTATCTGTTTTCATGGAAATATTGTGTTGCTGGTAGAGAGGAGTGCTTGGATTTTCATAGAATCATAGACATAGATGGAAAGACTCATTTGGTCCAACCTTCTCATTTTGCAGATTAGGAAACTGAGGCCCAGAGGGATTTAAAGTGACTTGCACAATGGAGGTGAATGCTAGAGGCAGGATTTTTGTTGGGAAGTGCCTAGTTAAAATAAAATATATTAATAGCTTTGTTTTCAAACAGCCAAAAAGTTGTAGAAAAGCAAACAAAAATAATAAGAAAAAAAGACATTTTAGTATTAATTTTATTACTCTGAGGTCTTTAAATTTATGGATCAAGTGAACTTATCATGAACCCAGTCAATGATGGAAATAGGATTTGAACCCAGATCCTCTGGCTAAACATCCAAGGTCCTAACATATCATACTGCCTTTTAGTATTTGATTTTTATTAAAAATCCTTGGAGGACAGAGAGCATGAAACACATCAACGAGAGAGGTTTTGACTTCTAGAACAATGGAATGTTAGAGCTAAAAGGGACAAGAGTCACACTTTTCATTTTACAGACAAGTACAATGAGACCCAGCTCAGGCACATGAGTTGTTTGAGGAAATAAAGCAAGTTAATGGCAAAATTGGAACCATGACTTGGGTATCACAAATCCTGCAGAATATCTGAAAAATTTTCAGGGAATGTAAAGGTATGTCTATCTTGAGACACCTAAGAGGTCTCAATTCCTTTGAATTCAACATGATTATTTTATGTTATTTACTTTAGTCAAAGAAAATACATAGCACACTCTCCCTAGATTCCTTTTTACCTCTGCCCACTCGTAGGAGCCAATGTTGCCAAATGTTGTTCCTCCCCATGAACAAAGGATGATGGTTCGATCAGGTCGCCAGCCTCTTTTCACTTTCAACATCAAGGCCTGGATAAATGCTGTAATGATGGCAGTTCCACTGGCCCATTCTTGTCCATTGTAACCATAAGGACTGTGATGGTGGCTGCCCACAATGATATACCGGTCTGGGGAAGAAACATTTTTACAATTAAGCCTCAAGAATAAATTTGTTGGCACCCTTTATTGGATGGAAGAGCAGTAATTGAGTCAATGTTTATCCTTAGCATTTTTTGTCCATTCTCTTGGTCTGCATGGGTCAGTATATACACAGCTGCAGGTAGGATAGTTCAGTGATGGAGCCAGGATTAGGAGATAACACACTGTCTTTTGAAATATTCATTAATCAAACACGCAAACATGTGGCAGAGAAAACTTTTGTGTAACATTTTCTAAAAGTGTCGTGGGAGGTGGCCTATAAACAGCCTCTGTGTATTCATAAAATATTAATTTACTGTTGCCTGATGGGTCATCTTTTTATGGGGATTTGGAAACATGGTCATTGTAATAAAAAATATCAAATAAAAATGGATTGTCTTATAAATTCCTTTCTCCCCTCAGGGTTAATTGGTTTTTGTAATGTGACTTCACTATGTTTCTCCTCTTCTTGCTAAACAGGGAGAAGTAGACATTCGATTGAGGAATTTTAAAACCATTTTTTCGATTCACCACAGGATATATTCAGCACGTATCAGAGAGGTGAGGTAGAATTTCAAATCCCACCATTAACTGACAGTGGACAAGTCATGTGATACCTAACTGATAGACTGGTAAGTTGTAATCTGCCATGATGGAAGGGCAGCTCCTACACCAAAAAAAATCACATACCTTTGAAATCCTGAGTTTATTTCAACCAACTTTCCAAAATTTATCTGGCACATTCATATCTAACTGATTTGATAGGTCTTCATGGCTCATGAATACATTGTTTACTTACCTTGCTGACCGCAATCCTAGAATTGGAAGGTGTAAATAAAACTACAACGTGGTTGGCTGACTTCTGCTGTTATTGATTACTATTGATTTAAAGTCTAGTGCAATATTTATTTGACCAAGTGACCCTGAACTAACCCATGAGATAGAAGTTAGAGCCTCATAAGCTTTTCTGCTGATTCATAAGATCATAGATTTAAAGCTAGAAAAGACCTCAGAAGCTATCTAGCCCATTCTCTTATCCTACAAGTAAAGATACTGAGTCTGTGGAGGTGAACTAACTTACCCAGGATCATCCAGTCAGTAAGAGAAAGAGCGGAGATTGAAATCGAGGAAATATAAAAAATCTAGTTCACTTTCCACTATACAAGGAGTTCTCAAACTGAGGTCTGTGAACTTCTATTTTTGATATTCTGATAACCATTTCAATGTAAGTGCATTCCTGTCTTATATCCCTTTCCAATCTTATACCTTTACATTTTAAAACATTATTCTTGACATGTCTTTTTATCTCCTTTGATCTCAGTTTCTTCATCCACAGAATGATCATTAATTATCCTTCCATTAAATTGTGAGCTCCTTGAGCACAGGAACTCTCTTTTGCCTTAGCACAGTGCCTGGCACATATCAGGCTGTTAATAAATGTTTATTGACTTACTCACTAAACAGATCGCTTCTGATGTCACTTCTGGCTCTTTATGCATTAGATGCATAGATGTTAAAAAGTTCTAGTGCTGTGATTAAAGAAATTCAGTTAGGGGCAGCTAGGTGGTGCAGTGAATAGAGCACCAGTCCTGGAGTCAGGAAGACCTGAGTTCAAGTACAGCTTCAGACAATTGACACTTACTATCTGTGTGACCTTGGGCAAGTCACTTAACCCCAATTGCACTGCCTTTCCCCCTCCAAAAAACAAAAAAAATTACAGAGCCATAAGAAATTCAGTTGACACATTGTGGGTTAATTATAATTTTCTATGTAGTTCTTGGTAGGAGAGAGGGCAAAGTATTGTCATATATGGAGATGGGCACTGATATTCCACTAACAAATGGATTTTCCTTGGCCAGCTATCTATGAGGTCCAAGCCTACAGCTATAAACCTTGGATTAGTAAATGGCATTGAAGAGTTTAATGTTTTATTTTATCTTCCAGATGTGCTTTAAATTTATGACTTAAGATTGTGCTTACTTTTGGTAAGCTATATATCAAAAAGTATTGTAATATAACTTTGTGACTGGCTTTTATGTTCAAAGTCACCTCGTTAGGACGTTACTAGAATGGGTACAGAGGCTGGTCATGTTAGTATTCTAACAAAGAAAAAGAATGAAGTTTTATGCCCTGCATAGTATTGATTATAATGTTGATTTATATCAGTTTTATTTTGATTTTTTTTTAAAGATTGGACTTGAATAGAAAACAACTTTTTCTTTTCTTCTCTCTAATGAGGATAATTTTCTCCTCTGATTTTCCAATAGTAACTGACAAATACCTCAATGACGATAAATCCAACTAATGCTTCAGCTAGAGAGTCTTCTGATGGAAAATCATTTTATTGAAATGGTTCAAGTTCGATAGTTAAAATTACAAGGACCATTTGTTTCTTATGTTTAAGATTGTTGATTCATTAAGGATACTGGCTCAAGGGGTGTTCAAATTTCTTAACTGTAAGTAAATTTCAGAAATCCCATTACTATCTCTGAGCTTAATAAATCTCCTAGAATGATATCATTGGACTATCTAAAACTCAGAAGTCTTCATTCTTCTAGATTAGGAATGCGGACACCAACTGTACTGGTTCCAAATGAGGTCAGTTCCTGTTAACCGAGTAAGATCCCAACATAACCAACTATAATGGCAAGCATAGTGAGACTTTTGGTTTTGCTCTTTTTTTTCCTTTTGGAGTTCTAGTTCTTTCCAGCCCTAAGGTAATCAAGTGCCTCGGATTGAGACTTACCTCTATTTGAATCAAGAGTCTTTGATTAATCAAGAGTCTTTGATGACCTGCTTAAGTCACTAGAAAGCCTAAGTCACATGAGTTTGAGTCATGTGGTTGTGATGCCCTCCGTGGGCTGACCTTGAAGAGGTTAGTTAGCATTTTGCTTTGGGGGCTCACTCATTGGAAGACTGTTCCTGTGATTTGGCCAGATGAGATTCTGCATAGCTGTTAAGGAGCATCTTCCCCGCCCCCCAGTTTTGAAAAACCCAGATGTTAATGCTTCTCTCTCTGGTAACTATGTATGAATTGCTTTTGGTCAGACAGTTGGAAGCCCTATGTGTTGGTCTTGGCTGTTTCTATTTGCTCTGTTTATGTAATTTCTGTTTTTGTTTTCTCTGAAGTTCAGGGTGCTGACTTTTCCCCCTGAACTAAGTGAATGATATATGCATGTTTAATTAAAGTGAGATTATAAATGCCTTAAAGTTACTTTCCTTAGAAAAGCAGATCAAAGAATCTGTGCTGGCAGCCCTCCTGTGTGCTGGTATTATTGGCTTTATACCTCCACAGCAGCTGCAAGCAGCATTTGTGTTACACCGACCCAGAATAGACAACAGAAATATTCAAAGGAAATTGTCAGCTACACAGCACAGAAAGGGTACCGAAATAGCTATAAATGATTCTGCCTCACGATTTGGTGTGACAGAATTATTCTTTACATCTTTTGTTATACTAATATCTGGCACTTATGCATCGAATTTTGCAAAACATGCAACATTAAAATATTTGAGCTTCATGGCAACTCTGTAAAATCTGAGTGTTATCATTTTTGGTTGTTTTGTTTTGTGATTACTTTTTTACTTTTTGATTCTTAATGTGTACATGTGTGTGTACATTTTCAAACATTCATTTAAATATTTATTTTAAATTTATTTTAAATGTTTGTTAAGCATCTACTACATGTAGGACTATGTGATGGGTGTTAGGAGATTATGAAGATTAAAAATGACACGGTAATTATTTATCCTCAAGAAGGATGCACGGTACTGGACAGTCCAAATCCTCAAACTCCCTGGATAGTCTTCCATAGATATTATTAAAATCAATATCTTTTAAGTGTACAATGACAAGCTCATTAAAATTATTAAGGTAGAGAGCCATCATTCCATAGAACAAACAAACCAAAAAAGGAAACATTAAATTTTAAAGTCATCTGATTCTAATCATTTCTAAGTTGGGCTATTAAATTATAGCATATGTAGGATTTACAATTTTTCCATGTTGCTCTATAAGAATTTCAGTTTATCACTGCTTAGTTCTACTCACCAGGAAATGAAGCTCCTTTGAGATAGCCAACAATGTTGGTGAGTGTCTTGTATTCCGTGACCGTCTGAACTTTCATTGTGACGATTCTGATTTCTATAAGCGAACATGCATCAAAAGGGTAATTTTAATACAATTTTCCTACCTTTGCTTCCATTTTCTCTATTTAAATGCTTTTCTTTACTCAAAACATGAATGTGCAATAATATTTCATTCATCCAACTTCAGCAAGGAAGGTGGCATGCCACATAATTTAATTTTTCAGCTAACTTTAACCACTTATTTTAACGCTTTCTTAAAGAGAACATTAAAAATTACAGAGAATTCAAGTCAAACACAATGATTAATCAGTCTAGGTTTCAGATAAGTAAGGTTAGAACAAACTTCCTTTCAGTAGAGAGGTGATTGGCCACTATTGCAGACTACTATTAAACCATTATCAGTCATCATTGCTCTATCAGAGTTTTATTAAAGTTTTTTTTTAAATTTATTTAGAAGAGACTATTCAGAAGAAAAGAGTGGTCACTAGAAAGGGAGCATGACGTGAAAAACAAAATATATAATTAAGACTATATGTTTCTGTTATTAAAATGGAGTGTACTAAATCTATTAAGAGGCAGAGAGTTGTAGCAAGTAGAGATCCCGCTTCAGTCAGAAAGGTCTGGGTTAAATTCTCATCTCTGATATATATTGTCTGTGTGGCCTCAGGCCAAGGCCTTAACCTCTCAGTGATTAGGTATCTCATAGCTCCTTTTTCTGCCTTTTCTGTCTCTCTCAGCAGAAGGGATGGGTGTTAGGCATTTGTTGCATTTACCTAAAATTCCCTCCTTCCTTGTAAAACCAGTTTGCAACAAGTAATCTGATATAGACTGAGAAATAAGATAAAGGTGCTCATTAAATTGTACACAAAAACATAAAAACAAAAAAAAAGCAGCTGGGTTCTAAATGAGGGTCTGAGCATCTCTTCTGTGAGAGGCTCTTCTCTGGGTAACACGAACAAGCTTTACTTCATAGCTTTTGATATATCTATTTTAGTTTCTCAGAAATTTCCCCTTCTCTCTCTGATTTACATTGTATATTTAGTAGCTTTATTCCCCTCACTTTGGAGAGACCCTAGATAAAAGGAGAAAACAAGGAAACTTTCAGAAGCAGTTTAAAATACTAAGACTGTATTTATACATATGGCATATTCATTCAAGGTAGCATCTCCCTAGACTATATCCGTCGAATGTTATAGAGTCTTAAGAGTGGCAAGATTTAATGACAGTTTTGGATGTGAAGTATGACTTCAAGCCTCCAAAATCTCTTCTTTTCCAGAGAACTCTTGTAGCTGTGTGGGCTGAGGGGGTGTCAGAGTCAAAAGGTATGAAATCAGGTGTCAATTTCTGCTCCCATACTTCAGCCATAGGGAAAAAAAGGAGGTGTGGCAGTACATGGCAGCAGTCAATCTCATGTTTCTGATTCTGATTCTTCAATTTCGGTTCACACCAAGGTCTTTGGAAGTTCTCCACATGCTCTGTTCCTCCCCAAATATAACTCAAGTTAATAGGAAGTCGCTTCAGTATTTGAGCGGAAAGAGAACCAGCAAATCCAGCTACCAGAAGAGATCAGGAGCTGGGCCCTGAATAGAATCTATTTGCTTGGTCAGCTTTGTCATAAGCTCTGGAGGCAACAAGGGAGCACAAAGGAAAAATGAAATTGAAATATGAGAGTTCAAATAATATGGCTTTTTGGTAACCAAGTACAAGTCACAGAGCACCAGAGCCTGTGAAGAATTCAAAATTAAAGCCACTCAGGAGGGAATGTGAGGGAGGGTAATGGATGTGAGCAAGCAATGAAGAAAATACAAGAGAACCACGGTAAGAGGTACAATCAAAGAAACAGAGGAATGAAAAAGATGGGCTGGTCATGTGGTGAGGGATAACTGGGGGGGAGCAGACTCTGGGGTCCACTGGTATCCTAACGATGCCAAGAGAGAGCAAGGAAACCTACCTCCTGAAGCACAAGGATTTCCTTATAACAGAGAAAGAAAGAGTTAAGAAAAAAATTATTCAGGAAGGAATTACAAAACCAGATATATATTCCTGGACAGGTAGCTATGTGGGCATTGGGTAGAGTTCTGGGTCTAGAGTCAGGAAGACCTGAGATCAAATTCAGCTGCACACATTTAATAGCTGTGTGATCCTTGACAAGTCACTTAACCTCTGTCTATCTCAGTTTTCTTAACTACAAAATGAGAAAAATAATAGCACCTAAATCCTAGGGGTGGTGCGAGTATCAGACAAAATAATATTTGTAAAGCAGTTAGGACAATGCCTGGCACATAGCAGCCTCTTACTAGATACTTGTCCCTTCTCCCAGTTTCCCCTCTGTTTAGCATATAAATTTTATCACAACTTGGCTTCTTCTTGCTTTTCCGATCTTCTCTTATGGTACCTCTTCTCTCTCCTTCCCCACCCTCCAATATATTCTAGAGCCCAGCAATAAGATGCATGATGTTTCGCACCAAAGATACTGGTCTTTTCACTGACTGTCTCCCATGCCTGGAAAACACCACACCCTAACTCCTCACCCATTATATTAGGATTTCTAGTTTCCTTTGAAACTCAATTCAATTATTTCCTTCTACACAAAGCCTTTCCTGATGCCCTCAAAGATGCTAAAACCCATGCCCTGCAAAACTACCTTGTATGCATATTGTATACATTCTATATACACATACATATCTGTACACATAGAAATACATACATATATATGCATATGCATATGGAAATGTTATGCCCTGTAGTAGAGAAGTGGGAGTCATCAGCTGATGTCCCTCTGGCAAGAAGAGGATAAACTGGGCCTTTCCATACGTCCTACTATTGCTCCCTAGGGTCCACCAGTCTTTAACATCAGTCTTTGTGCTATGCTCTTTGGACTCTTGTGCATCGTCATCTGACTTGTGGTGGTGCACCAAGGGCTCTTGGTCTTTACCATTGGACTTGTGTACAAATGTAGTAATGACCAGCAGGCCTTTCCATCTGCCCTGTACCTGAACCCTTGAATACATATCGCTCCCCAATAAGAGCATGAGATCTCAACCTGCCTTGTTTTTATTTAACATTGTATTTATATCCCTATGCCAGCACAGTGTTTGAAACATAGGAAATACTTAAAATATGTTTTTATATTCAATCTCATTTCATTCCACTAACAAATATTTGATGAATTGGAAAAACAAACAAAACGAACCTGAAGTCACTGAACCTTGCTGCCTCCTTCCCCATGAGCAGTCTATGGATGGAGAACTAATAACTATAATGGACATTTATAGAGCGCCTTTAAGTTTGTAAAGCACTCCCCATGTATTATCTCTTCTGGATCTTCTAATCAGCTCAGGGAGACAGGTACAAATTTCTATAATTTCCATTTTAGAGATGAGGAAATTATGACTTAGGGAGCTGTCCCAGTTCTCACAGGTAGTTAATAGCAGAGCTAGGATTCAAATCCATGTCTTCAAACTCTTCTCCATCCCATGACTTCTCAGAACATCTCAAAATCAAACTAGAATTCAACTGCACAAGCTCAAAGGCAATACAGCTGCTTGATCAGTTTTGACCTCCCAGGCGCTGGGTGACATCAAATAACAGAATTGTATTTGGAAGTGACAGCCCTTTGTACCTGATGAGTCCCAACAGAAGTATAGGGCTTCCATTGATGCCTCAAATGAAGGCTTTCAATTTTAAGTGACAGAAATACTCAGAGGTTTCTTCGATCAGGTATACAAAAAAGTAAAACTTAATTTCTTTTGAAGACGCGTGACAACATGAATCACTTCCCAATGCCATCTCTCTGAGGGAACAGCTCAACTGTCCTGAGAACTTTTTCTCTGGTCTTGATCTTTTCAAAAGCTATGAAAAGAAATATTTCACGGGCTACATCCTACAACTAATGTTTCCGAGGTATGACAACAGCAAAGGCTTGAGAGAGGAAATCTCATTTAAATGAAGACATTCCCTTTAAGATAAATGCCCTGGGCTCCATAATGCTGTGCAGTATATTGTGTTAATTGTTAACACTTCCCTGCATATATTTTTAAATGGGAAAGAATGAAAAGTGCTTAAATTCAGCCACAGAGAAACAAATAAGGACAATTAATAACACAAAATTATGAAGATAAATACATTAAGATACTACAAAACGAATAGGCTTCTAAAGAGTAATTTAAAGTCTGGGTTGAACACTACATTTCCAACTCCTAAATAATTCACTGGGGAATTTTGTAGGGAAGAAAATAATGCCAATTCTATTTCTTTCTGTCTTAAGACAATTAAAACAGAGTACTTTAAGGATATTCTCACTGAAGTCTCCCAACTATGTGAAGTAGATACTGCACATAGTGTTTCCATTTTATATGTGAGAAAGCTGAGGCCTGGTGAGTTGGCCATGGCCATACAGTGAATAGAGGTTGGAGGGAGGAAGTGAGACCAGATTCTATTGGCTGCAATAAGAAAGAATAAAAGCTAACGTTGATATAGAGCTTCAAGGTTAACAAATTGCTTCACATTCATCATCTCATTGGAGCCTCACAGAAACCCTATAAAACAGGTGCTATTATTGTTCACAATTTTCAGATGAGGAAACTGAGGCTCACAGATGCTACATGACTTGGCTTTGTTCATATGCCACAACTAATGAGGATTGGAGACACATTTGAACCCAGGCTTCCTTAGCTCCAAGATATAGACTCTTTCTTTTATGTCTCTTTCATCAATTTTTTTTTGTTTTGTTTTTTGGCAGGGCAATCTCTCATCAATTTTAATCATAACATTGAACTTCCTCAGAGATAGGGAGAACTTTTTAAAAAGAAAAACAAAAACAAAGCAACAACAAAAACAACAATCCTGCCTGAGGGATGATTTAAAAATGAGCTGTTAAAAGGGAAGTCACTTTTGAAATCTGCCCGATGTCCCAGAGGCGACTCTCGGGCCTCAGAAATGACGTTAGTGCAGTGCCAACTGGCTAATGGTCCCAAGCTCCAAGGGCTTCCGGATCAACCCAGCAATGGAGGCTGGAGCTGCCTTCTGTGCCCTAGACTGGCTAGGTTTAGGGAGGCTTATTGCAGGAGTGACTTCAGAGGGATGATCTCTCTTTTTGGTTATAGCAGCTTGTGTAAACCATGTACTACAGCTGTAGATTCATTATAGCTTTCCTCAGGTAGAGGGAGCCTGAACCCACATTGGTGAAAACAGATCCTGCTATTGTTAAAATACTACTATTAGAATGATAATAAAAACGACAATTAAAAGAACTCTGTCCAGAAGACCAGGAATGGCGAGTATATTGGAAACAGCCTCTCCTACAAGACACTGGGTGGGTAACACGGCCAGAATTACAGACGACAAGTCTAAACAACTACAGGGAGCTGTGGAAAGAGGGCTGGAACCTAAGTGCCGAAACCGGCTTCACTGAGCCTGAATTCAAATCCTGAATCTTCTGCTTGCTACCTGAGTAAGCCTGGACAAGTCACTCAATCTCAGTTTCTTTATTTGTCAGCATGAGAAAGGTGGATTGGATGACTTCTAAGGTCCCTTTCAGCTCTAGGGCTCCAACTCTCTGATTCTATAAAATAAAAAATGGCAGATTGGGAGACTGATCGAAAACCCAATGGGCTGATGTAGTTATCTAGCTATTTGAATCAAAGATGTAAATGTCGAGGATGGCAACTGGAGCTCTCTCGTTACAATGAAAAAGGAATCAAAATGGGAGAAAGGGAGAGGGAGGGAGAGAGGGAGAGAGAGAGGGAGAGAGAATGAAGTTTCTGTTGGGATAAAGGATTTTGGATTTACAAACTGTGTAGGGGAACATGTGAAGATATTCCCAAATTACGTTTACTTTTTTCAGATTTCAAGACCATTTCAATCTATCTTAGAGCTCAAAAAAAAAGTCCCAATCCTCTTCTGCACTGACATTTCTGGTTAATGGCAATTTAAATATTTCCTGGACGCTTCTTTCCCATTAGTTTTGAGCTCATCACTCCCTGTCAATTTATGTGTAATCATTTATCTATTTGATGTTCCAAAAGCTGAGCCCATGTAATACCAAAATATGCAGACTTTTTTTAAGCAGCACTAGACTAACTAGGCTGACAGAGCTGTAAGTCAGAGTACCTTCAAATAGGTCAAGGATATAATTTATTCTTGCATTATATAGCTGAAAATTTAATTCTTGCTTAAGAGTTTATTGAAGTGTGAATAGAAAGAAAAGAAAGAAGCTATGTCTGGATATCCTTTTATATAAGACATACATAAAATGACTTGTACAATAACTTGTCATAGATGATGAAAAAATACCAAAAGTTTTCAGCAACAGAAAACTGACCTTCCCTGCTTCGTGACACACTGATCATCTGCATTCAGAGCTTTACTTTAATCTGATTCATTTCTAATTTCTACTCCCAGGTAGTCACTGCTGGATTAAAAATGGCCACTCTTTTTAACATTATAGATAAGGCTCTCCATCCAAGGCTGAGGCAAACTACTGTGGCAAACCAATGCACATATATTATACATATATATATATATACATATATAGACATATGTTTACATTTATGTATATATATATGTATATATCTATATCTTCATTGAACTTCATAGACATAGACTGATAACAAATTCATCGATTGAGAAAACTGGACAACACCAAAGATGTATATGCTCAGGCAAACAGCATGGAGTCTATGTGAAGGAAATTGACTCAATCCAGGCAATTTATTCCTGCCCTTTCCATCACTATCATTCCCTCCTTCCTTGCTCTTTTTTCTCAATTTTGTCTTAACTATCCAGATAATTGCTGGTTGCCCCCTTCTCCTTCACCCACCCACCTGCTTTCTTCTCTTCTAGTCAGTTTCATAAAGGTCTTTTTTTTGTTTTCGGCAGTGAAAAGGGATAAGCATTTATTAAGTACCTGCTGTGTGTCAGGCACCCTGCTAAGTGTTTTACAAACATGGTCTCATTTGATCTTCAAAACAATCCTGTGAAAGTAGGTGCTATTATTATAGCCAATTTATCTTTGAGGGAACTCAGGTAGATGGAGGTTAAGAGACTTGCCTAGGGCCACATAATTAGTAAATATCTAAGGATAGACAGCTCACATTTTCATGACTTTAGGCCCACCAAGCTATCCATGTACCACCCAGCTTTAGATAGCTCTGATTCAAAATACAAAGCTTTGAATAAATAGGAAGGGCAGTCCATTTATTTGCACAGGCTTTCTGGATTCCCAGAATGGAGTGGAGGATTAAAAATTGTATCCCACTGGTTAAAAGTGACAATTTCATCTACACTTTGTAATGAAAATTTAATTTATAGTACAATTCATAAAGTTAGTTTTTTAAAATCAAATTCTATTATACTTTTTTAAGTAGTACAACGTAAAATTATGTAAAACATACACTAAGAAAAAACACTACCACCTTTGGCTTTAATATTTCTAAGCTTATAACTAAACCATTTTCTATGATTCTTCTCTGTATGTGTATATATATGTGTGTGTGTGTATACACACATTGTATGTGTACACATATGTGTGTGCATATATATGTATATATATATGTGTGTATGTATGTTCGTGTATAGTTGTTGCTTAGTCACTCAGTCATGCACAACTCTTTGGGACTCCATGGACCTTGACATGCCAGGCCCTTCTACCTTCCACTTTCTCCCAAAGTCTGTCCAAGCTCATGTTCCCTGCTTCCATGATACCATCTATCCATCTCATCTTCTGACATCCTCTTCACTTTTGCCTTCAATCACGCCAATCAGGGTCTTTTCAATGAGTCCTGTCTTCTCATTACGTGACCCAGGTAGTTAAGCTTCTGCTTTGCTATTTGTCCTTCCAATGAATAGTCTGAGATAATTTCTTTAAGTATTGACTAATTTGATCTACTTGCTGTCCAGAGGACTTTCAAAAGTCTTCTCCAGCACCACCATTCAAAACCAATGATTCAGTGATGCTCAGTCTTCTTTATAGTCCAGCTCTCATAGCCATACCTTACTGCTGGAAAAACCACAGCTGTGGCTATACAGACCTTTGTCAGCAAGATAATGTCTCTTCGTGTGTGTGTGTGTGTGTGTGTATGTGTACACATAGATAGATATCTTGATTTATTTATATATTATATTTAGAAAAAAAATTTTAAAACAATTAAATGCATCCACCAACAAAACAAAACAATGAGATGAATCAGTTCTAAAAAAATCAAAAAATGTTTCCAAAAGACTGTATGGTAGGTGAATTTAAAATTGCCTTAAATTTGTTTTTGTTTAATTGCTTCAGTCATGCAGAACTCTTTGTGACTCCATTTGAGATTTTCTTGTCAAAGATTCTGTAGTGGTTTGCAATTTCCTTCTCTTGTTCATTATACAGATGAGGAAACTGAGGCAAACAGGGTTAAGTGACTTGCCATGGGTCACAAAGCCAGTAAGCGTCTCAGACTGTATTTGAACTTGAATCTTCCTGACTCCAGCCCCTTCATTCTATCTACTGTGCCACCTAGCTGCCCCACCTTCAATTTAATGGTCCATATATACAGATGGCTCAATCACTAAGTCAGTCATCTAAATCACAGAGTTACAGAGTATGAGAGCTGGAAGGGACTCAATGGCCTTCTGAGGATACCATACAGGAAAACAATCTCTACTGTGACATATCCACCAAGTGGTCAGCCATATTCTCCTTGAAGATTTCCAACGTAAAGAAACTCCTCACTACTCAAGGCCACTCACTCCACTTTTGTACAGTTCACATTGTTTGCTATCCCACCCACCCTCATCCCCAATCTCCTTATACCTCTTATTCTCACCACAGTAGCCAAATCAACACTGTCATTGCTCCTGAAATGGATGTCTTATGTAACACTCCTATGGTTCGGCTCAACACCTCTGTTAGTGCCCATACATAAACTTTTCTCCCTGATCACTAATACATTATAATTGCTGTCTCCCCCTATAAGATCATAAACTCCTTGAGGACAGGGACTTGGGATTTGTATTTTCATCACCATCCTGACACACAGTAGGTCCTTTTTAATTAAATGTTTTCATTAAGTCATTCTAAAGCTTTTGTTTGTTTGTTTTTATCAAACCTAAACTTGCTTCTTTGCATTTTCTGCCCATATCTCTAAGTTCTGCTCTTTGATACCAAAAAGACAAACTTTTCCCCACTTCTGAAGAGCTGTCATCCAACTAACTGAATGCTAAGTCTTCTCTTCTCCAGGCTAGATGTGGCTACTTTCTTTAACTCATCCTTATATAGTTTGAACTCAAAGCCCCTGGAACATTGTGGTTACCCTTCTCTGAACTGTGTCCCCGTTCTCAAAATGTGTAGCTGAGAACTAAAGACAGTCCTTTAGAAGTGATCCTGTTAGGACCAGTGGAATTGTCATATCACCATTCCTAGGTCCTTAGCACACAGTAGGACTCACCTCCAGGACACTGGTTTAGAGCTGATAGGAATCTTAAGGGCCATCTACTCCAACCCTCTCATTATAACGACGAGGAAATTGATGCCAAAATGTAACTTGGCCAAAGTTTCCCAGCTGGTAACTGGTAGAATCAAGATTTGAACTCCTCTTCCCTGGGGCTCCAAGTTCTTCCCATTGTCCCAGCTCCTATCCCCCACCTGGATGAAATGGCCAAACTACAAAAGCCCTGAAGACAAACATCTCTGACTTTGCACAAGAGGGCTTACAGTATATTCTTTAAAATACCAGGAGGAAAAGACATACAGTTCTCTACTTGAAGAATATGCAGGGTGGTTAACTGCCCATATTTTTTTAACAAACAGAACTTGGGGTCACACCATCTCTACTTCCCTCGGTGGAAAGTCAGGCCAGCATATAACAACGGCAAAATGGTCTTTCATTCCACCAGATTCTCGAGGTCTCCCCCTCCTTGCTTAGCCTTAGGCTTATAGACAATTTGGGTTTTTGTGCTTTGCTAAAATCAATAATGAGTTTGTGAGGGTAATAATCTGTATGACTTTGCAAGGTCTGAGTGTGATCAGGGAGCTATCCTGAGCCCATCCCTGTCTCACAGGCCTCCTTCAAGAATTCTCTTTATTGCCTTCCTTCACTTCAGAGAGCACAGGGTTCAGATACAACACATGGGTAGAAGTGCCCCCTAGGTCTAGGCAGAAAAACATGTTTCATTTTACAACAAACAGAAGAAAATATAACAATATGCTCTGTGTGTGTGTGTGTGTGTGTGCGTGCGTGCACGCGTGCATGTGTGCGTGTTTAAGTTGCTTTTTAGAACTCGGATGCCGATGCTTAAGGCAGAAACAAGCTTTGAGCCTTGGCTTTCACACTATTATAGGAGGAGGGGAAGCTTCGCTTCTAGGCTTCCTCAGTCAACAAGGCCTGACAGTGCACTGTGGCTCAAGCAGCATCTCCCGGGTGATGATGCAGAAAAGACAGGGATTTTTTAGTCAATTGAAGGAATTAGCCTTTAATGCTGTCTACTGAAAGACTCCATGCCTCAGCTCCCTAACTCCCAACTACCCACTGAATCTTGAAAGAAGAGGGGTGACTAAAGTTGAAATCTGGACCCACAAAACTATGCAGATTTCCATAAATGCATCTGTGGCAGCTTTATCTGCAGAGCTGGGGGCGTGGGGTTAGCTTGTGGCCCTTGGAGCTGGGCTGGCTTCTCAGCTGGGGCAGATATCCGGTGTTCCTTCATGCCATTTCCCCAAATGTGTCCTTTATAGAATAACAGAACAGGACTGGAGGATCACCTCAGTCAATGAGGGAGTGCTTACTATGTAACTACTGTGGGCCAAGTATTGTGCTAGATGCTGGGGTACCAATACAAAGAAGAAAACAGTTCTCTCCAGGAACTTATGTCCTATGCAGGGGAGATAGTATATATCTAGATATAAATGCACGTACAGACACTATATATTACATATGCATACATATACATATGAATATGGCAGCTAGGTGATGCAGTGGCTAGAGTGCCAGAAATCAGGAAAATTCATCTTCCCGGGTTCAAATGTGACCTCAGACACCTATTAGCTGTGTAACCCTGGGCAAGTCACTTAACCCTGTTTACCTCAGTTTCCTCACTTGTAAAATGAGCTGGAGAAGGAAATGGCAAACCACTCCAGTATCTCTGCTAAGTGGGGTCACAAATGGGGTCATGAGGAGTCAGACAGGACTCAACAACAACTACATACATGCATATACACATACATATGCACATCTACCCAAGCATGCACATACATGCACATACGACACACAGTCATGTATGTACCAATAAATGCACATGCGAATATTCATGTGTGTACACATGTACAATACACACGTGTACACAAATACACATACACATCAGAGTTGATGAAATCACCAAGAGTAAAGAGTAGGAGGAAAAGAAGGTCTAAGAGACCTAGGGAACAGCCGCTGCCTGGAGAGTAATGTGGAGGACAGATTTAGAGATGGCGTGGACCTTCAAGCTTCGGGAGCAATTCTCATAGGATTTTAAATCTGATTATACAAAAGACTACAGAGGTCATCTACTCCAACCCCCTTATTTTACTGATGAGAGGTCTGATGTCCACACTTGTTGAGACCCGTCTGGGTCATACAGAGGGTATTCACCAGAGGCAAGCTTAGAACCTAGGTCTTTTGACTCTAGAGTCATGAAGTGACCTATTCACGGTCATTAGCTAGTGAGCAGTAGAAACAGGCTCCAGATTCAGTTTCTCTGACTCCCCCTTCAGTCCACTTTGTACCTTAAAGGGCTCTCCTTCACAGGCTAGGCTAGTTTTAGAAAACCGATCTTGAACACACTGACCCTCAGGAAGCAGAGATAGACAAGGTTGGCTTACCATCACGTGGGAGCTGCAGAGGCCTGCAGGTATCAGTCTGATCCCTCTCCTTGGGCAAAGCAAAAACCTTGGCAGCCAGAGACGCAGAGATGGGCTGCACCAGCAACCGTGTGAGGTCGGATCGGCCTTCTCTGGAGCTTCCATCTGTATTAGGAAAGGCAGGAGAAATTGCTCAGGAAGTTTTGGAAAAACAGGAAAAGTTCCAGAAAGGTCCCATACTATCTTAGGGCTACAAAGCATAAATCAGCTGTGACATGATACTCTTCTCTCAAATCATCAGGCTAGAGAAAGGGGGGCAGCAGCTAGTCATCTCTAACTCAGTTTCTAGCACTCAGTTTCCTCATCTGTTGGGTCCTACCCACATGACAAAGCTTGGCAGCATTGGGGGTGGGGGTGGGAGAGATTTGATTGCAAAAGGATCCATGTGCTGTAAAGTACCAAGAAGAAATCAGGAGTATCTGCGTTCTAGAGACAAAAGAAGGCCAAAATATGTTTACAGAAAAAAGGAACCAAAAAACTTGGTAGGATTCTGACTATATTCTGACTCAAAAGGGGAGATTATACACATACATGCTCATATTCACACACATATGATTTATGTGTCTACATGTGTACAAATATATATGCATTTATGTGTGCATGTATGTATCTCGCTTCTCTCTTCCCTTCTCCTTCCATCGTTTTCTCTCTCTCTCTTTCTCTCTGGATATGTATGTGTGTGTATCTATATATATTGATACACACACATACATATTTTAGGGGTGTGTGTGTGTGTTTGTGTGTGTGTGTGTGTGTATGTGTATGTGTATGTGTGTGTGTTCAGAAATGTAGCATCAAGCAGCCCATTGATTCTTCTGGTACAGGTCAATATTTCCCCAGCACCTTTACTGGGGGTAAACATTACTAAAATTCTTGAGCAACTTAATTTCACAGAACGACAAAGGGTGAAGTATTTCACATGACTTTGATCTAGACATTAAAAGACAGGCTATATATAAATGAGAAAATAAGTGATAAAAGCGTTCTCAATTTATCACCTGAAAACTACAAGGCTGGAGAAAATGCTAAGTGTCCAGGTTTTAAAGTTAACTAAGGAAAAAGAGCCCTCTCTAAGGACTAGGAAGAGTCACTCCTAAGAAAAAAAAAGAATTCTAGCTCTTCCTCCTGAGCTGGGGGGTGAGGAGCATTTGGACTCTAAGCTTTAACAGGTCCATACTTTGCAGGAGAATAAAAATAACTCAATTCAATTCAATAAGCATTTATTTATTAAGTACTTATTAAAATATTTCAATGTTGTAACAGAATAACACATTTCAATTTAATTCAATTTAATAAGCACTTACTGTTCATCAGACACTAGAAATACAAAAGCTAACAATAAAATAAAATAAGCTTGATCCCAAGAAGCTTAAATTATATATATTTTTATAAGCCTTTCTCTGCACTCTACACACTTTCTTCTAGAAGGAAGGTAGTACGATCATTCTTCTGTTGATTTCTGGGATAAAGAAGTTAGGACTCAGAGAGCTTAGGTGATCCACACTCTCCCACTTTTAATACCTATTTAATCTTAGGCAAGTGATTTAACCTGCCTAGGCCTCAGTTTCTTCATTTGTAAAATGATGCCTTTTCAGATTAGGTGGTGACTGAGGTTCCTTCCAGCTTTATGTCTATGATACTATCAACTGGGACTTTCAAACAAATTCAACCAACCATTATGCATGAGAACCAAGGTTCAAATCCAGCTTTTTCCCCATTCTAAGAGGAAAAAGTGGTCTCTGGGTCTCCTTGCAGCTTTGGAGACATTTCCTTTATTTTCTCTCAGATCCACATTTCAAATTTCTGACAATGCATCATGTGTATTTACCAAAAATGACAGTATTAACAATATGAGAATTAAATATCAGTGACGTGAACAATGAAAAATCAAAAACTATATAACACATATCCAAAGTCACATATGGCTGGTCATGATGGCCTATGCTATAACCCTTGCTACGTAGGAGGTTGAGTCTGATCGATCATTTGAGCTCAAGAGCCCTGAGCTAAAGTGAATAAAATCGATCAGATATCAGCACTAAACCCAGGACCAATATAGTGTGCCTGTGGGAGCCAGGGGCCATCTGGCTGCCTAAGGAGGGAAGAAGAGGGCCAGGTCAGGACTAGGACAGTTCAAAATCGCCATGCCAATCGGTAATGGATCAGTACTGTGAGTGGCCACTGCACTGCCCACCTAGGTGAAGTAGAAAGACTCAGCCTCCAAAAACAGCACTTGGAATAGGTGCTTAGTAAATATTTGTTGATTGCTATAATTTGTAGTCTGTTTAAGGTTGACACTTCTGGCTAAAATTATCTTAAAACTCAGTCCTACAATTTCTACCTAGATAATTCTCTGACTCACTGAGACTTTCATTTTCTACAAAATGATGCTATAGAATATTAATTGAAAAAGGTCAAGGATATTTACCTGTCTGACATAGATAGATGGATAGACAAATATATACATATATATATATATAAATATGCAGTATGTATGTGTGTATATGTATACATGTACATGCACACATATATCTATCTCCATCTATATATCTATTTATCTATCTACATATGTTATACTCAATAGGATCTCTGGTATAGTTTAAATAACAAATTATCTCCAATAAGCAGATCCCAACCATGTCTGTCCCTTCTTGGTATATCTGACCATTTCTTCCACAATAAGTTGGCTACAGGGTATCCACCCAGAATGCATATTGTCTTAGGTCATTTCTCTCTACATCACAAAGATACCACCAGAGTACAGAGGCAATCCATTGGTCATCCCTCACATACAATGCTCACCCATCACTAGCACTTCTTTGGCCCTGTTAACACTTCTCAAAGTGTTACTAATATCCATTTTGCTTTGAAATACTATATTTTGAACTAGATCAACTACAAACTTCAATAAATAAAAATGATCATTTAGATCAATTTCCCTGTTGATAAAAGACCATTAAATGTACTCCCTTGATGCTCTAGAATGCCCTGCTAATGATGCGAAATAGTAAATTTTTGAAAGTTAAATATGGTGATCCCTACCCTCTAATTGTACATACCCACAGCTTTGACTTTCCCCGGCATTACTAATAGACTAGCATTAGTTTTGAAATATCTGAAGTGAGTGGCTCATTAATTTTTCACCTTAAGCCTAATGGAAATTTGACAAACAGTTCACTGCTGAGAACAGACACTAAAAGCAGGACTTTACAGAACACTAAGATTAAATTATAGCAAAAAGTAAGGGGAAAAGCACATTTTATTAAATAAGATTAGCTCAGGGAAGAATTCCATTGCCCTCCATTATATGGAGCTTGTATATAAAATCTTAACACACTTTCACTATTTTTATTCACTTATATTTTTAAGCACCTCAATGAACTACCAACCCAGCTTATGCATGGGAAAAATAAGACAAGAACATAGATTAAGTGATTTTCACGTGTGAAATGCCGATAACCATAGAGTTCAGATTTCAGTCTTTTTTTCAGTCATGTCTGATTCTTTGTGAGGCCATTTGGGATTTTCTTGGCAAAGATACAGAAGTGCTTTGCCATTTCCTTCTCTAGCTTATTTTACTGATAAGAAAACTGAGGCAAACATGGTTAAGTGACTTGCCCAGGGTTACACAGCTAGAAAGTGTCTGAATCTTCCTGACTCCAGGCCTTTTATTCTATCTACCGTGCCACCAAGCTATGCCAATGATTTAAAAAAAAACTACTGATATCAATAATTCATTTTTTAAAGAAACATACAGTATAGTACAATATCCTAATATAAAGGGAACTTCCTAACAATTGGAACTAACCACTACTACTGCTTTTGATATAGTGTGTGAATGAATGAATGATGAAGTTTTCCCCAAAATTATGGATGCTCAGTTATCAGAAATATTACAAATGGGATTCTTGCACAGAGATGGTTTGGATTACTCAGACTTTGATGTCTTTTCATTTCTTGATATTCTGTAATTCTGCAACCCTCAGGCACTCCAAGATCTTTTGATGACTTTCGCATGGACCTGTGTCCAAAATATGGGTTGGAGGGAGTCACAAAAAGTAGACTTTGGCAAAGGGAAAGACTAGGAACACAAGATCAGGTTAAAGGAAGCCTGGATCTAGAGAAGTGATCAGTGGTGGTCCAGGAGAAGGCTGGGGTCTGAAGTCAGATTACTAATACCAGAGGCCAGAGTCAGGTGGAAACCAAGCAGGAAGTGAAATCCTGACTGCTACTTACTACCTGTGTGATATTGGTGAGTCCTATAACAACTTTCAGACTCCATTTCCTTAACTCTAAACTGGAAAGGTTGGACTAAATGATGTCACAGATCTTTTCTATCTCTCAAATGAACTTCATAAGTAATAAGGATTTCTTTTAGAAAAAGGAAGAAAGAGGGAAAGACTAGAGAAAGGAAGACAAGAAGGAAGGAAGGAAGGAAGAAAGGAAGGAAGGAATGGAGGGAGGAAAAAAGGAAGAATGAAAGAAAAAGAAAATAGAAAAAAGAAAGAAAGAAGGAAGGAAAGGATGGAGGAAGGAAGGGAGAAAGAAAAAAGAGAAAAAGAAGGGAAGGAAGGAAGAATAAGACAAAGAAAGAAAAATAGAAACAATGAAAGGAAGGAAGAAAAAGAAAGAAAAGAAAATTGAGGAATCAAGAAAGGAAAGAAGAAAGAAAAGAAGGGAGAAAGAAAGAAGAAAGAGAGAAAAAATAAGGAAAGAAGGAAGGAGGAATGAGAGAGAGAAAGAAGGAAAGACATAAAGGAAGGAAGAATGAAAGGAAGGAAGCAAAAGAAAGAAAGAAGAAAATTGAGGAATTAAGGAAGACAACGAAAGAAGGAAGACAACGAAGGAAGGAAGGAAGGAAAGAAGAACGACCCAAGTATGCTAAAGACCAAAAAGTCAAGGAAATACTGAAATTCAAACAGGGAATGAAGAAGGCAATGGTGCATACCATGTGTCTGGTGCTTTATAAATATCCTCTCATCTTGTCCTCACAACAACCCTGGCAGGTAGATGCTACTATTATAGCCATTTTACAGAGGAGGAGACTCAGGCAAATAGTAGTTAAATGACTTGCCCAGGGTCACACAACTATTATGTGTCTGAGGCTGGATTTGAACTCAGGTCTTCCTGGTGCCAGGCCAAGGAACCTATCATCTGCCCTATCCAGTTGCCGTGAGAAGAAACATCAGAAACCCAAGTCATCTGAGTAACAGATATATCTCCAACAAAAACAAGCATGGTATGACAGACTGAGAACCAGTCTCAGAGTTCAAAGAACCTGGGTTCAAGTTTCATCTCTAACATGTACTGAGTGTTGGGAAAACAGGCAAGTTATTTAACTTCTCAGTGTCTGAGAGAACTCTCTAGGATGCAGGGAAATTGCCTTCCTATACTGTGGAGGGTTCCTTCTCTGGAATTCCTTCAGTGTTGAGCTCACAAGGCTGGACCAAAGCAATAGCAAATGATATTATGAGGTTTACAAAACGTTATTTCATTTAATCCTAGACACGAGCCTCAACTGTTATGGATTCAATAAATATTTGCTAAAGTTAATGAAATTGATCCTCACAGCAACCTGGGAGTTTTAACTTGGGGAAACAGCAAAAAAAGGCAGAGTGGCAGGAAAAAGATATTTTGAAGTTCAAGGGTATTATTAGTGCAGTGCAAATCTTGGGATGTACAGATGGTAGCATGTCCCTAGAGGAATGATCAATTAAATTCAAGGTGGTTTTCATATCATGTATAATTAATATATTTTAAATCTATGAAAAACCATAATCTATGTAGGAAAATAGTTTATATTGGTGCCTTGGAAAGGACACTAGAATTTGAGGTCAAAGAAAACAGGATCAAGATGTTACTGCATTTTTTTGTTTGTTTGGTTGGTTTTTTGTCAAGGCAATTGGGGTTAAGTGATGTGCCCAGGGTCACACACCTAGTAAGTACTCTGTTCTTTAGTGACCTTTGTGACTTTGGGCAAGTAACTTAAGATGTCTCTGTCTCAGTTTCCCTAGGTATAAATTGATATCAAAAGCCCCTTGTAGCTTTAAGTCTGTGACTCTATGAACCTCTATCACCTTAGGGCCTTGTAAATTGATTGACAGAAAGTTTCTGCCCCACACAGAAATCACCTGAAGATACTCTGTCCCTCCATATCTGTTATTCTCCTTTACTAGTTTACTTTCAAAATAGTTACAATTATTGTATAATAAATTCCACAGACCCTATCACGATCCCAGTTGAATCTAAACTTTTGGTCTAGTCTATTCAAAGACATATCACCGATCTTCATCTTGCCCCTTACCTCTTGGGGTTAATTTTTTAATAAGTTAGATTATCAGTCTGGAGCTCATGTCTTGGGCGTGGGGGAAAAGTAATTTCTTCTCATTCAGTTATAGCATCGAATCTTATGATTAATTCTAAATCTCTTAAGCAAGCGGATCCTGTCTTGGTGGAATTCACTTGATCCTAATGCCCATTTAATGTACTGTAAAAACTGCCAGTCCTGTTTCCTTCTGTAGTCAGTGGAATAGAAAGTAGCACATCGATTGTCTTAGGCAAAAACCACGCTAACATATTCTGATACTGCCACAACTTCCAGACCCCTTGCTGAGGACAAGTTAATTAAACATAGAAATAAGAAGGAAACACAGAGATAAAGGATCTAGTCAGATCCCCTTTCTCACTTAGCTTATTATGGCCACTGGCAATTGACTAAGGCATGAGAAAGGGAAAAATGATGTTAACATTTCTAATAGACAAAAAGATATCTAGACACAGGACGGGAGAGGAAAAGTTGAGGCATTTCCCCAGACTATTTTAAAAAAGATAGTCATTGTCAGTTGTGTCTGACTCTTTGTGATGCTTTTTGGTGTTTTCTTGGCAAAAGATGCTATAGTGGCTTGTGGTTTCCTTCTCCATCTCATTTTACAGATGAGGAAACTGAGGCAAACAGGGTTAAGCGACTTGCTCAGGATCACACAGTTAGCAAATATCTGAGGCTGGATTTGAACTCAGGTCTTTCTGACTCCAGGCCTGGCACTCTATCCACTGCACCACCTAACACCAAATTCATGCTACCTAGCTATCTCCCCCCCGCCCAAAATGCATATTACTCAGGATTTTTTTTCACATCTGAATAAGGAAAATTGAGAATTGGTTTTGAACAAATCTGTTAATCAGTTACTGAATGAATGCTCTGGCTCCTTTTGTTATAACCTTCTGAATAAACAAAAACAGTAACAGATAATTACCTAGATGAAGACTCAAAATATAGATGGATAGATGATAAAGGTAGATAGATGGATGGAGATAGGTAGATATATAGATAGATGACAGAGGTAGATAGGTGGATAGATGGATGTAGATACATGAATGGATGGAAGGATGGCTGGATGGATAGATGGATGAATGGAAAGACATGACAGTGGTAGACAGATAAGTAGATAGATGTCAGATGGAGTATTTAATAGGCATTTTCTATGTACGTGTCAGGAGCTATGCTATATTCAGTATATAAATACAAGTAGTATTTAAAACAGTTCCTGCCCTTAAGAAGCTCATATTGTACAAGAGGAAGAAGACATATAAAGACTTGGGGATGACAACTACAGTGAAGCATCATGGTTTGGGGCTGGAGGCTGAGACATGAGGTGAACAAGTACTTCTGGAAAACATATGGTAGAAAGATCACCCATGAAAACAGAGTGATTCAAGGACCAGAGATCAAAACAAGGGCTGGTTAGGTTCAGCACATTCACAAAAGCCGCCTTGCCCCTCTCTCCCACACACACACACACAAATGTAGAATATGTCTCAATGAGTCCAAAATATCTGTAGAAGTAGCCAAAGCAAAACAAGCATCTATTAAGTACCTAGTATCTTCATGTATTACAAGGTCCTGTGTGTATGTATGTCAGTGTGTACTAGGTCCTGAGGATTCAGACAAAAATAAAACGAAATCCCTTACCATCAAGGAATTTCTATGTACAAACATAAATGTACGTCAAATAGAGACAACATAAAGCTACAGGGTTGGGGTGGAAAGGAATGAGACATTTTCTCAACTAGCTCTGCCCCAAGATCTCTCCATTTGGGGTGTTTGTCCTTTTAATTATCTAGGTAACTCCCTGAAAATCTATTTCATGTGACCTCTGCAGACAGGTTTTTGTTTTCTTCTTAGCATATGATTATGAATTTTTTCTTAAAGAATCATTGTAAAATTGTTTTGTTTCTACATCAAAATACAAGTATACTATTACATGAACAATTCATAATTGTACTATGAACTTATCATGGGCCTAGGAATCCCAAGGACCAGGGTCCAAATCTCAATGATAAAATAAGAAGTGGACTGAATCTCTTATTATCATAGATTTAGTACTGAAAGCGAATTTTGTTCAACCTCTTTTTTTTTTTTTTTTACAAATTAGGAAACTAAGTCCCAGCAGGGAAAAGTGGTGGCCCCAAAGCATGCAGCAAGTAGTATTTGCCCATCTGTGAAACAAGATGAACACACCTGTGGTATGGATCGTTGGGAGTCTCCGTGGGATCAGGAAGGTAGAGTGCTTTATAATCATTGTGACTTTGATCAAACAGATAGATGATGCTTGCTAGGCAGGTCTCACCTCGAGCTCATGTTAAGATTAATGAAGCATTTAAATTGTAGCCTATTGAGGTGACCCTATCGAAGGCTACGACCACACACCATAAGCTCCTACAGGCTTCATAAATGATGGAAAAGGCTTCCAGTTTGGCCCTGGAAATGATGGGCTCATCTATCGTCCAAAGATTAAGCAAGTTCACACTGGGAAGGCTCTCCACCAGAAAAATAAGAATGCTGTTTGGATCCAGAAACTCATGAAAGAGGCTGTTTACATCATGAAGTCCTAAACCTAGAGCTGGAAGGGTCCTCGGGGGCCATGTAGTCCAAACTATAGAAAAGGAAACTGAAGGTCATGGAGGTTTAGGAGGTAGCTAGCTGGTCCAGTGGATAGAACACTGGTCCTGGAATCAGGAAGACCTGAGTTCAAATTTGACCTCTGACATGTATTAGTTGTGTGACCTTGGGCCCTGTTTGCCTCGATTTCTTCATTTTTAAAATGGGAATAACGATAATACCTACCTTCCAAGGTTGTTGTGAAGATTAAATGAGAAAATAATTTTTAAATTATCGTAAAGAAAATAAAAATGAAATATTGTAAAGAAAATAATTGTAAAGTGCTTAGCTCATGCCTCTCACAGTGTTATTGTTCAGTCATCCAACTGTGTCAGACTCTTTGTTATCCTGTGGACCATAGCACACGACTACTCTCCTTGGGGTTTTCTTGACAAAAGTACTGGAGGGGTTTGCCATTTCCTTCTGTAGTGGATCATGTGACTCTCTCAGGTCACATACCTAGTAAGTGTCCGACGTTTGAACTCAGGTCCTCCTGACTTCAGGCTCAGAGCTCTATCTACTGAGCCACCTAGCTGCCCCCAAGGCCAACACTATGTGCCTGGCACATAGTAAACACTCCAAATGTTATTTTATTATTATTATTATTGTTGTTGTTACTGTTTTAAAATTTGTCAAAGATCATAGAAGCAGTAAACAGCAAATGTTAGATTTGAACCCAGCTCTTCTCAATTGCAAGCCAGGGTTCTTCCCAATCTGTCTCTGATAGCAATGAAACCTAACTCTTGTTATTGTCACAGAACAACATTTAACAAGCAGTTATCCCTTACTGGGTCCTAGCTAGTCATCATCCAAGCTGTAAGGACCATTTAGGACTCACTTATAAAACTAAATTATTTGAAATCCCATATAAAATTATTAACTGCGTGAAACCAAACTGATATTCACCATCAGAACTTCAAAACGTATATCCTTTCTTGTTGTGACCAAAGCACCGATAGGACTGCTTTGATCCAATCAAATCATTTTGAAATTCTCAACCAAAGTTGATCATTGATCAAACATACACTCCCTTGAGATATTTTTAAAAATACACTATATATGCCCATTCTCTACCAGATTCATTTACATTCAGTTGCCTTCATTCTTTTTTCTTTTCTTTTTAAAGAAATTGAAAATTCAGGTTTGTAAAGCTAATCTCAAACAAGTCCTTATTCAGATTCGGCACACACTATTTTTAGTCCATTTCAAAGGGATATTTGGATGACTCCAGTTGATTCAGTACACATTAACCATCAGCATTTCCATTTCCTTTGCAACTATCCCTGTTTTTCTGGGACTGGGCCCTTCCCTGAAGCATTCTAATAACATGAAAATTTTGAAACCATAAACTATATCATAAGAATAATAAGCTGTGGGCTAGACACAAACACAACTCTTTTATACATTTTATTTCTTTGAAAGTATTCCCGGCTTGAAAAATTGGGATGATTGGCCACCTGCGAGCTAAATGTAACACAGTTATAAGCAATTCAAATTCCTTCACATGTTTTTTATTGATAAGAGTCTCATTCTAAATTTGAAGGCTATGAGTGTTGGAAATGATTTGTAAAGTTTCTTGTTTTGGAAAATGAGTGTTGTGCATCTTTTTTTTTAAGCAAGAAAAACAAACTTGGCGGATTCATCATTTTTGATGTAGAACTATGCAACCATTAATTTCATTTTAAAATTATCTATACATAAGGGTATATTAAATTGCATTTAATTAAAAACATGATTAGCATTCCTAGCAATCTGGTATTTCTCAGGTAGTAATAGGGAGGCCTCGTTGTTTAACTGAATTGAATTTATGCCTAACTTTACCCCTGGAAAGGCATTTTTCTGTAGGTATGATAGGAATGCTGACATAGCTCTAGAGGCCTTCTGAATGAGATGATGCTGCAAACAAATCAGATATGATTAGCAAAGCATTGTAACCCCCTCCATAGGTGAGGTAGTGACTCTCTGCTGTCACCCAGTTACTTAGCCAGACAAGGTGGTAGAGCTGATGAACCCTTAAATAGGAGATGGGTTCTAGTTCTTACATGGCCATTGATAAACTATGTATGACCTATCATAAATCACAGCATCTGTCTAGGCCTCAGTTTCTTCACCTGTAAAATGAATACTGTGGTCTAAATAAAACACTCAGTCTCCATTGTCCTTTGATTCTAAACATTTATTTATGAGATTGCCACCAACATAAATTTGGAAAAAAAGTATTCCGTAGTAGTTAATAATAGCAACCTGTAAAGGACTAATAATAGACCTTGATCCTAACTAATCTGGACCTAAAACTTGCTGTAATTTTAAATTCAGGGAATGATAGAATTGCAAAGACCATCTAATCCAACACTTAATTCCTTTGTTATTATTCAGCCATTTTTCAGTCACGTCCAACTCTTTGTGAGACCACTGTGGTTTTCTTGGCAAAGATACTAGAGTGGTTTGCCATTTTCTTCTCTACCTCATTTTACAGATGGGGAAACTGAGGCAAACAGGGTTCAGTGACTTGGCCAGAGTCACACAGCTAGTAAGTGTCCAAGGCCAGATTTGAACTCAGGAAGACGAGTCTTCCTGATTCCAGGCCTGGTGCTCTATCCCCTGCATCACCTAGTTGCCTTAACAATTCCTACTACACCCCCACAACAGAAGACGGGCAATCCTTCTACCATACTCTCAGGACATGGTCCTCTAGCCTTTTCTTGAAGGCTTACAATGAGGCAGAAGCCATGTTAACGGGGCATGGTAGAAAGAGCCTTGGTTCTGGAATGAATTTGAATCACACTATGTTCTTCCAATGTGATCTCAGCAAGTCACTTCGTTTCCCTTGCCTTCAGTTCCTTCATCTGTAAAGTGGGAGCAATCATACTTACAACACCTAACATACAAAATTATCATGAGGAAAGTACATTGTAAACCTGAAATCAGGACAGAAATGTCAGTTATTCTTATTGCTTTTTATAAAAGGCTTTTTATCATTATAAGTACAAAGGAGAATAAAGAAAAAGACACAGGGCAAAGTAATTGTTTTGTTCTCATATTCTAAAAATGCCTGTTCTAGTACTGCTTTCCTTTTTAATCAAAATATAAATAATTAAAACCTTAGGGTTTATTTGGAAAGCTATTCCATACTTAGCTGATTATTTATTAGCTCTCTCTATAATATGCTAGGTTTATAATGCCAATTAAAATTTAAAATGACAAGAAACACCCTACCTACTTCAAAGGGTTGTCTTTGTACCTCATACAGTTGTAGTGAGGAAAACCCTGTGGAAATCTTAAGGGCATATATAAATTTGGACTCTTGTTAGTATTATTGCTAAATTTTCCATGCGGCTGACTTAGCCTAAATTCTAGGCACACCAGCATTTGAATTTTTTAAATGCAAATATTGAGAACCAATTAGATTATTTATATTTTTAATTCATTTACTCAATTCAGCAATAATTCAGTATCTCCCCCTAGGTAAATTTTAATTTAAAAATGAAGCCTATCCCACATACTAATAAGATACTAATATACTTTGCAAAGTCTTGTATTTAATCATAGTTTTTGTTTTTCAGGATGACAAAACCTACAGTAAAAGCCAGGAGAAATTTCAGAAACCATTGATTGTAACTCATGGCTAATGGAGACTCTCCTCTAAAAATATATGCACTAGAGTAGTTCGGCCTGTCCTGAAAGACCTTCAGGGAAGCAGAGCTCACCACCTAGCAAGGCAGTCTATTTCAACTTGGGGACAGTTCTCACTGCAAGGAAGTATTTCTTGGCATTAAACCCATCTATAACCCTTTCAAATTTCCCCTTGTTTCTCTAGTTCTACCCTCTACAGCCAACGACAATAATTCTAAACCCTCTTCTATATGGCAGCCTTTTGAATAGATGACTATTCGTATTTAGGTCTAAACACCTCCGCTTTCTTCAACTGAAACTCATAGGGCATAGTCTCTACTCCTTTCCATCTCTGGTCACCCTAGATTTGACATGCTCCATCTTACATGTTTGTTTGATCAAAGCCAGATTTAAATTGGGTCTTACTGACTGCAGATCCAGCCCTTTACCCACTGGGCTACATGGTACCATTTATTTTTTATTGCTATTTCATGCTGCTGGTCTTATATTGAACTTTCAGTTGACCAAAATTGTGTCTTTTTTATGAGAACTGTTTTTTAACCACAACACCCTTGGCATCTTGTACTGTGAATGATTTTCAATTGCAAATGTAGAATTCTATATTTATTTCTATTACATTTTGTTTTATTCGGATGGTCTTTTAAACTATTGAGGTTACACCATCCAATGTATTAGCTATCCCTCTCAGATTTATGTCATCTGAAAATCTGACAAACATTCTTTTCGTGACATCATTCAAGTCACTGAGGAAAATTTTGAAAAACTATTCACGTAAGTAATAGGACTGGGGAAATGACAGTTAACAAGTTTGATTTGACCAAATGTAATGCTTACTTGAGTAAATATTTAAGATCATGAGAATGTCCAGGAGTCAGGGAGGTCAGACTGGGGCAGACTCCTGTAATGAATGCCTTTGTGCAGCCAAGGGACAGTACTGAAGACATTTGGTCCTTGGAGGAGGGACAGCACCAAAAACAGACATCTTCTGTTTTGAAATTGTCTCTAGGGCCGGCCCTGTCCCACGCTCTCCTTCTACAGATCAAATGTAAGAAGTCCCTTTCTCCAAAAAGTGAGCCCAAGAGGATAGAGTCTCTCAAAGTCCTACCTGACTGCTTATACTACCATGAAGGGTATAAGTGGAGTGTGATCAAGTGAGTTCTGGGTAGGCTTTTCCAGGATGAATCTAGATTTCATCTCCTCTCTGCAAACAAAATGTGCATAGAGTGGCATTCTTGGGCATGGCTGGGCAAAACTGCTTAGTGCTAATGGAAAATGTTCACATCTTTGCATCAGCACAACTACATAAAAATATGTTGATATAAAATATTTATAATACACACATATACATATGTAAACACATGTACATATAATAATGCAATCAATAGAAATTTTAAAAATCAAGCAGAAGGAAAGTCAACATGGGACACAACCAGGGCAGTCTTGGCACTACCATGTTAAATGAGATACGTATTTAGTTTAAACAGGCTGTTTGTAAAATTGAAACAAACAAAAAATCCCAATCAGATCCTTTTTAAGAAATATCTTGTCCAGAACATTTAACCTAGTGTAACTGGATGTGACCAAACTCTGGTCATTCTAATTCTGTATGGCTCACTGAGATAGATCATATTTCACAGGGACACGTGAGTGTGTAGAATTAAACTGACAGAATATGCCCAATCTTGCCCAATTCTACCATGGTAATCTAGACTACAATATCTCCTTTGCTTATTTTAGCAAAATATGCATACATGAATATAAACTTCAAAAGTAAAGTGATTCTATTAAGAAACATAAACACGTGCATATATGTAGTTAATATATGTATATGTGTACATGTATATCTCCTAATAGAACTATTAAATATTTATATATAAGAATAATATTTATATATGTTTTAAAAGAAAAATATCACAAGAATAACACAAAAAAGACCTTTCAAAGGGTTAAAGTACATGTAGTGATCATAGAATAATGAAATTTATGAAGAAAAGGCCATAATCATTATAATTTGACTCTCTCGTGTTCAAGGAAAATATGGAGGACTTCTGCGTCATTGAGAAAATAAGATTGATGACGCCAATCACAATGATGCAAATCACAAATCATCCACGCTCTCCTCTTTTTGTGTGTCTTTTCCATGTCCCCTTTGAATCTTTTTAAGTGGAATTCACTCAAAATGCAATTGATTTTCTCATACTCTTGATATTATGTGCATAAGAGAGAAGCTCATGGGCTGCCCATTGGTTATTGCTGGCCCTTACCATATAACTAGCCTACCTCAGACAAGAGTCTGAGCACACATCTCTTTCATGATATCCTGAAATCAACACTTCTTCAACATAATTCTTGGCTACTCATTTGCTGAAGCCTATTTTCACCCACCATATGCCTCTCTAGTCCCAACCTCCAACTGCCCTTTTGTGTTATTTCATGTAACTGTTTGTAGAGATTTACTCTATAAGAAGTCTGTTTTTGAATTTTGTTGAGAATGTCTACTGTGTCAAAATAAAATTTATCAATGAGAAAATACAAGGCAATGTGGCATAAGTGTCACAACAGAGATACAAACAAGCAATTATAGGATTTCAGAGGAAACAGTGATCACTTCAGGTTAAAGGTATGTGGGCAGTCTTCCTGGACAAGACAGCGTTTGAATTGGGGCTGGTAGAATGAATAAGATTTCAAGAGGTAGAGAAGACAGGAGGGTATTTCAGGTGGAAGGAATATGATATATTAGATTATGGCGGCAGGGAATAATGTCACAGACAGTGAAAGGAGAGTAGTCTAGTTGGTTCTATACCATGGAAAATACAGAGAATAGTTAGAGATAAGGAAAATAGAGCTATTAGGAAATGTCACCAGGACTCAACTTTAAATGGCCCTTTTTGGGGGCAGTTTAGATTTTATTCACTAGGTAGCAAAGAAGCTGTCTGAGAGAGGAAGACCACAGATGTTTCTTAGTAGGATTTATCTGGTGAAAGTGGTCAGGGAAGATGAGAGGTAAAAGAAAATAGTCCAGGGGAGGGGGGCGTTGGCAATAATTCAAGCTTGGGGGAAGTCAAGGTCTCAACGCTGGTGGCACTAGTAGAAATTAAAGAGAAGGAAAAGATGTGAGAGTCATTTCCATAGAAAAACCCAGAATATTGGAACAATTGATTGGTTAGAGGATGGAGGGCAAAGAAAAAATCACGATAGCTCAGTACGCCTCTGGGTGAGAAGATACACCATTAATAGAATTAAGGAAGTCAAAATGAAGAACTGGTTTTGAGGACAAAGTGATAATCAGTCAAATGAGACTTTCACCAAAATCATTCAAAATATAGTAAAAAAAAAACTATAATAAATAATACTGCTTTACCAAACAACATTTTGCTTTGGCAGCTTAGGAATTTTTTGCAAAGCATATTTCAAAAGAGGTGAAACCAGTCAAAACACATTCACTTTCATAAAATGCTTCCACCCATAAAGTCTATACTTTTAAAAGGCTTGGGCAAGACTCACAAATTATAGTTAACCCCATATGATATTCTGACCACTTTGTAAAGCACAGGTACAATAACACCTAAGCTGAGACCTCCCAGATCTGTAAAATGAGACAAAAAGCTGCCAAACGCCTAGCCCATAATGAGCTTTTAGGATTAATGAGAGTGCTTCCAAAGTTTGGAGCTCTCCAGAACACTAGGCACAATATAAATGAGCTACATTATTCGACTGACAAATATTTTCCCCAGTAAAATCCAACAGGACTGGGGGTGGGGGTAGGGAGGTGGGGAGAATCTCTTTTTCTTTCTTCTCCTGCATCAAAAGCAGAGCATCCTGTGGTCGCTTCCTTTCATTTCACAGACATTTCCATGCAAAACAATTCTCTGCTTTCTGCCCAGCACTGGAGCACAAAGTGATCCCTCCCCATATCGGGCATATAACAGGACATTTTCCCACCTACACTTCGGTATTATCTCCTCTAGAAAGTATACTAAAAAAGAATGACAGGCTCTCAGGTCGCCGAGATGGAAGAACAAAGCACATGAAGGCAGGCTTGTTAATTTTAGCATGCTGTTATGTTAAAGTCAAAGTCATTCTTCAGTAGGAGGGAAGATGATTTCAATGACTCTCTGCATGCAGTCACACTTCATTTGAACTCTCCAAAAACTTAGTTCCAAATGATTTTGAAGCACAGTACTAAAAGCATTCATGGTCTGGGCATCTGATGAATGTTTATTTACAAATTCATACTTTAAAATTGAATTCTCCTTCCATTTTATTTGATCCAAAGACATTTTCCCCCTGGCTATCTCCAGATATATGTAAGAAAAGCCACAAAGAGTTATATAGTGGCTAAAGTCCTGCACTTGGGATGCGGATGACCTGAATCCCAATCTTTCTTCAGGTACTTACCAGTGGTGTGACTCTGGGCAAATCTCTTAACTAAGCTTCTTCATTTATAAAATGAGGTAATTGTACTCGGTGACCTCCAAGGTCCCTTTCAGCTCTAGATTTATGAACCTATAATCCTATTAGATTTTATAATTGGAAGTCATAGAGATCATCTCGTCTCTTTCGTTGATTTAACAGATAAGGAAACAAACAGAGGGATACATCTACTCTTTCAAGGTCAAATAACTAATTAAATGACAAGGTAAGGAGTAGAACCCAGGTCACCTATATCTTAGCCAAGTGTTCTCGCTGCATCGTTTTCCCCCTAATTTAATTCAATATGTATTTACTAAGTACCTACTAGGTACCAGGCACTATGCTAGGAAAGACAAAACAAAACACCGTTGTCCTCAAGGAGCATACATTCTGTTGGGGGACATATACAGCATATACACTTGTATTTTATATAAATAAATAAAAAATATAAAGTTGCCTCTTTAATGATCAGCAAATGGTGCAGGTTCCAAAGTGAACAGCCCTAGGCAAGGCAGAGAATCAGATTTCTTCAAGTATTTAGATAATCTGCCAACTCACCAATACCCAATCAGCTTGTGAATGGTTCCCCCCAGTGACATTCTAGGGAATCTTCTCAATTTGAGAGTTCCCTCTCAGTCTTCCCTGTTGATCATCCTTCATATAAGAGGGAGGTCAACCTCTCCTTCCCAAGAGATGCTGCTGACCCTGATGACACTGGTATCACAGAACTTGCTGCTTTTTGGTATGTCCTGAGTCCCTAACATATTTCCTTTCCTCAACTCTTCTAATGCCATTTGATATCTGGTGAAGGCAAAATCTTTTCTTTTTTTGTTTTTGTTTTGTTTTGTTTTTTTGGAAAGGGGAAGGCGGGGCAATTGGGGTTAAGTGATTTGCCTAAGGTCACACAGCTAGAGTGTCAAGTGTCTGAGGCCAGATTTGAACTCAGGTCTTCCTGACTCCAGGGATGGTGCTCTACTCAATGGGCCACCTAGCTTCCTCAAGCAAAATGTTCTGAGAAAACAAGAGCATAATTAGGAATATGAGGTGTGGGGTTAGGGTAGGAGAAAAGGGGAACCAGAAGTCCCGATATCCATCATACACATTAGCTTCACTTATTTAGATGTTAGCTTCTAAATTCTTCATAATCCAGCTTCAAAATAAAGCAAAAGAGCTGAATGTATGTCCTCACCTTTCCCAATCACCTATTGGGGAAGGTACAACTATATATAGTGAAAAGATAAAAATAAAAGGGGGGAGTGGAGTAAGGAGGAGGAATAAATAAAAATTCACATTGCTCACAAACCTTTCTCTGGATGAAAGAGAGCTGTCAGGATAAGGAAAATCTCCATTGCATTCTTCTTTCTGGTTGGTGCTTGAAGACAAGCAGGAATATGTTTGGACAAGAATCAATGTCTATTGCAATCTGAGTTACTCTTGTTTTTGTTTTTTGATTTTTTTAAAGATAGAAATGACAGCAAAGCATCATTTCCCCATGAATCAGAAGACTGAAAACCCAAAGATCCGTATTTTGGACTCTGCTTTCTATAACCAGGAATGTTTAAAAACATAGTATTTCCAGGGTTGTGGGGAATGAGGAAAATATTTCATATCAATGACACCCAGAGAGATATTTTAAACTATTTATTCATATGTTTCTATCTTCTTGGTAGCCAATTGCTAAGGTAAGCTTATTAGGCTAAATATAACAGGAACCGGGGTCAGGAGGATGGGTGGGAATAAAATAATACTTTCTTATTCATTCTCAGAACCAAAGACTAAAAGTTAAGGGCTGTGATACTCTATTATCAAACATGTCATTAGCAACCATGATTAATGCATTAGTAGGAAAAAAAAACCAGAAAAGAAAAGACATCTATTTTGTAAAACTACATGGATCAATTTTTGTCAAACAAATGTTACTAAAATGAATGATTTCCAAAGTAAAGAATAAAGATTGCTTCTGTTTTCAGAAAACCCTTTTCTGGTGGTCAATAGCCTGGCTAACTTAAAATGCACATGAGGCAAGTAAGTACTGGAGTGAAGGGCACAGGCAATACTTAATGAATCCCAATGATCCCTTCCATAGCTCAAGGAAAATTTAAACATCAGCAGGTTGGATACCTTGGGTATATGCCTGTCTGGAATGCTGAGAGCCGCTCCTCTGCCTGGGTCATGAGGGGCTTGGAGGAGATCCAAGGTCTCTTCTCTTTAAGCTGTGTGGTATCACTACCCCTTTTCCTCTCTGAACCTCAGTTTCCCCATTTGTGAAATGATGGTGGTGGACTAGATGGCCTCACAGACTTCTACATTGTGCAGCTATAAATCTTATGATCCTATCATTCCTGCCCAGACACTTGAAAGATTCTCACTTCAACTGAACAAGCATTTATCCAATGACCTGGAAGGCCATCTCTTTAATACCACTGACTCCCAGGTGTGATTTAGAATCATGAATTGCA
>CM053626.1:27050820-27081975 GCA_028646595.1 Phalanger gymnotis | reverse complement strand
GGAGGGGAGGGCAGACTGGGGAACAGGGCAACCAGAGTGTACAGCATCTTGGAGTGGGGCAGGGGTGGAAATGGGGAGAAAATTTGTAATTCGAATGCCTGTGAAAATCAATGCTGAAAACTAAACATATTAAAAATAAATTTTAAAAAAAAGTTGAAAGAAAACTATTGAACTTATTAAGCTAGGTAGGAGGAAGAGGAAGAGGGAAAAAAAGGAGGAGGAAGAAGAGGAGCAAGAGGTCAATGAGGAGAAGAGAAGGAGGAGGAGGAAGAGGTAGAAGAGGAGAAAGAGGAAAAAGAGATGAAAGAGAAGAACGGAAGGAGGAGGGAGAGAATAGCAATATGGCACAGGGCAAAGGAACCTCAGTGGAAATCCCTGTAATTCCATTTACTCCCTGTATGACCTTGAAGACTTGTATAATCTTTCGGGGGCTCAGTTTCCTCATTTACAAAATGAGAGATTTAGACTAGGTAGCCTTGGAGGTCTCTTCCAACTCTACATTTATGATACTATGAAAAAGACAAAAAAATTTAAGAAACTAAACCTGTTTTTTCTTTGAATATATGAAAATATGGATTGTCAACACTCGATATAGATAAACTGTAAAATTATGTTGACTTTTTAGTTGCCTCCCATCGCTTCCTTAAGTACAAAATTTAGTGTCTTTGAGCCTTAAAATGAGCTACAAAACCCTAACAACTTAATTTTAGTGCCTGAAGCTAAACCGTGCTAGTGAGCTTGGGATTTTCAAAGCAATATCAAATCAAGTGGAAAAATATTTTCCTCTAATTTACATTGACTCTCTCCTTCCACATTCTTCCCCTTCCAAATGAAATTGCCATTTGATCCCACCGGTTTTCATCAAACAATCCACCCTGATGGCCATCATACCTCAATCACTGGTAAATTCAAAATTCAGGCCAGAATGTCATCTTCCACTTGGAATAATATACTGAATGATTCAAGAAATATTATGAATTCTATACATACTTATCTTGTGTTTTGCAATGCTGAAGTTCAGTGGGAAAGGAATGTGTATCAAGCAACTTCTAACATTCACATGTTGGGCAAAGAAATAATTCAGTAGCCATTGGAGTAAAGGATGAAAAGGCTGAATCCCCCTTCTTCTTCTTTTACTTTATATCTCTTGAGATTGATGGCAATGTCTCCATAGTATGGAAATACTCTGCCAACAAATGAAACATTCTTTCCCTCACTCAGATGTTTAATCTATAAAATGCCAAGCACACCAAAAAAAAATGCTTATCTGTGTAAAGATGTTCTCAGGGATCAGAGTATTTGACACTGGCAGAACCCAACATCAGAAGTTCCATGAAGTTTTTAATTTTTCATTTGAACATCTTTGTGTTATAGAGATAGAGATGAAAATGCTCCTTAAGAGTTGGGACCAAAATAGTGCTTTGCATATTCTCCCCTTGCTAACTTCATTCTCTTGTCTAAGCTTTCTCAATTAAAGTGCCAATGAATTAAAGCTTATGGGAAAGAAAGCTAATAGGTTTATTTCTAATAGAAATGCAGGAACTGAGATAATTACTGAATTGGTTTTCTTTAAGTTCATTATCCTACTTGCTTGAAGTAAATGTATCTTCCCAATATTAATTGAATCAAAGCAGTTTTTTTCACATATTCTTAGCTCCATATATTTTACTTGACAATATTAGGATGATGGTTTATAAATGTAAAAATGACTGTGATGCTCATTTTCCCTGTGACACTTATTGAATTAAATAATTCATTATTAAAGATTAATTGTACTAATTATGCCCACTTTCAGAATTAGTTCGATAATTATTTACTCTTTTCTGCTTGTGAGTAATTAATTAGCTAGATGTGTCTGGGTTTGCATTGTACTGTCTTGTAAAATGAGCTGGAACTATCTATTGCATATTTAGAAACCATTTTCTCCTTGGCATTTTGTTGTAGTTGGATTGGGCATCTTTGATTTGTTTCCCTGCATTTTGACTGCTTATTCTGCAAATTTAACTGGCTTTTCTCCAGTTCACCAGTATGACACTGTTGTAACCACAATTCCTACGGTGTTTTCAATGATTACTGATTTAAAATAATGATAATGATAAAAAGTATTTAATGGCAAGTAATGTCTTATTTGATGTTGATTTGCTCTTCAATCACTTGCATAAGCACGCTTTGATATTTTAATATGCTATTATTATTAAAAATAATAATAGCATTTTTATCACAACCAATAAGTTGGTACACTGTTAGATGAACTGAGTCACGCTGACACTGATACAAAGAACCTGGCAGCTAAATGCAAGGGTGGTTTGAAGGGCTCTTGCAAATGAAGGAATTGATGAAGTTGGGTTTCTCTATGTCCACAGAGGCAACATGTGACATCTCTTTGTCTCACCTTTCAGTGATAAAAATAAGAAACAAACAAACAAATAAAAACAGCAAGGAGAGAACTACAGTTTGTATCCCAGCATCTGTATTCCAGACTTTGACGTAATCATCAGAGTGCCATCCACAAATAAAAGCCTGGGGAGAACCTGAGCATCTCTAGGGAATACCCCTTCCGTTTGCACTCAGCACTGGATAGCTGCTTTGACAGAGGTAAACAACATTTAGGTACCTCTCTGATGTCAGTCTACACTAACAATGATAAACAGTAGATCGCTAAATGGTTATCTCTGCCATGGCATCTAATCTCAAAAGGCTTAATGCCTTATTGCCAATCCCTCATTCGACAAGCATTTATTATGCACCTACTATCTGCTAGTACCTTGCTAAGTACTGGCAATACAAAGAATGGAAAAACAAACAAACAGGCAATATTCTCTCATAGTCTCTGGGAGACTCATAGTCTACTGGGAGAGACAACATAGAAACAGATATTTGCAAACAAGATAAATACAAGATAAATTGGAGATAATCAATAGAGGAGAGGCGGTAGCATTAAAAGGACTTAGGTTCTCTTAGAAGATGGAATTTTTGCTGAGACATAAGAAGTCAGGGAAGCTAGGAGGGGTGTGTGTGTGTGTGTGTGTGTGTGTGTGTGTGTGTGTGGTGGGGGGGGGGCGCAGGGGAAAAGGGTTTGACCTGCTGTGAACATGCCCAGGGTATGAATATGGAATATCTTCTGTGAAGAATAGAAAAGGGGCCAGTTTTACTGGATCTCAGTACATGTGGAAGGGAGTAAGATACTAGAAGACTGAAAAGATAGAAGAGGGTCAGGTTGTGATTATTGTGAGTGGGCCTAACAATGTGTTTTCTCTACCAAATCAAGTACTTCATAGACAGGTAGGTAGGTAGGTAGGTAGGTAGGTAGATAGATAGATAGATAGATAGATAGATAGATAGATAGATAGATAGATAGATAGATAGACAGACAGATAGACAGACAGATATGACAAAGACCTCCTTAACATCTGACAGATGTTAAATAACACATTTGAAAAATTTATACCAGCCAAAATGTAGAATTTGGACCAATGGATAGACCATTGAATTGGTTTTGCCATCTCTTCCAAAGCTATGCCACGTAATTTGACTCAACATAGAATGTTAAAAATGAAAGGGAGCATTGGATCACAGGTATGATGGGGAAAGACCCCTTTTATTTAGAGATAATTGAACTGAGGCCCAGTGAGAAGTGGCTGACCCCCTCATGGAGCTAGAAAGATGCCAACCGAAGCCTTCTAACTCCAGGTCTACTACTTGGCTCCTTCCACTATGCCATTCTTCTCTCATCCTCTAGATCCAAAATAATTTGTGACCCATTACCCTGGTAGATGTTGCAAGGCACCCGATTCCTACTCTTCACAAATTATTTTTCATTTTTGTTATTACTTGCTATTTCGCTTCCATAAACTGTAAATCCCATGAGAATGGGAACTTATTTAATGCAACATTTGACCTTTTCAGTCTTCTTGACTCTAAATCCAGCACTCTATTAGGAGACATTGGATAAATATTTGGTAATCGATGGACTGGGTCACAGAATCACCCAGAATCTAAAAGCTGAAAGGTACCTCAGATGCCATCAAGTCCAAGCCATACAGAAAATCACTCTTCATTGCTTCATTGGGGTTGGAAGAAGCTAGATACGATTGGACAATAGAGAGTGTTCAACCTCTGCCTAAACATCTCCAGAGAAGAAAAATCCAATGCATCTTTAGGCACCCATTTCTCTGAGCAGTGCTAATTTTTAGGAAGGTTCCCTGATACCTGGATTAAGTTTGCCTCTCTCTATCTTCCATACGTTGTTACTGGTTATACACTATGGCACCAGGGTGAATGAGTCTGAGCCCTTTGACACATGACAGTCTTGAAGATCACTATCACACCCTCGATGATGGTCCCTGAGTCTCCTCGAGCTAAACACGCCCACTTTATTTAAGTGATACTCATATGAAATGAACTCAAGGCCCTTCACCATCCCGGATGAACTCCTCTGGATATTGTCTAGACGATCGATGACTTTCTTCATTGTTGGTGCCCAGAACTGAACAAAACACTCTCGACGAAGTTCAACAGGGTTGATTACAGTGGATTATTTCCAGATGTTATGATTCTCAATGCGGCCCAAGATCCCATTAGCATCTTTGACTGCCATGATTATACTATTGGCTGCTATTGAGCCTGAAGCCCACTACATCCCTCAGATCCTTTTTAGGACATAGGAAGGCTGATGTCTAATCAGGCCACCCCCATCCTATACTTACAAAACTGATGTTTTTGGCACTCAATTATAAGGCTTAATGGATACTTATAGTACAACTACTGTTATGTGGGGTGACCAAAACTTTTGGACCTTAAAGAATGATCCTCAAATTAAATTTTTTTTTAAAATGATAGAACACTGTGTAATGAACATAAATACAATCTCACTAGCTACCACTTCATAAATATTCAGTAGCTAATACACAAGCACATGAAAAATGCTCCAAATTACTAATAAAGGGAATGCAAATTAAAACAACCCTGCGGTTCTACATCACACCCTCAAAATTGGCCAAAAAACATGATAAGAAATGTTAATGGCCATGGTCAATGTTGCAGGGCTTGTGGAAAGCTAAGCATACTAATACATTTTTGGTGTAATTGTAAAATGATACAATCACATTGGAAAGCAATTTAGAATTACTAAAATAAAATGACTAAAATGTTCATTCCCTTTGAACTAGAGACTCTATTACTGGTCTTATATGCCAAGGAAACCATTGAAAAGAAAAATGTCCCCATAAACTCCACAACATTTATAGCAGCACTTTTGGTGATTGCTAAGAACTAGAAACAAAGCAGATTCCCATCGAGTTTGGAATGGTTAAACTAATTATGGTACACGAATGCAATGGAATATTACTGTGCTATAAGAAATGAGGTCCGTGATGAATACAGAGGGGCATAGAAAGATCCATATGAACTGATGCAGAATTAAGAGTAAGTTGAGCCAATAGAACACTAGAAGTAGTAAAAACAACAAAGTAAATAGAAAGAACAACTATCTACCAAAAATCAAAGGTAAAAGTGACAAGATTCTAAAGATCAAGCAGGACTCAAATGAGAAGACACCCCAAACAAACCCTTTTCTAGAGTGGGAAATCCACATATGTTACACACTGCACATGTTTCAGACTTTTCCAATGTATCGATCAATTGTGCTGACTTTTTTCCCTTCTCTATAAAATATTGTTTGTCATATGGGATGGTTCTCTGGGAGGGGGAGGAAGATGGATGCTTTGGAAAACTATAGCAATATAAAAAACAGAACATGTTAATAAAACTTTTTTAAAACACTAAATGCACTGGCTTCCTTATTATGCCTTCCAAATTTTAGCACTATATAAACTAGACTTTGCAATCAGATTTTTAAATAATTTCAGAGAAAAGGATAAATTTCCTCTTTTAAGAGAAGACACAGTTAAATGGTACATTTTGTTTAGCTAACACAATTCAAAATACGCACTTTGTTCCTAAATGCTCCAAGTTAAAATGTATTAGACTTGGATTTTATTTTAAAAATATGAAAAAAAAAATCAATCTGAGCCTGTCCTGCTTACATAGGACTCATTTAGCTGGAGAATTACTTTAAAACAAATCGCTCAGAGCGAACAAGGAAAGCATGTATTTTTTTTTTAAAGGAGTGAAGCAAAGGCATTTGCAAATCACTAGCATCTTGGAGCCCATTTGTAAGCAGGCATTTGGCACATAACTTGATTCACACGTTTTACCCTCTGGAGCCAGAAAAGAGGAAAGAGAATCCCTAATGACTTTTGGAAATTTCTCCATCAATACCTCCACCACAATAGAGCTTAGGGTTCAATAAAACTCTGCATTCAAAATTAAATGCCCAAGATTAATATGCAGTCCACACAACTGCACAACAACTGCCAGAGAGAGTTGGGAGCTTGTTTTTTTTTTTTTAAGTGAGTTCTTAGATAAAAGTGGCCTGGGTAAGAAAGGTGACTTCATTTAAAGGAAAAAAAAAGATAGTATATCCATTTTAAAAGAGCAATTGAGTGTTCATTAGACTGGAAATTAAGTTGTGATTGACAGAGATTTATTGCTATGAGCAAATGCATAAAACAAATTGCATAGACCTAAAGTCTGGTTTTTGATTCAGGCATCAATCTACTAAGTATGTAAAAGAAATTAATACCATCCTGATAGCATGAAATTGCACAAATATTTTTACCTATTCATGTATGACTATCATTGACCTAACCCCCACTCTCTACTCAAAGGGATTTGCTGTAATGAGAAACAAAGATCACAATGGAGAAACATGTCAGGATTTTAATAAGGATTATAAATTGCCCTTGTGGGAGATAAATTATTTTTTACCATAAAATAAATATTCATAGATCTTTACATTTATCAAAATGTTGCTACTGTGTGATAAAAGAGCACTGAGATCTTCACTAACAACCCTGTACTGGGAACTCTGGACCTGTGCTCCTGCCCCTCCAGGCTTGTCTGAGGCTAGCTTAGAGATCATCTGGGAGTCCTTACATTGCGGGCCTACCTAAGATCAACAGGTTCTGCATTTGGTTCCCACCTGGCCTAGGGACCAAGGCCCTAAATTGTTCTGGGCTGGTCTAGTTAGGATCTCTGGGTGCCCCAATCAGTAATCCTTTGCTGTTGGCTTAGGCCCAGGGTTGAGTCATGGATTAACTCTAAGTTTTCCTACAAAGTTGCCCTAGCTTGGAACTCTGGGTATTGAGCTTGTGATCCCAGCTCAGCCCTATCCTAGAGTTCCTGCACTGATCATTTGCCTATGATATGAATTTGTGATCTTGGACTGTTAAGATGACCCATGGAAGTTTCTGTTTCCATTTCCCATTCAGTTCTCTAATGTTCTTCTTATTAGACTACCTATATTTATTTAAAGTAACATTCTAAATAAATATTTCTTGTCTGTCAAAATTGATTAAATGTATATGACAATACTAAAATACCCAAATGAATCTGTGATCTCATCAATGTGGATTTGTCCACTCTCCAACAATGTGAGAAAGAAATCTCAAACTGCAAGTAAACCCTTAAACCCAATTCACTCCGCATCTCATTGATTGGACAACGGGTCCCTGCCCAAGCACCACTTAATGGTTATTTTTTGGGCCCTCCTGGTTCAGAGTTAATGTAAATACTGTTTCTCTTTTGGACAGGAACCCTGAGGGTCTTCCCCTCCCTGTTTGAGTTCTTCTTTCTTTTTTTTTTCTTTAATTAAAGGGGCCATACTCACTTCTTAAAAAGAAATGGTCATTGTCTCACTTAAAGTGAGAACTTGAAAACAGCTTAGCTTAAAAAGAAATATTTTTGTACCCAAAAAAGTTCTTGTAAGAAGTAATGAGAATGACACGATTTTGAATGAGATAAAAATGGAGTGACATCTACTAAACAAATTCTTGACAAAAACTAAGCTATCAACATTATTGCATTATAACATCACTACCATAAGAAATCTGCCTACATTTTTTGAACAGTGAAATGATTTTTGTACATTGCTTTCAACAAATCAATTTACTCATTAAATATCCTTAAAATAAAAGCACTAACATATTTTGCTCTATTGTTTATTGTTCCTCATCTCATTGTTATTTCAATAAAAGCAAAAGAAAAAATATTAATGCTTTGGGACTTATTAACCTTTATGCAGAATTGATTATTAAAAATAATTAATATGCATTATGTATTTGAAGACATACTAAAAGAAATCTACAGAAATATTTTTCAATAGAGGTAACAACATAAAGAAAAGTTTTAAATTTGCAAGTTTGCAATATTCTTCAAGAAAAAAAGGATTATATACTTTGTAATGGTCTCTAAAAGTGAAAGTCTACCATTTTCTAGTTAAAACAACTCTAATTAAATATTCTGAACACCTTAGTAATTTAAACTTGTATCTCTACTTAGAGATGAGCATTTAATAACTATTCCTTCTACTTAATAGTAAAAGGGTATTATATAAATCCTTAGTCAGAGAGGAGATCTCTATCAAAGCCCAGGAAATGATAAAGGAAAAGAAAGGATCTCACAGTAAAAAATATCAAAGGAATGTTTAAAGCTGTATGTCAAGCTCCCAAGAACACGACTTTTTTTGCAGCTAATAAAGACATGTCATATATTCCTTGAGGTGAGACATAGAGTAGCTAAGTTGAACATCCTAGTCTTAAACCCAACTGAATATCCAAGTGATAAAATTCCATTTAGTTATGTGCAAATAGATTATTATCTTTAAGAATTGCACAAAATCAAAAGCTACTTTTCCCTGCAGGATCAACCAATTCTATCATCATTATAATAAATAACATAAAATTATAATAGAATTTTGGACACTTGGTTCATTTAAATATTTAAGTCTAGATGATGGCTTGTTAGACTCAATAAATGAGGTCTTATCAGAAATACAAGTTGTCAAGGTAATGTATGTACAAGTGTGGAAGTCAGTCATGGCCTCTGGCATGTGGGCAATCCTCCACTGTACTGCAATTCTATGTCTCCTAGAATCAATTTTTGTTTAGACATGTTGGAATTTTATATAATTAAACAGCTGTGACAGCCAAGCAGTAGGTTTTCTCCTGGACAAGCCAAAAACAAAATGATCCTTATCACTTCTCCAAAACTTTCCTTCCAAAACGGAGGAAAGGTTAAAAATATCCTTAAAAGCTGTAATAACTAGTCACATTTTGGAGAGAATTCCAAAAATTACTATGGCCAAAATGTAGGTCAGATATCTCCCTTATATCTCTTACACTTGTATTTCATTTTTCCCCCTGCAGTTACATTTGAGGAGCCAAGGGCAGTATTCAGACAAATTCATTACATGAATCTCCCTCAAGGGGTAACAGGGAGCCTTTGAATGAGAGTCAATGAACTGAAAGCAGAATTTTATTTAAATTTATGCACTGCAGTCTTCATGGACATATGAATTCTTTTGTAATAATGGTAGTAACTGGTGAAATAAAAGAGGATTGCCAAAACTACAGCAACCAAGAGATACTACTCAGTTGTGGTTACCAGACATCCATTTGTAAGCCAAACTGGAAGATGGAGTTGCTAGTGATTCTCTTGTACATGTCTACCCAGCGAATAATCAGAAAGAGCTGGAATAAATGGACTATTAGGTTTATGGGTAGGAAAGAGATCATGCACATTTAAGTCAGTAGCATGAGAAAAGTCAATAATCAAACACAATACACCAACAAGCACGCACAAATGAAAGTCTGCTAGGCAAAGACAACTGGCAGCCGGAATAGAGATAGTATTCATGAGGTTGCTGTTCCAGAGATCCTGTAACAGGCCTAAGTCTCCATTCATTAGTGATTCTTCTCTTAAAGACAGAGCAATATGGAAATGACACATGATACAAACATGTTAATGTCAAAAATATGGGACAGGTCTCAAGAGCAGCAAATTGATGGAATCACAGCCCTGAAGTGCCAGCTTCTCTGGTGCATGGCAACAACTGCTTTGGGATTTCAAAGGAGAAAAAAAAAGTCTATTTGGTGATGTTTGCTTCAATCTATCTCTCTTAATAACTGCTGGTCCCAATGGACATTCCAGCTGGAGAGGTATTATTTAGAAGAATGGAAAGTAATAAAGCTTAGTGACGTGTCTTCTCTATTACGAGAGACTCCATGGGGATTATGGGGTTTTGGAGTGGGTTTTTTGGGTCATTGTTTTGGGTTTTTTATCCAATGAAATCTATGTACCATCTATTTGTCACTTTAATAAAAATGTGGAGCCTTTGGCATCAGTGCTCGACATATTTGGGATATTTGTGCACATCAAGAAAATGAGAGCTCATGGACTTGAACATGAATAACATACAATATTGGTAAAAAAATAAATATGCAATTGTAATCTTTTGGTGAACTTCAAAACATGTTACTTGTCTACAAAAAAAATATCATTAAAACTGTCCTTTGGTGACAGGGGTTAGGCACAAGAAAATTCCATAATAGGGAATTACACCTCAAAAATGAAAACATTTATACATTCCTCTGGGGAGAAAGAAAATCTTATTGCCTGTGTACCCTCCTTAAGCCAATACAGTGGAGTACAGTATAGAGGGGGCAAAAATGTATCAATTCATTGTTCCTGCTCAACACAGAGTGGGTAGAAATTTGTGCTAGTGACTCAAGATCTCAAGAAATTGCAATAGAGATTGTAAATTCAAAGATGATGAAGTTGAAACTGCCCCTGGACTTAGAACTGGTTGAAGATTCATGAGCAATTCATCAAGCTAGAAAGATGCCCATTGTTGTCATTTTTAATTAGGTAGGTATACAGAGGTATACAAATCAATACATTCTCACTGCCAGCTGGACCACATTTGGAATCAAAGTGATGGGGAGAGAAACTGGAACTCTGGTTTCTTTGGTATAAGGAAGCTTCAGGTAAGGAAACTCTATCTTACCAACCCAAGCAGGCACCTTCTCTGAAACTTAGTCATAGGGAATTACCCAAAGCTATCCAGGGACACAGTGCCAATGTGTCGGAAGTGGGACTTGAACCCAGGTCTTCCTAGCTCAAGGCAAGCTGGGTTCAAATCCTGTTTTTGCCACTTACAATTCATGTCACCTGGGACAAGTCACTCTGTCCTCTGGACTTCAGTTTACCTCAGCTAAAATTATTGAGCAAGATGACCTCTATAGTCTTATGTCAGCCCTAATCCTATAACTCTACGAGGTACACTTCAGAAAGAGCTCAAAATATTTCAAACAATCAAAGAATTTTAGAGTTGGAAGCAACCTCAGAGACCACCTAGTTCTGAACAACTATTACCTGAACAAGAGTATCCTTTACAATATACTGGCAAATGGTCATCCAACCTTTACTTGAAGTGCCTGACACAGATGGAAGGCTTTATAAATTCATTCTCTCTCTCTCTCTCTCTCTCTCTCTCTCTCTCTCTCTCTCTCTCTCTCTCTCTCTCTCTCTCTCTCTTTCTCCCTCCCTCCCTCCCTCTTCCCCCTCCATCCATCCTTCCATCCATCCACCTACCTTATGAGAGTGAGGAAGAATCTATTACCTCAAGCCTATTTGACCACATTAAAAAAAAAAGTGATTTCCAAGATAGCAAAACTTGCCACCCAAAAGAAACATTGAATGATTTAATTTTCAGCCCTCTACCTCCCAGTCTTATGTAAAAGTTTCCTATTAATAACTGAAAAGAAATTGTTCTTGTTTATCTTTTAAAATATGATCTATGAAGAAAGGGGACCTACATATACATGTTATATATATATATATATATATATATATATATATATATATATGTGTGTGTGTGTGTGTGTGTGTGTGTGTGTGTGTGTGTGTGTGTGTATTTTTTTTTGCTACATTGTCTATGAAGCCCACATGTGATAACATTCTACTTCTTACAGAGCTAGAACATTCAGAGTATGCCAAAATGGCAATGGAATCAGGGATATTTGTTATTCACTCATGCTTTATTGTAGAAATTAACTGCCAGCGTATACTGACATTTCTCCAGTGAAATAAATTTACCCAGTGAGTTGTTAACTGAATACAAGGAGGCTGACATTAGCCATTTTGGCAGGTGAAAATTAAAACTGTGTTTCTTTTGTCCCAAAGCTGCCAAATGTACAAATAGAGAGGTTTTAGATCATCGTACACATTTCAGATGTATCTTTGAAGGTGCAGGCAGGTCATGGATTGGTTTCTATAGTTACTTCATCATCCAGGAAGGACAATAGTAATATCTCAAGAGACTTAGTTAAGCTTACTATCCTATCACCGTAGCAATTAGAACAGGTAGGGCCACGTACATCTATCATTCAGAGAACAATTTAGCTGTTGTGGGTTCCGGTATACCCTCAGCTAACAGAGAAACCGACAAACTGTAATTAACATTATCAAAAGGCACAGAGAAATCAATCGATTGCTCCACAGGTCTGGAGAAGCATACCAGACTGAATTGTAAAGGCCAATGTACAACCCACACTGTGCACTTTCAAAAATATTCTAAATTTGCATCTAGAGTTATTACTTGTTTACAAATATAACTCCAGGCCTGTAGTCATCCTGAAGCCCTTGCTAAAAATGAGCATCCTATTCTTCAGTCTGATACACTCTGTGGGCCCATCAATGAATATTACATGCCCGTGTAAACTATTTGAACAATTGCTTTAATGCCCACTCTGAGAACATTCATTCGGCCCTCTCAGCCCATTATATCGATCCTTCAACAAGTATTTATTATGCATGTACCATGTGATGGACACTGTTCTTGGAGATGGGGGTGCGAGCAGCAAGAATGAAACAGCCTCTACCCACAAGGAACTTATATTCTAAGAGAAGAACGCAAATGCAATAAAAATATGTATGGTATAAATGTAATGGGTACAAAGGCAAATTACTATGAAATATTTTTACTACTATATTTTTAATTCAGGTAGTCTGTTTGAGCTGCACATTAAAGAAGGAGGAACTCTGTGAAGCAGAAGGAGGAAGGGATGGGTTCCAGCTAGAACAGTCACAGAAACAGGACACGGACTGTTGTGCGACACAGAGAGGAGGCCGGTTTTGCTGGATCATAGAGTGTAGGAGGAATAATAGAGTCTAATTAGGTTGGAAAGATAGGTTAGGGTCAGTGCCTTAAAAGCCAAATGAATAAGTTTCTCTCTGGCCTTCTCTCTGTTCTGCACGTGGAACACTCCATCTCCCATCTCTAGGTCTTGAAATTAGTCTCCCCACATGTCTGCAATGTAGCCATCCTCACCTCTGCCTCAAAGAATCTCCTCCTTCAATTCAAAGCCAACCATCGCCTTTGACATGGAGCATTCCCGAATTCCTACAACCTGATAGCACCCTATTTCCCAAAATATCTTTTATTTCTTCTGCATATACGTATGTGAAGAGCAGCAGTGTCATGGATAGAGAGATAGCTTAGGAGCCAATACATCCTGGCTTCAGCTCCCACCTCTGACAAATACCAGCTATGTTACCACCTGACCAGGTTAGTTAATCTCTCAATGTCTCAGGCAACTTGCTAAGATTATAAATTACTGCCAACCTTCACTGATAGAGGAAGCTTCTCACAAGGCACTCACTGCACCCATGAAATCACTGGTACAATCTCTATCAGTATCTACAGCTATATCTATACAGATAGATAGATAAATATGGAGATACACACATACACACACTCTACCCAGTAGAATGTGAGCATTGTGAGAAAGGAATTCTTGGTCTTTGCTTCTTTATATTCTAGCATGGTGTTGTAAAGGCAATCAGTAAATGAGAAGATCTTTCCTGCCCATTTGAATAGGCTTCAGGGGGGCTCTCAGGGTCCTAGGGTGGGTGGCTAAGACCGGAGCCAACAGTAGGTGCCTGAGTTCTGGTCGTTCAATGACATTCTAGTCGATGAGATGACATCTGGCAACTATATAAAAGGAGAGAACACAGCTTGGAGATTGAGACATAGTGGAGACAGGAGAAGGAGAAGCAGTGGCAGCAGCAGCAGCAGTAGAAGCTCTGGTGGTGGCAGCAGCAGGCGCTACTGAAAGCAGCACTGACCCTTGTGCAGACTGGAGAGTGCTGAGCGAGGGCTTGAGGCCAGTGGGTAATCTTTTTACTAGAAGGCCCTAGTATTGGGGGGAAAGCACCAGTATGGCTTGGCTCGCTGCCATAATATTTTTCTGTAACCTCCTGGTCACTATTGTGAGATGGGCATATTGGTTTTGGAAGGTTCTTGCCAGGATATCAAATTGGGGACACTGGTCCTTGGGTCTGCTATTTTGGAGCTTGAATAAATGTTTTAACTCCTCTGCCTTCTACTTAGAGAAATCCTTATATCCTGTGATTCTGGACCATTCAGGCATATTCATGATTTTATTTGAAATAATGAATTCTGCCTTAATGATATAGGTGTCTACCATACAATAGGTCCTCAACAAATGCTTGTTTATTCTTTAATCTGTTTTTAAATTTTTTTTTTAAAAATCATATATTCATAGCACTCAGGAATGGAAGGAGTCTGAGAGAGATCATCTATTCTTACTCCCTCATTTGATAGAGAGGGTGAGGCCCCAGTGCAGCTAGGTGATACAGTGAGGAGTCAGGAGGACCTGAGTTCAAATCTAGCCTCAGATACTTACTAGCTGTGTGACCCTGGGCAAGTCACTTAACCCTGTTTGCCTCAGTTTCCTCATCTGTAAAATGAGCTGGAGAAGGAAATGGCAGAGCACTTTAGAGCCCAAACAGGCTCATGAAGAGTTGGACATGACTAAAAACAACTGAACAAGTGAGGTCCAGAGTGGTTAGCTGACTTGCCCAGGACCATATGGCTAGTAAGTCATAAGAGCATCCATGTTTACTGCATAAGAGCTAGAAATGACTTTAATTATCATTTCTTTCAAATCCATTGTACAGATAAAAGAACATAGACTTAGAGAAGTTCAAGGTCACTAAGCAAATAAATAGTAGACCTTGGATCTTTCCACAATAGCATCTGGGCTCCCTGAATGAGGAATGAAAGTCAAACACAGCCTCGGATTTGTCTAAAAGCCAAAGAAGAATAACATGCCCTGAATCCAGTTGAATGGTTATTGTTGCTAATATTATTCCTACTCCAAACAGCCATGGCTTCTCCTTCCTGCATGGCTCTGACTAGCTGTCTTTTCCGCAGCAATAACGCTTCAAGACCACATACCATGTCTCCATTTAGGTCATCAAGACAAAGCTGGGTCCTGTCCAGGGTTCCCTAACCAGCTGTCAAACTATAAGACTCTGGGTAGTTGCAGATCAGCAGGCAGCTGTATAATTTAGAATACATCTCCTGAGCTGTCAGATCTGCTTTCACACCACCATATTGGTTTTCACTCCAAAGTTGTGTGAGCTCTTGTTGGCAAGATCAATGGTGCAGGTGCATGGCTTTGGGAAAGAAACAAAAGGGAACCCTATTGGTGTATTCAGCTTTACAAATATAAAGAGGGAAAAATCAATGTTAGATAAGTACAATGCAGAAAATCATTAGGGAAGGGCTTTTGTTTTCATGCTCTCAAGAGTTACATCAAAGAGTGAATATTTCAAAATATCAAGAATGTTGAGAGGCATTGGCATTGAGAGAGGAGGGAGGGAAAGTGAATAAGAAAAGCAAAGAGAAGGAAATGAAGAGAGACAGAGAAAGAGACAAAGATTTTAATAGTTTAAGACCTGGGCTATATATATGTATATATACATACACACATACACACATACATATACATATATATATGTATCTATACATATACATATATATATATATCAGAATTCTTGTTTCCCCATATAGTTTTATGTACTCAACCTAAAACAACTTTATGAATGTTCAAATACCTCTACCCTCCCCCACCCTTTCTGTCTGTCTGTCTGTCTACTGTTTTGAAATCATGCTAATGATGGGTTTGGACTGCAGAGATTTTTCTTTCCTCCCTTTGGATTCCTATTGGCTATGTTTCCTTTGAATTTACATAATTATACTAGAATATTCAGACATATTGAAGGTCTGCTCTTTCCTTCAATGCTTAAAGGTATCTGGGACAGTATTAATTCTTTGATAAGGTTAGGATTACGTAAATGTTGGGCAATGGAAGATGGAGAAGAGTGTAAAATTTTAAGAACCTCCAACATTTGGTGGAAAACTTCCTCTACTCTAAAACTTTAGCAGATCTATACTTGAAATAGCTGGGATAGGGGATGGGGGAGGAAGAGGAGGGGGGGAGGAGGAGGAGGGGAGGAGGAAGAGGGAAAGGAGGAAGGGGGGAGAGGAGGAGGGGAGGAGGAGGAGGAAGAGTGGTGGTGGCAGCCACAATAGGAGAAACAACATTTATATATTGCTTTAAGGTGCTTTAAATGCATAAACCCATTTAATCCTAACACTTACTTAAGGGACCAGAATAATAACCACATGTTACAGTAGGGTATGAGTTGAACTAGACAACTCTGGTCACTCTAATTATGAAATTCTGTAGTACTACCCTGAATGTGAAGTTGACAATGATATTCTTCAATGGCACCTTTGCATTCAATCAAATTTGACACTAAGATTGGCTCAAGGAAAGGCAGAATTGTGAAGCAGAGAGAGACCCAGCCTTCCCAAATCCCATTCTTAACACATACTGGCTCTGTGACACTGGGCAAACAATAGGTTTTAGACTATAACCTTGAGAAAAGTTGCGGATTTGCTTAATAAAGGCACACTCCTCTCCAGGAATTACCTACACCAGGGAAATCATACATACAGATACCCCTTCTCCTCTACCAAAAAAAAAAAAAGCCAAAGCCAAGCCAAAGACCTAGCCTAGCAACGTGACCTTATTGCTTAAATCAAAGCAATAGGACTTGCAATTAATACTGTCCATAACTCGTGGGCAGAAGTCAACAGAGCTTAGGAATTACATTCAGTGTACCTTATAAACAAAATAATCAATCGGGAATCATCCAAGTACCTATTATATTCCCTCACTACAGTGGGTGTCAGAGATTCAAAAGTAAAGATGAAACACTCCCTGGCCTCCAATCATTTCTGTTTTGTTGAGGGAAACAACATGTATATTTGTATGTACATAGGAGATATAGACAAAATACACACAACCTACATTGGGGCAAGGGGAGCACCAACAGCTAGGGGAGATCAGGGCAGAAAGGCTATTACTTGGGCTCTAATTCACTCTGATCTCTGGGTCTGCAGAGCCAAAGGGAAAAAAGCACATCTTACAAGAAGAAAGGGAGTTTTAGGACCACGGGCTGCTCAGAAGTTGTCAGAAGGAAGCCAAGGAACCATCATGGAAGTCTGCATCACCTGGTCTCAGGTAAACTTAAAGACTCAAGGGATGACTGCCTTCATGCTGAGCTACAAAGGGAAGGGAGAAATAAACAAGCTTCACAGAACCTGCCCTTGACTATGACACAAGCAAAACAAGTCTTATGGTAGGCGACTGCCTCAGTGAAAACAAAAGAGACAACAGGGGGCAGAGTTAGCCATGACTAAGTCTAGAACTGTCTTAAGTTTTTAGCTCAGGGGGTTATCCTCTGAACCTCATCTTTTTTTTTCACATAGTTGCCTTGTTTTATTTTGCCCTCTAGCATATTTTGTTTAATTTCCAAAACTTTTTAAGGGAGGATGTTGACAGTGAGGTCCAGAGGAAGGTGACAAGGATTCTGAGTTGACTTTAAATCATACCTTAAGATAGCCATTTTTTAAAAAAAATTATATTTTTTATTTTTAGTTTATAACACTCAGTTCCACAAATTTTTGAGTTCCGAATCTTTTCCCCTCGCTCCCCTACCCCCTCCCCCTCAAGATGGCATGGCATCCGATATATGTTTTACATATACTTTCTCATCAAACTTATTTACACAATAGTCAAGTTGTGAAGAAGAATTATGACCAATGGAATGAATCATGAGAAAGAAGAAACAAAACCAAAAAAGAAGAGGATAAAAAAAGAGAGAGAGAGAGAGCAAATAGTTTGTCTCAATCTGCATTCAGACTCCATAATTCTTCCTCTGGATATAGATAGCTCTTTCCATCTTGAGTCCTTTGGAGCTGTTTTTGAACCTTGTATTGCTGAGAAGAGCCAAGTCTATCAAAGTTAGTCATCACAGAATCAATATGTCTGTGGTTGGGCACAATGTTCTCCTGTAAACCTCTTACCTTTAATGGTGACTTGGTAAATGTTTGTGCCTACCCTATGCATGTGAACATGGCCTGTTTCCACTTCAGGTGTTAGTATCACTAACATTTGTACTTGCACTGAAGGAACCGAAAGAAGGATGGTGCAAGTCAGATATATGGCTTAATTTGGGGGGATCCAACTATTGATGTAACTTCTTCTGGGGGTTCATTTTTGTTCTGATTTTGTTGTTGCTCTGTTTTGTTATGATTATCTAACTAATCACTTTTGAAAACCATCCACTACTTTTTGTGCTTTTTCTGAATATATGTATGTATCATATACATATGTAATATATGTGTGTATATATATATATTTTTATCTCCTTCATTATTCATATTTGTGTCATCAGTACCTACACCACAGTGTCTGGTACATAGCAGGTGCTTAATAAATGCTTTTGGATGGATTGGTCATCTTCCTTTAAATATTGTGCTACAATTGTGTGCTCAAAAGGTGAGATGGCTTACAAAATATGGTGAATAAACATATTTTCTAAAAAAATTAAAAATAAAAAATGGAAAAAACCAGAAAGTATAGCTCTAATTAGAAGTTAGTCCTAAGGGAATCCTCAGATTATATGCACTTACAAAATCAGTTTTTGAAACAATTTCCAGCTGCACACTACACAGACTCCATATAAAAAACATCTAACGAATCACCTAAGAAATTATTTGCCATCTAGCATTTAAATAACCTTTAATCACTGTATACCTTAGAGAAAGAATCATTTATCTACTTATGTCATTGGTGTGAAATTAAATGTTAAGTTTTCTCTTTAAATTTTTAAACTATATGCTTCCATCTAATCAGCAAAGTTGGCAGGAAAACAAAATAAATTGATTTGAACAAATTTTCTCCCAGTAGAGAAAAGGAGATAGGTGGTGCTCAATAAATTTTTTTTTGGGGGGGGGTTGAAGCTTTAACTAGTAAAGGGCTAGGATTTCAATAGTTAGTGACTTAAGATTTGCAAAGTATTTTATATACAGTAAGTCATATTATCTTCACATGAACTGACAATTTTGTCGTGGGTATTAATAATCACAGTTATAGATGAGGAAACTGAGAGATGTTGTGATGTGCCCATAATCTCTCAACTATTAAGTGGCAAAGCCAAGATTTAAGTTCAGATATCTCCCATATCTAATGTGAATTCTAATGCCCTCATGGTCACTGTCAGGCACAATTTATGAGGTAATATTTCTAAGAGGTATGGGCTCCCTGGGACACTTTTAACTTAGACACTCACAATGACAGCTGTACAGGGGCCATTGTGAAATTCCCCCATCCATACTCCAGGAAACCCACCCCTTGTCACCCAGACCACCTTGTGGCTTTGGTGTTCTTTGGTGAATAGGTTCTGGCCCCTGGACATTGACTAATAAATGAGAACTGCACTTCTATCCTGTTATTTTGGGTGGAGAAGATGAGCAGGCATGGATGTGATGTGATGTTCATTAAGAGCTTTCATTACATTATATTTCTCCCCAACCCATTCCTCTTCTACACTTCCCTGTTATTACTGAGAGCAACAGCATCATTTCAGTTACCCAGGTTCATAAACTTACAAAACGAGTTCTCAAACCTTTTTTGTTTTGTTTTGTTTTTTTTTCTCCACATCTCTCACATTAATCCCCTCTTGAAAGCTCACTTGGTCACCAATCTCATTCCAATGGTAGTTATTGCTCATTTGGCCTGCTGAAAGAGTTTCATATTTGATCTCTCTACCACAAACCTTTCCCTACGTTACTTCACATTAAGTTGACAAGTTAAACTCCTCTTAAGTTGACATGAATATGTATTTTTCTACAAACAGAATTATTAATAAATGTATATAATTTACAAATAAGTACTGAACATCATATTTCAAGATATCATGAAAGCTACCTGAATGTATGAGACAAGAGAGCTAAGTATTTTTTTAAATCCAAAAGTTACTTCCAAAAGAAATTCTAAAATGTGATTAGAAGATTACGTATGTATGTATTTTGCTGTTTTTCCATTGTTTCAGTTGTGTCTGACTCTTTGTGACCCCATTTGAGGTTTTCTTGGCAAAGATATGGGAGTAGGTTGCCATTTCCTTCTCCAGTCATTTTACAGATGAGGAAACTGAGGCAAACAGGGTTTAGTGACTTGCCCCAGGTCACACAGCTAATCAGTGTCTGAGGCCAGATTAGAACTCAGGAAGATGACTCTTTCTGATTCCCGGTCCAGAACTCTATTCATTGTGCCACTTAGCTGCTAGATAAATAGATAGGCAAACAGACAGGTAGATGGATACAGACATACACAAACACATGTATTATCTTTCATCTCTCGCCTAATTTTATCTCTCTCAAGTGCTTAAAGTGGTACATAATTATTAGCTTTTATTATAAATGTATATATGTTAAAAAACCCAACACATTGGTAATGATTATCATATACAATATTAAAAATTGAAATATTAGGATATCTATGCAACACAGAAGACTTATATGAAAACTGAAAAATTCAGCATCTTTTCTATTTCAGCACTTTCTAACTTGGTATTTTTCTTTTAATCAAATGGTTTCTCATATATACATCTTTAGATCAAACAAAGATTAAATTCCACCAACATTTCTTACTCATCAGATATGTTTTAGGCATTTTGCAAGGTACTTGGACTCTTCCTCAAACCAATAGAACTTAACCTAACCATGAGATTGTATATATACATTGTGTGTGTGTGTATACATACATATATATATATATATGCACATATATATTTTGCATAGGATTATAATTACTCAATAATATCATTAAAATACCTTAAGTAATAAATCAACTTCACTTTTTCTCTCTTTTCTAATTGCTCTGATGGGTGTTCTATTAAATCTCTGCCTAATAATAATTTTCATCATCCTACTCATTAGGATAATCACATAGGAACCATAAACACACTAAATGAATTGCTACAAGGGACATATTAACAATATTGCCAACTAAATATGCTGTTGACCATGTGCTGATGAGAGTCAGCAACATTTATGCATCATGTAGGAACTATTATATACATACACGTATATGCATATACATACACTTACATGTATATAATATACATATATATTACTATGATTTATGATAGCAATTCAGTTATCAAGCTGAATGTGATTTAATTACTTCAGCATCAAGATAATATATGGGGTGATGTTAGTTAAGTGGAAATTATAGAAAAAAAAGTCTACGTTACGAACTTATTCAACATTATTATTAATATTTAATCTTTAACTTTTTTATTCTTTATGGATAAATTAAGTAAAGAAAGATCAAATCAGATGCTACTTCCTACTTCCCCTGGTTGTTAAGAGATTTTTGCTCTTTGAATTAAGTTGTTCTTTATTCATTTGTAACAACATCTCTAGGTTACCTATTCAATTAAGGAACTGATTCCTGTGTAGATTGGGTCCTTTCTCTTCTCCTTTGGCCCACTGTCCTGCTGGGCAAGTTGCTTAACTGGGCTCTCTAGGTCTGCTTCTTTCTGAAACTCAGTCCCTAGTTCCAGTGTTCTCTTAAATCCACAATGCACTCTCTGCTTCCAGGTGTCATGGTTCTTGACCCTTTACCTTTTTTCCTTCTTTTTCCCTTTCCTTCTATTTTTTTCTGTATAATTCTGTCATTCTGTCTGGTTATCTCTATCTCTCTCCCTTCCTCCTCCCTCATCTCCATCCCGTTACCTTTCTCTCTTCTCCCTTTCCTTCTCTTGGATATGGTAATATCTAGGAACCTAATGAGCAAATAACACTCAAATAAGACATCAGGTCTAATGTGTGAGGAGGAGAAGAAAGAAATCCCTCCTTCCTAGCAGCCATCTCATAAGGATACAGGAGTGATACTGCACAAAGATGTTTCTTCTCCCAAATTGTTACCTAACTATAAAGCTTGATTTTTTCAGGGTCACCAGGGAAGCTTGAGTGTCTTAATGGAAAGAGAAAAGGACTTAGAGTCAAGAAGATCTAAGTTCAAGTCCTACCTCAGACAATTACTAGCTATGTGACCCTGAGTAAATCACTTACCAACTCTTAGCCTAATATTTCTCATGTGTGATGATAGTAGCATCTACTCTGTCGAGATTGTTGTGAGGACCAAATAAGATAGTCTACATAAGGTGGTTTGTAAATCACATCCATCCATCCATGCATATGTATATAGTTAACCCTATTATATTAAATGGGTTAACAGGAAACTCATTTATTTGAGACCAACCCCTCCTCCACACCTCCTGCATACACTCCCCCCAATATACACATACATTTAAAAACCATATACTACCTTAAGATCTAAGTTTCTTAAGGGAACTGTTTCGTTCTTTTGACTGTGTTCCCAGGTGCCTAGCATGGAGTCTTGGGTTTGCCACAAAATTACGTGTTGAATTCAATTGAGACTTGAATCATCTGGGTACCTCAGGCAAAAACCAAACAAAACCAAACTGACATTTTCCCAAATTAACTGGATATTTCAAATATATATCTTTCCCCTAAATTCACTCTAAACCTGCCTCAGCTATGAACTTGACGCTGTGCATGAAAAAGCCATGGCTTACGTTGGAATGCCAGCTAAGGCTGGAGCTAAGCTGAACAATGAGTCATCCATGAATCATTCACTCTTCCCACGCTCTTCCTAAAAACCAATATAATTGCTTATATACTTCACACGCGCTACCTTTTGAATGACTCACTAAAGAATTTGAAGTTATTGACAGACATCTGAAACAGGGCTGAACATGGTGGCTTCATCTCTTTTTTCAGTTGAAGATTATGATTTGGAAGAGAAAGAAAGCCTATTCTAAGTGGACAGATGGCTACATAAAAAGTGTCAGAAAACAGCATTTATTTAACTTCCTGGACCATGGCCTATGATACAAGAATGATGGTCTCTTGGCAAGGGTTGGAGTACATTCATGAAGTCCAGGAAGAATTTGTTTGGCAAGAGATTTTTCAAATCTGATTAAATTGAATTTTGAGAAGAACATACGAATAAAACTATAAAGATGTGTGCTATAGAGAATAATATGCACACTATAGAAAGAAGCAGCAATGTGAATCTTTAGGTCAAAATAACAATGAAGTTAAGAATAATCCTTATGGTCTGAAATGTCTATTTACTTATATATGGTTTATGGGGAAAATAATGTACAATTTTAACATAAGAAGACATTACATGTGTACAAGATTTCACTGATGAAGTTAAGTAGATTATGATTCAAAACTGAAAAATAGAGATAGAAACACTATTTTCTTTCAAAATAAATCTACCTAATTAAAGGGAAGAAAGCATAGCAGTGTACTGGTATGGAAACACGTAAATATGGAAATGGAAAGATAGTGGAGAATATTTGGTTGAAGGTAAAAGTTGACAAAAACTACAATTAAAATCATTATAGAAATATATATGACATACCACCTCATCAGACTGAGGATAAATACACTTTACAAAGCCAGATTATAAAACTAGAACAGAGACAAGCTAGAGCAATAATATAACGCTTCAGTAATTCTGCCATTTGTTCAAAGTTTTTTTTTAAGCTAAAAGTGGAGCACTTCCTAAAATTGTTTATTTATTGTACAATAATAGTTTCCCAGAAATTCATTTGAATTTGTGGTTTTACAGATTTGGGAATTTCTTCCATTGGCCCAAATCACAAATCATTCATGCTTATCCATTCTAAGGGAGTCCCCCCCCTCCCATGGCCTTCTGAAAATCTACTATAGGGATCTTAACCTCAATTTCTCCCAACATTAAGAGAATGCCACATATTTGTATATGCATAAATACACAGCTACATATATACATGTATATACATATGTATGTAAATATGTATACATATACATATAGGTATAGAAATGTGAGATATACATACATACAGATATATACATAGCAAATCACTTCTGTGGGACTCAGTTGCCTTGTCTGTAAAATGAGCATTAGATTAGATGACCTCTACTGTCTTTTCCAACTCAAAATTCTACCATTCCTGCCGTTATTCCTATCACTATAAGCCTATAGGGTTTCTATAAGTATTTGCAGGCATGCGGCCACATTCTCTTTTAGTAAACAGAAATGCCTTTTTTTCTGTAGACTCTTTCTATAAATTCAAGGGTGGCAGATGAGGAATGATGAATAAGTAGTCTTCTTCCTACATGGTATGATTTTTAGGGAACCAAGATTACAGTGATTCCCTTCCCTAAAAGCATATTCTACACTGCCTTGCTCATTTTTTTTTACATTTGCTTGTTGCAATTATCCTAAATGACATTAAGCTTTAAGTTTGCACTTCACATAAATTATCTCACAAGCTTCATAACAACACCATGCGGCAGGTATGAGGTTTCATTTTCTCTGTGTTACGCATGAACATATTGAGTCTCAGAGATGTTAAATAATGGACCAAGAGTCACGCAGATAGTTTTAGTGACAAGTCTTCCTAACCCCAGATCCAACACTATTCACTATGCTATCTTGTCTTTCGAACATTTGAAATGCATGCAATGCTTGAAGTGCTGTTTTCCATTAAAATACAAGAATTATCAGGAGGGATATTTCCTTGGTGTGGGTGCCTTTTGAGTCTTTCCTTGAGCATAGTTTTTGACAAGAAAAAATGAGGCAGAGCTGTTAAACAGGTGTGAGGATGCCGCTGCACAAAGGAGAGCATGGCAGAAATGGGAGCCAGGGGTGACATGGATAAATTTTGTTGATTTCCTATTTGTCATAACCCTACAAGCAATCTGAGACTCCAAACAGAAAGTCCATATACATTTCTGCTCTGTGTGTACAAATCCCCAAGAGGATTCTTGGAGGTCATTTGAAAATTCCTCTGAATTCAACAAACTCTTCTTTACTTAGCATCACTTTCTCAATTCCCACATCTATAATGTTTACTTGCATCTTTCTTCCCTCAAGTTTTTTCCATTTCCATTTCTGAGGTCCACAGAATCACAAAATGTTCATTTAATAATAGAAAGAATCTTAGGGATTATCTAGCTTAATCCCTTTATTTTAAATATGAGGAAGCTAAGACCCTGATGAGTCCATTGGCTAGGGTGAGGTCACATTGAATAAAGACAAGAATCTAAAACTCCTTGGTGATGATAGTCCAGCATTTCATACAGTAGACAATATTACTCCTCTACCCAGAAAAACAAAAAAACAAAAACTCAAGCAATATACAGCAGATGCATAGAGAAACTGGTACAGAGATCCTTGAGAACAGTGGCTATAAGATGTTCAGATTATAAATGAATTCACATTTCTTGGGAACTTTGATTCTGAAAGTATGTCATCTCTCTCTCTCTCTTTCTCTCTCTCTCTCTCTCTCTTTCTGTATGTGTGTGTGTGTGTGTGTTTCTCTCTGTTTTAGTTTGTTTTAATTGGTGGAGGTATATAAACTTGAAGTCAGATCCTTCACTTAACCTCACACTAATCTGTTGATTTCCCGACCCACCTAGCTGACTAAATCCACTCCCATTTCAGCTCCATGAAACAAAACGCCTTTGTGTCATGTACCCACAAGAGTCTACCCACTTTCCAGAGTTCAGTTGTGTACTCTTTCTCCCATTACATTGTAAGCTCTTTGAAGGTGGGGACTGCCTTTCTTTTTCTTCTTTGTATCCCGAACTCTTAGCCCAATGCCTGACACACAGTAGGTACTTAATAACTGTTAATTGAATTATTGAAGTTGGCACTATTCTATGTCTGATAATAAGCCAATAAAATTGTAACCAAACTTCCAAACCTAACATGGCTTGACTGTCTGCCCCTCTTATCTGGAAGTGCTGTGACCTACCCTGCTCACTGAAGCTGCTTGCTCAGTCAAAACTTGGGCAGTGGTAGCCAAGGCAATTTGGGCAAAAGAGATCCAAAGGCACAGTCCTTCTCTTTCTATTTCACACAACCAACTGGACCTTTGTTTCAGTTTCTCCATGTAACTCCTCCAAAAGGGAAGTTTTTCAGGACATACACACATACACACACACACACATATACACATAGCTACTGACTCGAGGCATTTGATGTTTTGGAATATCTTTATAACCAGAGAATGTGGAAGGGAGACCTGGAAAGAGTTTTCTCCCTCCTGTTTTAAATACATATATATACATATATATATATATATATATATATATATATATATATATATACTTGTACCTTTTCAATGTAAGAAATGGAATGGAAGTCCTTGCTGTTTTTTAATATTATTTAAAAGAGTCCCTACTAAATATAGAACATTAAATTAGACACAAGAGAAACAAAGAATTATAATAAACAATCCCCATGGTCAAGTGGTTTATGGCCTCGTTAGGAAAATAAGACTCTCAAATTTCACAAGAGCATTAAGTCTGATTATATACTTTCTTCCTTCACTCTCTACCTTGTATTGTACATATCTGTGTATATGTTGTCTTCTTCCAGTGGAATGTAAGGTCTTTGAAAGTAGGGAATGTTTTGTTTTTGGAATGCCAACACATAGCACAGTGACATTTGTGTGGTAGGTGCTAAATAAATGTGTGTGTAAGAGCATGTGTATGTATATATATATGATATAACATGCATTTTAACTTCTTACTAATGGTTTTAATTTATAGTATTAGCATAAGGATAGGTTCTACAGTGGCCATTTTATATAGTAAACATGTGCTGCACATTATAATGAATAAAAAACTTCTTCAAAGAAGCAAATAAAATATTGATGGAAATCTTTTTATAATGTACTTCTCCTCAAGTCATTTAGCAACAAGAAGCAAGTGGAGTACTTTTAATATTGCTCCAGGAATTTAAGTGCTAAAATAATTTACTATAGACTATCCCAAGGCCCAAAAATATCCTTAAAATTCACAAATACCAACCGGATGCAAATTATCACTATGATCAGAAAAAGAAATGAAAAAAAGGAATCAAAAACCTCTCTAAGTCTCACTACTCCCCAAATCTTTTCCATATTTTTAAAAAATTTAGGTAATTGAAAATTTCAACATTTAGGTACTCATTTGTGAATTATAAAACATAATGACAGCATCAATTCAAGAAGCATTTTGTATGTACCAACTATATACTTGTAATTGTGTTAATTACTGAGAATACAAATGTAAGCAGAAAAAGAGATAGCCCTGCTTTCAACGAGTTTATACTCTAATGGTGAAAGAGAAGGCATAAAGGTGAAAAGGGGGTGAGAAGGAAAAGATACCCTCAAGGGGGCAGGATGTTAAAAGAAGTCCAGAGATTCAGGAGTGGTGGATGAAGATGAAGATAAGGCTGCAGTAAGCAGGTATTTTCCTTAAAATGAGGTTCTGGGAGAAATCAACCAAAGGAAGGAACAAAATAGGCAGAGTAAATACTAGACTTAACCAGTTTTTTTTTTATTAGTTGTTAGATATTTCAACATTTGGGTGAGTTATTAGGCAAACTATTATTTTTTCTTTTAAGTTTGAGAGGCACCATGGACTTGGAGAAAAAACAAAGAAAAACCCAAAACTGGGTATGAGAGTCCTGGCTCTGAAACTTACCTGGACAAGTCACTTGACTTGTCCAAGCTTGAGTTTCCACATCTGGTAAAACAGAACGATGTCATATGCACTATTCTTCCACATAGTGTTACTGTTGGAAGAAAGGAAATAATAAGCCTTCAAATGCTCTCTCTATATTTTTTAAGACAAAACAACAATTTAACACGAACAATGAAGGATCACGGTATTAATGAAAACCTCTTACAATCCAGCTTCTGACCTTATCATTCTACCAAAACTACTCTTTTCAAAGTCACTAATGATCTCTTAGTTGCCAAATCCAATGTCCTTTGCTTAGTCTTCATTCTTCTAGACCTCTCTGCAGCCTTTTACACTGTTGATAACTCTCTCTTCCTTCTCTCTAGGCTTTTGGGACACTAGTCTCTCCCTGCCCTGCTCCTACCTATCTGACTGCTCCTTCTCTTTCGCCATTGTTAGATCCTCTTCCATATCACACCCTTCAGTCCTGGGCCCTCATCTCTTCTCTCTCTATACTACTTCACTTGGTGATCTTATCAGCTCCTGTGGATTTAATTACATCTCTATGCTGATACTTCTCAAGTCTTCCTTCCTGCCTCAAACTCTCTGCTAACCTCCAATTTCATATCTCCAACTGCCTTTCAAACATCTTGAACCAGTAAACATCTTAAACTCAATATGTCACTAAGGAAACATTATTTTTCTCCCCAACCCTCCGCCTTCTTTATTACTGTAGAGAGCACCACCTTCTTCCCAGCCCTTCAGATTCACAACTTAAGAGTCATCCTGGACTCCTCACTGTATCTCACCCCAATGATCAAGCTATTGCCAAGGCCTGCTTCTGTCACCACCACCTAGTTCCATTACCGCTTTATCATCCACATGGTCTCTGGGCCAGCCTCCTCACCCATGTCATGGATCTCTCTTTCTGACCTCCCATATTGTCTTGGGTGTAAGAATATTTCACCCAGACATTTTGCTGGCTCTGAGACTCTTGAATTTGATTCAAAGCATCATTTTAAAGTTGTTTGGAAAAGAATGTTGGGTGAGCTCAGCTGAAAGTTTTCTCTACTCTACCATCTTGGCTCTGCCCCCAAAAGTCACCCCTTATTTTTAATAATCATCCCAATGCTTGTTCCAACTAATTTTCATCACATCACTTGGCCTCTGAGTCTGAATTTCCTCACCTGTCAAATGAGAGTTTGCCTAAATGATGTCATAACTTCCCTTCCAACTCCGAAACTCTATGAATCTATTATCTTGAATGATTTTGTCATTGAATAGACTGATGCTCTGGTATCATACAAATATAGCCAGAGAATTCTGAAATTGGAAGACTGGAAATATGGAAAGCTTATTTAATCTCAGTATGAGTCTGCATAATGTTGGAGGGAAACTATATTTAACAGAAAAGGGCTGAATGAAAGTGATTACCCCATTTCGTTTGGATTCCTACTAATCAGAGTTTATCAGATTTAGTAACAATTTAGGACTGGGCAAAGACATTAACCACTGCAGCAAACTATGCTGTCAAGTAATATTAAAAATATCATTATAAATTCAATTAACGCCATTTGCAAATTGTGATAAAACACAGCTATACCATTAAGATCAGTCATATCCCTGAGGCTATATAAAAATCCACCTGGATCTTTAAATAATTAATGTTAGATCACTTATAGAATAAAGCCCATTCAGAGGGTGCATATTTCCAAATGATCAATATGTAGTTAAGAGCACAGAAACAACTAATTAAAATTATGTGATTTGATGCAATGAAAATTTTTAAAAAACCCACCAATAATTGTTTTAGCATTTAACAAGATTTAAACAAGGGGGAGGTAATATAGTGTAAAGCTGAAATTGGAGTCAGTAGTCCTGGGTTTGGATTTCAGCTCTGTTCTTTACTGTGTGGCTTTGGGCCAGCCACATAAACACACTGGGTCTCAGTTTCTCCACCTGTAAAATGAAAATGGCAAGGACTTTGGAATAGATGATTTCTAGGGTCCTTTCCAGCTCTAGGTCCTATGGGAAAAATATTTTGCACTAATATAAAGCACATACTGATTGACATATGTAGCATCAAGGGATTGGCTAGCTACAAAGAACCTCAATCCCCTAACATTTGTAGTTCTTAGTTTGGAAAAAAAAAAAAAGAAAAAATCAACATGATGCAGTTGGGGACAGAGCATAGAATTTTTCATGTATAGCAATAGTGTACACTCTCAAAGAGAACAAGCAGAGAAGAAAGAAGAGGTGGTGGCTGCCCCATGTCAACAGCACAACTAAGGGCAGGGAGGGAGGGAGACAGAGAAAGAGAGAGAGAGAGACAGAGAGAGACAGAGAGAGAGAGAGAGAGAGAGAGAGAGAGAGAGAGAGAGAGAGAGAGAGAGAGTGAGTACGGGGAAGGGAGAGAGGGAGGGAGAGAGGGAGGGAGGGGGATAGAGAGGAGGGAAGGGAAGGGGAGGGGAGAGGAGGGGAGGAGAGGGGAAGGGAAAGGAGGAGGAGTTTTCCTACCACAGGGCTGGGAGTTACAATACCCAGCTTGTTTTTAGTGAGTTTTGTTCTCCAATAAGGGGCACACAGGCAAACCATTTCATAACTTCCCAAGTGCAGAATTACTATGATTGTGGGTCATGTTCTATAAATGTGCCTGTTAGACATGAGCCAAGATTACACATAAAATCCAAAGAGCTTTAAATGCAATTTGCTAATCTTTGCTTCACTATCACAAAAATCTTAGAGTTGGGCAGGACCTCAGAAGCTGGCTAGTCTGACCAATAAAATTTTGATCTGTAAAATTTAATGGGAATAAATGTAAATTCTTACATTTGGGTTTAAACAATAAAGTTAATGATTATAAGACCAATCAAGCAACAGAGGAAGCCTGGCTAGAAAGGAGTTCCTTTGAAAATATCTAAAGGTTTTAGTGGACTACAAGTGCAGTATGAGTCAACAGTGTGATAACAACCAGGACTATGCCATATAAAGATTTGTTAAAGGAAATGGAGACGTTTTGCCTGGAGAAGGGAAGACTGAGGAGAGACAAAAGCTTCATTTAAGTATCTGAAGAGTTGTCATAGAGAGTGAGGAATAGATAAGTTCTACCTGGCTATAGAAAATAGAACAAAAAGTAATGGGGTTTGGATTAGAAGGAGGTGGATTACAATGAGGTCAATTTGGCTTTTTATAAGGAAAAACTTCCTAGCAATTTGAGATATGCAAAAGTGGAATGGACTGGCAAGGGATGCAGTAGGTCCTAGTGGAAATGCCCACTGAAGTAAAGGTTAAATTAGATGGCCTCTTACCTTCCATCCAACTTAGAGATTCTTTCTTTTTTTTAATGCTCATTTATTTTTTTTCTCCCTTCAAATCTCCACACCACCAATTTATTTTTTTTAATTTTAATTTATTTTTAATATGTTTAGTTTTCAGCATTGATTTTCACATGCGTTTGAATTACAGATTTTCTCCCCATTTCCACCCCCCCC
>CM053626.1:27033718-27050320 GCA_028646595.1 Phalanger gymnotis | reverse complement strand
TATAGAGTATCTGAAGAGAGAAACATAGAATGAGGCCTTTAAAAGCCAGGTAGAATAGTTTATATTTCATCATAGAAGCAATGGAGAACCACAGAGAAGTCACATGATTGAATATCTGGATTAGGAATTTCACTTCAGAAGCTGTGTTGGGTATGTCATTAGAGAGTTGCTACTTGAAGCAGTTATACCAACCAAGATGGTGTTATAATAGCCTCCATGAGAGGTAATAAGAACTTGAACTAGGATGGTGAGTGTGAGAGTGGAAAGAAAAGGATTGTATAAGAGAATCTACAAAGGTAAAACCAACCAGAATTGGCCATGAATTGGATATGTAGGATGAAGAGTGAAGAAGCAGTGAAAGACTTCCAGATTATATTCCTGGATGACTGTAGAAAGACAAGAGTAGACTTTACAGGAAGAAGGTTTGGGAGGAAAGATAATGACTTCATTTGTGGACGTACTGAGTTTGAGAAGCTTGTGGAGCATCTATTAGGAAATGTCTAGTTGTTGAGAGGGTTATGAAAAAATCTAGTTATAAATGTCTGGTTGTCAGTTCGTGATGTGGGGATGGAACTCATGAGAAAGCCTGGGGCTGCATGTATAGGAATCAGTGGCATAAAGATGATAATTGAACCCACAGAAGCTCCTGAGACCACCAAGAGAAAGTAGGTCAAGAGAGAAACATAAAAGAGCTTTAGGGAACCACAGTCAAAAGGTGGCATGTGGTTGATGATTCAGCAGAATAGGGTAAGAAGGAAAGGGCAGTGTAGAGCTGAAGAAGGCAAGGTTGGAGAAGGACCAAGAGGCAGTATTAGGACTGAAACCTAGAGAGGAGAGAGAGAGTCAAGGAGAGCTAAGTCAACCTTGCCAGGTGCTACCCGGAGGTCTTTTAGAATGAGAATTAAGAACAGGTGTGGCAATCAAGAGAACGATGGTGGTTGTGAAGAGGACTGTTTCATTTGAGTAATGAGCCCAGAAGCCAGATCTCCTTTGTTTGACAAGTACATGAGAGGATAGGAAATGGCAGGAATGAAATTAGACAACTATTTTTTTCTTCTCTAGGAATTTGGCTGCGAAGGGGAGCAATGATGTAGAAGTGTATCTAAAGAGTTTTTTTTTAATTTTGGGATTCAGGATTTTTTAAAGGCATAAAACACCTGGGCATATGTGTAAGTAGGAGAGAAAAAAAAAACAATTATAAAAAGAAAGATTAGTAAAGCGTTTGATGATAGGGGGATGTGGGTTTAAGGTACAATCTGATGAGGAAAAATGAGAGGGAATGAAATCTAGGCTACTTATGACCTGTTTTTCACATACTAAGATGTAGGAGGTGACTCCTACAGAGGAGATTCCTCTGAAATGGGCCTTCATCATGGATTCAAAAGCATAACATTGTTGGGAACCTAAGACCCCAGTTAATTCCACACCCTCCCCATAACCCTGCCATCCGTTTTACAGATTATAAAACTGAGCTTCAGGAAAGTCAAATCACTTGTTCAAGGCCATATAGGCAGTAGTGGTAGAACAGGGATCTGCAACCAGGTATCCTAACACTAGAACCAGTGATTATCCCCCCTCCCCCCCAACAATACCACCTAATGTGTTCCTCCTTCGAAGATGTATCTGTAGGGACAGATCTTTATTTTTTACCCTCCCCAATTCTTCTTTCATTCTCCCTCTGCAGTGAATACAAACAGATATGCTTCATAGTTCACCCTCTTGGGGGTTGGCGGTGGGTGGATGGCAGCGTCTATAGCTGTCATGTGCTGCTAAAAATAATAGACCACAGAGAGAGAGACTAAGATCTCTATGGCAGTCAAGTGATGCGGTTGCCCCAGAGGTAACACCTGCTGAAACACCTGCTTTATGAGTCAGTAAGAAACAGTGCAAACTATGTAGCAAAACATAATCTGAGTGACTGTTTAACAATTAAAGTTGTAATTAGATTTATAATTGAAATATTTTTTTTTCTGATGTAGTCTAGGATCTGGCAAATCCGGCTCAACTAACTAATCTTTAACTCAGAAGGATATGTTCCAGTCTATTGCTGACCTTGCTCAAAAATCTTTGGATTTAAAATGTAAGATGAAACAAAATGAAATTTAAAAAAAAAAAAAACCTCGAAGGGCCTCCTCTGCCCATTTCTTCATATAAGTTTATTTTGTTGAAAAAGTAAAAAATATGGCTGCCTTGTGGTGATATAAGGGTAGCTTGAGAAAATTGAGGTGGCATTTTTTTTCCCTTAGGGAATGAAAGTATATATTTATCAGTACTTATCATTTATCAGCAGTGAGCCAGAAGGACTATTGATGAAAAAAAATATTAAGGAATTAAATAAAACTATCAAATCCCTCTACTTTCTCCCTATGTTAATCTGTCCATTTTTAGACTCATGATGACTTGGTGTAAGCTCTTACAGATCCTGTCAAGCTGGAAAGTATGGTATGGGTCTGGCTTTGGGCTATAGATTTGCCACTTGGGAGCTCATCAGAAGCTCAGCCACAGTGGAATGAATCATTAGGTTCAGAAACTTTATTGTTTTTAAAACCTTTTTATTCTGAACTTAACAAACAACCAATAAATGGACATTTGCATACACGCAGCAACATAGAAAAAGAGGATTATACATGAAAATATAGCTGTTATGTATATCTTGCTTTTCTTTTCAAGTACGTAAGATCAGCTTGAACTTTTAAAAGTGGTCCTGCTTGTTTGAGCTTCTTTCTCGACCTCCTTCTGTTCTCTTTTTCTCAGTTTTTGAAAATAATGCCTCAAAGCTTTCTCATTTTTCTTACTCTGTTTCTACTGCTCTATCTCCCTTTGCCCTACTAACCCATTGGCAAAAAAGGGGGGAAAAAGTCCTTGTAACTATATATATCCGTGTGTGTGTGTGTGTGTATTCAAGCAAAAATCAAAATCTCACATTGGCTGTGAGCAAAAATATATTTCTATTGTGCGTCCTGAGTTCATTTTCTCTCTCTCAAGAGGTGGATAGTGAGTTTAATTATCAGTCTCCTGGAAATACGGTTGGCAACGGCGACAATTCCATTTTTCAAGTCTTTCTAATCGTATCATATATGTTGTTGCCCTGTTTCTCCTAATATCAATGTACATCATCTCTATAAAGATATTTCCAGGTTTTTATGAAACTGTCCTTTTCTGATGGTGCAATAATATTCCATGATATTGTCATACCGTAATTTATTTAACAAAATCCCAAGAGATAGCACCCCCTTAGTTTCTGTTTCTTTCCTGCTATAAAAAGACCTGTTATAAATACTTTTATACTTTTTTGTTCTTTCTTTGATTTCTTTGTGGTTTGGACCTATTAAAAGTATTGCTGAGTCAGAGTTTAATGACTTTTTGGGCATAATTCCACATTGCTTTCCAAAATGGCTGGACTGATTTCCACCTCCACCAATAGTGCATTAATGTCCTTGTGCAAAAGCACGGTGATGGGGGATGCAGCAGGTGTGAGGAACATCAGGCAGGTACAATAAGATTAGGATTCATCAAATCTCAATTCTTAAGGAATTATTTAGCTGCCTGGCTTTTCATATACTTTTTGTTCCCCCCCTTTAAATGTTATACTAAAGGGGTTTTTTTATATGTTTCTTTTTCTTTTTTGATTAAGCTAGAAAAAGGTGGGTGATAAGAAGCATTAGAAATAAAAAATATGAGGTATATGAATAGCGGCGCTAAAAAATAAAATTTCTGTTAAAAAGTATTAAAAATGATAGAGGGCAATAGGGCCAAGCAAGAGGTAAAAACCATGTTGAATGGGGAGAGAGGATGAATGGAAGTACTATTAAAAGTGACCTACATTTTCATCTGTAAGAGGAAAAGAGAAAGAGATTGGAATAGATATTGTAAAAATCCTTTATCCTTCTCTGCCTCTAGATTCTGGAGCTTATCTTAAGTCAGAAATAACTTCATTCTTGTCTCATAAATGAATGCCTAAGTCTGCACAAATGAAATCTCAGAACTGACAAGGCCCTCTGTCCTTTCTGCCATCAGGAGCACGTCACATTCACAAACACCTTTTATAAGATCTAAAACTGGGGCCCTCGCATTGAGGACAGGAGTCAGTGTCCTTAGCCGTGATACCTAACGAGGTTTCCTTGTATTTCTTATAGCAGAAATGGGTTAGATCATTAAGAGACAAAACATTGCATGTTCCTTTTGTTTCTGTCTCCTCCACCTTCCTCAAATTCTCCCTTCTCAATTTTATCTTCACATACATTTCCATACCTTCAAGGCCTTACCCTGACATCCCTCCACAGGGATTCTTAACCAGAATCTGCAAATTTTTTTTTTTAGTATTTTGATAACTGCATTTCAATATAATTGGCTTTCTTTGTAATCCTATGTGTTGTATTTTATACTTCTTTTATATTTCTTATAGTTTTATACTTCTTTATGTTTTAGGCTTCAACAGACTGTCAAAAGTAATCTATCACACACACACACATGCATGATTAACATGATTAAGAATTCTTCTAGTGTTTAGCTTCACTTTTAGAAATATTTATTTAATTTTTAATTTTTGGAATAAAAGAAGCATTTCCATAAAATAGTATAATAAAAAATGATTGCACATGAAACTGCAAATCTAGTATATACAACTTGCTCTTCCTTGTAAATATAAAATAAACATTATCTTGTCAATTTCTTCTTTTTACCTTTTTTCTTCCCTCTTCCCTGCCCTAGAGGTGGCTACCATTAGACACAAATATGTATGTTTACATATATATATATATACATATATATGTATGTATGTATACATATGTTTACATATGTATATGTAAACCATTCTATACGTACTTCTATTTATCAGTTCTTTCTCTGGATGCAGGTATCATCTTCCTTCATTTGTCCTTTGTAGTTAATTTGGATATTTTTAATAGTCAAAATGACTTATTAGCTTAATACAGTTCTTAAAACAATATTGTTGTTGCTGTATGCAATATTCTCTTGGTTATGCTCATTTTACTCTTCATTATTTCCAAACTGAAATTTTCTTTGGATACAGCTTTGTAAAATTCCTGAAATCTGATCCTGCAATGTGTGGGAAGCCATGAATTTTCTGATGTTTTAGTCCAAAAAAGGATTTGGGTCATTATTGACACCCAAATGAGTGTGGTGGTACTACTTTATGTCAGTGGCAGTCACAACTTTACGTATGTACCGTGTGGTTCTTGTTCATGACTTTCTGTAAAACCCTTCATTGACAATTGATCCCGAAGGCTATGGGTCTTTATCCAGTCTTATACTGAAGTTCTACCTTCATCTTCTCTTTTTGAACCCCCAGTTTCTTTCATGGTGCTTGGTTCAAGAGCCACCATCTCTGTCTATAAGTGTATGTGATATTTGTTTCATTTGTCAGTGTATATGAATGCCATCTCTTCTCCTCCTCACCCCCAACCCCAGAAGTCAAGTTCCTTGAGGTAAGGACCATTTCATTTTTGCCTTTATCTCTCCCTAATGTAACACAGTGACTGGCACATAGTAGTCCCTTAATCCATGCTTGCTGAGTTGAATTGACTTAAATCATATTGAATTACAGGACTCAAACCATCCCTCTGTCATCCCTAACTTGTGATACGTGACTGGCTCCTTTCTTGTTTCAGCCATATAAATCCTTAATGATAGCTTTTGTACTTCTTGAGCACAAGACATTTTGACAGTATCTTGAAGTCTGCATTCAAACACATAGCTCCATGGGTCTTTCCATTGTAATTGGGAGTAAAAGCAATTTTTACTCACCCAATATCATCATGCACTTTAATTCATAGCTATTCAGTATTACCAGAATAATTTCGATATTAAAGAGAAAAATTTCTTTTCCTTTTTTTTCTGTTTAAGAAGCAAGCAACTTAGGATCACATGACTTCATTGTATAAGTTTTCAAACTTAATGTAGACAAATTTCTTTCCGTTTGATTCTGGGGGTGCTCACGATCTATCAGCAGGGTCTATCCAAGGTAAATATTTGCTAGCTCAACTCAATACCCTACCCATGTGTAAGTATAAGTGGAGTTTGGTTTTCCAGGATCCGTGGCCATAACAATCTCTTGTTCCCAGGTGTTGGATATGAGTTCTATGGTTCAAAACATCTCCACCATGACCTGTGTAGATTATAAGGGCCAGTTGTGGGCTGTTTAGATTGTAAACGTCAGGACCCTGGAGGGGTGGAGTGGAAGTATAAAGCAAGTTAGTGCTTAGTGGGTAGTGAGGGGGGAACATTTAGGGTTGAAATGCATAATCTAGGATGTTGTTTTGTGCCTTGATTGGCCCCCATCACGGCTTGAGGGGAATCTGTGTTTGCTTCAACTGGTCCCCATTGAGGCTTGAGGGGATTTAGCGGAATACACAAGTTGTGCCTGTCTTAATTGACCCCGTGGAGACATAGGGGGAGTTTCCCTCCTGGCTTCTTAACCAGCTCCTGTGAGGAAGGGTGATTAGGAATGCTGTAGGAATTGGTACTCATCAACCCTTGTGAGAAGGTGAGATAGAATAAAATCTGCATTGTTTAATAAAAGCAGGATTGTTAATCCCTTTGAAGCTGTCTTTCTTTTATGAAAGCGGATCAAAGGACCTGTGCTAGCAGGCCATCCTGGGTGTGCTAGGGTGCTTGCTGATACACCATCTAAGAGCAAGTCCATGTATAGACAGTGGGCATTTTTTATTCTTTCCAATCTTACAGTATAACTGGTCCCTTTTGAATGTCTACAGATTTCATTGAGGAGGTTGTCTAGTGTCGCAGTGTTCCGTGTAATAAGCACAGATTTATCTGGTAATAAGAACATTTGAAGAATATTCTAGAAAGATTAGATCAACCTCACAAAGTTGTTGTGAGGATCCAATAAGATGTCCACCTCCATGAAGGTGCTTTGCATCTGTAAATCCAGAGGCATATAGGTTTGTTATTATACACACATGTTTTATTACTGTATTACTGTCTTTCCATCTTGAAAAGTTACCCAGCATGGTAACTATCAGTAGAAAGTAAGAGACAGGCAAAGAGGGAGGAAGACCAGTGCCCTTTCTTTTTTTATATGATTTGCTTGTGTGACCTAGAACTTACAGATATTCTGAATGAACTTTAGAAGTTCATTCTTTTAGAAATGCAAAAATATGCATGACTTCAAATAACCCTTTGCCTATTTGTTTTGGAGTGTTGACCGGCAAGTCTGTGAATAAAAAAGGAAGAGTCTTTTGGGGTTATTTTGAAACCTTTCTAGAGTACAAGGTGATTAATAATAATGTTAATGCATCACATTCATCTAGCACTTTAGAATTTTACAAAAGACTTTCTTTCATGTATATTGTCATGTATATTGTTTCATTTGGTCCTTCAAATAGCCCTGTGAAGTAGACTTGGCAGGTATGATGATCTGGTTTTATAAATAATGAAACCAATTTAAAGGGCATTGGATCCTATGTGAATCCTATTCCCCTAGTCAGTAATAACCTTTCCCTGTTTGGACCTATCCTAGCATTTTCTGGTGTTCAGCTGTGTCTAACTTTTTTGTGACCCTATTTGGGGTTTTCTGGTCTAGCTACTGGAGTGGTTTGCCATTTCCTCCCCCAGCTTATTTTACAGATGAAGAAACTGAGGCAAACAGGATTAAGTGACATAGTAAGTGTCTGAAGCCAAATATGAAGTCAGGCAGATAAATATTCCTGATTTCATATCCAGCCCTCTGTTTTGCTGTGCCACCTGACTGCCCAGCATTTGCTTTACATTTCCTTTAAAGAGGCATCACATATCGTTATTGTCTTATTGTTAGTTAACTGTATACATGTTGTTTTCTCCCAATGAAGGAAAGCTCATTGAGAGCAGGGTCAGTTTTCATTTGTCTTTGAATCCCCAGCCCCTGGCATGGTGCATAGCTCATAGTAGATGATTAGTAAGTATTATATGAGTTGGTTGACTAGATTATTCTGTTAGTAGTTTATAAGCATCAGGTACTAGGGTTTTATTAATTTTTCTTTCATCCGAAACAGTCAATAAACATTTATTAAGAACCTACTACATGCCTCACACAATGCTAAGCACTGGAGGCACAAAGCAAAATGGAACAGAGTCTGTACTCTCAAGGAACTCACAGTCTAATAACACAATGGTCTGTACAAAATATATGACTAAACAATCTCTCAAGTTGGTTATATACAACAGGAAATGATAGTTCAAATTCTTATTAACCAGTATCTATCAGATATGAATATAACAGATTGCTGAGAGTAATTTTCTGAAGAAATAAAGATCACAGAATCAGGAACTTTAGAAATCACTGAGTCTAATCCCCTCTATTTATGGATGAAGAAGCCAAATCCCAGTGAGGTTAAGTGATTTGCTTGTCCATGGTCACAGAACAAAGAAATGTCTAAGATAAGACTTGAACCCAGGTCTTCCCACTATGCCACATTGGGTCAAGGAGAGGGGAAACAGACCAAGCATCACAGAGAATGAAAATATCAAAAAGGAATTTCTTTTAATTACTTGATTGCTGAAGGCTCTTCTTCTGTTTCTCAGAAATTACAAAAGTAAAAAATAAAATTTTAGTCAATGATGAACTTTGATGGAGGTAAGCTCATCTACATCTTCCTGGCATATGCGTTTTTTTTTAAATTACAAAAATATATTAATTATTTCTTCAACTCTTGTTTTCTTGAAACTAGCTATTTCACGATGATAAGATATTCACTCTACTTTCTACAGGGGGTAGTTACATAACTTCTCTTACTTTTAGTGTGGATTTTGGAGGAAATTTCTTTACCTGGAATTCCTTAAGCTAGTGAAATCGCAGATCTGGTTTCTGTCTCCTATTATTTTATTTACAACATTGGCTTCTTATAAACTCAATGTTTTACTCAAGTTTCCCAGCTTTGGGCTTGTTCCATTTTGAGATTAAACTGCAGAAGATGGATATTTTTGTTTATTACTAAGTGAATTCTTTCCAATTGTTTCCTTCCAAAGCATTCAAACCTTTCCTAACTGTGAAGGTAAAATAGCTTTTTATTTCTGTGTTGACTATGCACATCTCCCATTTAACAATTTCCCCCAGGAGATTGAGAATTTGTCTACACATTTGGCCATAGAGTTTGTCAGGATGCATGGACTAGCTTGAAAAAAAAAGTCTATCTTAAGAACGTTATTTTGTAAACCATATGGTTAATTAAGTTATATCCAGTTATTTTGATTTTTTTAAGGAAATATGCTGCTTAAGTGATTTCCCCTAAATCAATTTGTGTTTTCAAAGGGGGAGAGATGAGTTTACCCAACTCTGAGGCTGATACATATGTCAATCCATTAGCCAACATCAAGGTCTCCCACCCCTGTGACCCTGATTGGTGAATATTCAACATATCTTACTGTTTTCAGACTCTTCATTCCACTACCCAGTTATTACAATATCATGCTACCATCCATGTTCCTCATTCTCCTGTCACAACTCTACCTCTATGAACTGTAATTAAATCACTGCTGCTATTCCTAGAAAGGATTTCTCAATCAGTTGTCCTATATTTCCAATCACCATTCCCTGTGCCTTCCTTGTCCGAAGCTCCCTTACATGTATCATTTCATCTTGAGTGTGATCTGAAGAAGGCATGTCACTCTAGCCTTAGGCTACTCAGGGAGTAGACACCTCTCCTAACTAAGAAGGGAATGGAGCTAACTATAGTACAGAAAGACTCCGATAGTTTAGAGCCAATATATTTGCCGTTGGAACTTTTTGTTTGAACCGCTGATTATTTTAATGATTTGCATGGAACAAGAATGTAATAAACTAAATTGAATGTTATCTGATTTTTATAATGTTCTTTAAAGATTACAAAGAGTCCTAAATATATCATCACATTGCATCTCAGACTAATCTTATGAAATAGTTACTATCACTATTAATATTTTCATTTTCCAGATGAGGAAACTAAGGATCATAGGGTTAATTGTTGACATTTAATTCTTTTATTTTTTTTAAATTAGTAAGCATGTATTTACTCTCCCTTCTACATTCTTCCACCCAATTAAACAAAAGGAAAAACAATAATAGCCTTGTAATGAATATGTATAGTCAAACAAAGCAAATAACTGAATTGGCCATGACCAAGCTGACAAAGGCCTTCCCTTATAGAATTCTTTATTTATTCGTGCATACTAATTTCCATAGCAAAAGTCATAGAAAATATATTGCTATGTGAAGTTCAGTATAGGTACAACAGAGGGCCATAGCCAAGGGATCCAGCTATGTTGACAATGGCAGGAAAAAAGGGGGAGGTAGATAATTAATATTTCAGAGTAACTAATCTCTGACATCATGGAATTAGCTGGTTCAGGGGTCAGGGAAGCTCTGGATTCTTCTTTGTACCTGAAGTTGAAGTTAAGGTATAACTAAAGTTCACTAGGGGTGATGGACAAGGTTACTGCTTGGAGCCTAGGGCAAGGCCTGATGGACTGACTTTGAGAAGAGACGTTAGCTAATGCTCTAGAAAGCTGAAAGGTCAGTTGAGTCTGAGATCTTTTGCTTTCTTCACAGTATATAGAAATAACTGCTTTGCTTACACAGTATCCACATAAATAGGGAGAAGACTAAAGTGTATGATTACTAGCCGACGAATTACCAAATGGAAAATTTAAATGTCTTGATGTTTTCTCACAACTGTGTGCTTGGGTATCACACACACCAAATATCTGGCTGGTTGAATTATTCACCTGAGGTCTGGATGTTTTGACTATGTCTCTATTGTCACTAGTACAATTTGGTTAACAGTACTGAAATTTATTTTTCTTTATTTCCAAGTTACCACAGTAGTAGTGATTCTCAATCCCATGTTCACCTTTCACTCCACTTGCCAAGTCTTGTTTTCCCTTTTCCTGGGTCAGGTGAAACAAGGCATTTTTCGGTAAGATAGTCATTCCCGAGGATTAACAGTGGTACATCCTACCAAAGATGAGAAAACAAATGATTGGTTGGTAAAACATTTTAGAAAAAGGAGGTAATGAGGGGAAAAAGAAAAGCTTGAAACAGTAACTAAATAAAGGAAAATAAAAGCTTGCAATTGAAATGTGAGAAAAAAAAACTAATAATGTTGACTGTTATACAAGGAGAAAACAGGAAGGCTTTTAAAAAAAATTGTTAAAGAAACACTGACACCTGAAAAATGTTGAGAATCCCTGTTCAGGGACAATTCTATCCCATATTGTCTCTTTTCCTTGCCTTATTTTGCCACATTTTATGTTTTTTTAATCATAAAAAACAGGATAATTACTTCATGGCCCTCTTGTATTTTCCTTGACTTGGCTAATTATAACCTTCCATATGTGACTTTAATTTGGGGATAAAAGTGATTTAAAGGAGGTAACAAATAGCATTATAATTGGAGACTATAAAGGTGACTTGGAGCAGAAATTGATTTTTAGAACAGCATCTGGCACATAGTAGGTGCTTAATAAATGCTTATTGACTAATTGCTTAATTAAGGTTGATAATTTGTTCAGTGAATGAAGTGATGAAAAAGTATTTATCATTATGTTTTAATTGCCTAATGTGCTGCTCATACTGAGTGAAATAGTGGTGGGATATGTGGATGGAGAAATAAAACGAGTTCAGAAGACTATATATAGTTGGGATTAGGGAAGCATTTTACAAGAAATATATTGAAGGAATGATTAAATGTTAGACTATAGGTCAAGTAACATAGGAGTTAAGAGAAGGGAAAAATAAAAGTCCATAGGAGTTAAGAGAAGGGAAAGAGAAAAGTCCTAGTGGCTCAGAGATCTCTACTAGTTTGAGAAAACTCCATGGAAGAAGTGAAATTAAAAAAAAAAACATCCTCAGAGAAATAGAAATAACAGCATTCATTATCACTTTAGCATTTGTATAGCTCACATCACACTTTAAAGTTTAGAAAGTACTTTTACAATATCCTTTGAGACAGGAAAAAATGTAAATGAATGTTGTGTTTTGTCAAAGTTTATTTTTTTCTATATCTGTTGAGATCATTATGTGTTTTTGTTTGTGATTATAGTTAATTGTATTTTTTAAACAGTGAACCATCCTTGCATCCCTGGTTATAAACCCAAATTCTAACAAATGCTTTCTTTTTTTGTTGTTTTGTTTTGGTTTTGTTTTGTTTTGTTTTCCTGGCAGGGCAATTGGGGTTAAGTGACTTGCCCATGGTCACACAGCTAGTAAATGTATCAAGTGTCTGAGGCTGAATTTGAACTCAGGTCCTCCTGAATCCAGGGCCAGTGCTGTACTCACTGCACCACCTAGCTGCCCCTAATAAATTATTGTAAGCTAACAAGGTTTTATATAAATTTTTTGAATTGATATTCATTAATAATTTTGGTCCACATTTCTTTCTCTCTCTCTCTCTCTCTCTCTCTCTTTCTTTCTCTCTCTCTCTCTCTCTCTCTCTCTCTCTCTCTCTCCTTATACTTACTTTGTTGGGATATTAAAAATATATTTATCTCATATAAAGAGTTTGATATAGTACTTTCTTTTTTCACTTTGTGAGACTGTTTTGTGTAGGTTTTGTATCAATTGTCTTTAAAAATTTAATATAATTCTCTAAATCCTTCAAGACTAGTTCCTTTACAGGTATATTTGATTCTCTGAGTTTGGATTATTTATTATCTCTATTCAGTGTTCCTTTAGTTTGAACATTTTTTACTTCTGAAGGTAATCCTCTATTTCTTTTGTGTTCTGTTTTTTTTGTTTTAGCATTTAACTGTAACTGTGCAAAAAAGTTTCTGATAATTTTTTTTAATTCTTCAGGTTTTGATTTCCTTGTGTTAATTTGATATTTTATTCATTAGATTTTCTACCCTTTTCTTTTTAATTTGGTTAGCTTAAGTTTTATCAATTATGTTATTCCTTTCAGAGAGCCAACTTTAATATGATTATTTCTATAATCATTTTGATTTTCTAATTTATATCTTTCTCATATAATTGTAATTATCTCTGGCTGTGTGCTTATTTGCATTTTATTTTTTTTCTGGGCTAGAAAAAATAAGTTTATAGGATAACTTTATTAAATATTTAAAAGGAATGACAAGTTGTACATAATAAATTTGTGATTTTGTGTGTGATCATCTTTTTATTTTACTGTGTTATAGAAATGCTTGTTTTATTACATAAATTAAAAATAAATAAAATGTTGTTAAATGTGTGATAAATTTGTTTTAACACACCAATGTAATCTTTATTATAATTTCTACTAAAAAAAATCGTATCAGTTTCTGAAATTGAATCATTTGATAGTAGTGTCAAGGACTTTGGTTGTGAGAACTTTCTTTTCACTAGCTATGACTTCAGCAGCCACAGGCTGCATCTCCATGGAGATTGCTTTTCAGGATGATGGCTAAGGGAGCTGGGCAGGAAATGGAATTGGAGGTCAGTAGGATGCAGCTACTTCCAGAGCTCTTTGGCTTAACTTTTCATGGCTGTTCAGCAGTTAGTAGTGGCAAGGAAGAGCTTCTTTTCCCTATTGGTTTCTTTTATCAGTGATGGCTGTAGGGCTTGGGCTAGATTCAGGACCCATGGTCTTCGAGGCACTGCTTTTGTGTTCGTGGTTCTGGATTGTCTCCATCAGGGTCTGGGGGGAGGGAGTAGTTGAGGTGGTAGTGGTGGATTGACTCGTCTAGTCATGCTTCCTCTGGGTACCTTGATGTTTCAACTAGACCAACTTCCTTCCACATAAGTAACAATCTGTTGGCAGCTGGTGGAGGATGTCTAGCTCCTTTTCCACAGGAGTTGTTCCTAATATGATGACCAATGGGACTGTGCACCTAGCAGGATTGGTACTCTATGAGGTGCTACTATTTTCAAACCCCTTGGACTCAGGATCTTGGACTGTCTCCATTAGAATCTGAGGAGAGATAATGATGAAAGTGTTGGTGATTGTTGACCATTTTGGGGAACAAGTTCTGCCTTGAGATGCTTGCTAGAATGGTATTTTATCATCAGGTCATATTTCAGATTTTTAGTGTTGGACAAGACTTTAAAGGCAATTTGTCTACTGCAGCCTCTGTACAAATAAGGAAATTATGGCCTCTTTCAGAAAAATAACTTCATCAGGGTCACACAAGTAACAAGTGTTTGGGGAAGTCTAGTCCTCGCATTGCAAATGCAAGATTAGATTTGTATAAATGTATATGAATGTGCACATATAAATAACTATTTATTGTACATGTACATATTCTCTACTTGTAGATGCTGTTAATTATGTACATACAGAATGATGCCGGTTTTTTTTTATTTTTTTTAGAACTGTGGGGGCAGATGTAGCAAAATGTAGTTGGACCTGGAGTCAAGAATACCTTGGTTTAAGTGCCGCGTAGACATTTAGCTGTGTGATCCTAGGCACATCACAACTTCTCAGCCTCACTTTCTTCATCTGTAATATTGGAATAAAAAAAATGCCTACTTTACCGGAATCTTGTGAGGATTGAATGAGACAATGTAAGCAATTTGTTTTGCAAACCTTAATGTGTTATATAAATTCTAGATATTTATTGTTACGAAAGTATATTCCATCTTCCAATTATTCCATATTATTATCTTCAGCTTCTTTTCTCACTCTGAAAGAGAATCTGAAAGTGTGAAATGAGCTCTGTATTGACTCTCCCCGGGGTTCAGACCCCTGAGGCCAGCCCTGTTCTCCCGGTCTATTGAAGTATTTTGAAATCATGCAACCAACCTAGTCAATCATATTTTTTCTCCTATTCTCTGTCACTGCGTGATGGATTGGATTTTTTTTCTTTTAAAGCAGAGAATCATCCCTTAAACATTTTTCTGTCCTCTCCCCACCATTTTTATTTTACTTGGCTTATTTTAATAGACATATCTCATTCGTGTAGGAACCATTTTCTCTCTACTCTTTGAAAAATGAAGAATGTAACCTATTGCAAGGCATAGGTCATAGGGATCACTTGAGAAGAAATGACAAGCTATGTTGAGATGTCATTTAGAACTACCCCTCTTTAAGTCAGCTAAAGGTGTATCTGAGAGAAAACAACACAGGAGATTATGGAGAAAATAAATGTGTGTGGAAAATCAAAACTATTTTATATGTCCAAAAAGATTCAAGAATTCAATTTATTTTCTTTTCCTTAACAACTTTTGTTAATATTCCATTCCCTACTAAAGATATACACACATACAGGCACGCATATGGACATGGACTCATGCACATATATACATATACATATATGTGTGTATATACATATATACACATATACTTAAGAACTGTCATTAATATTATATTATTCACATCAAGGGACATGTTCAGATTGTTTCTTAATGTTCCTTTGCTCTTCAAGGAAGCTTTTTACAGACTTTTATTTGACCTATATGTAATCAATTTCTGGCTTGAATCTCCTGCCACTGGATCAGCATCCCTGTACAAATATGCCACCCCAGCTGCCACAGACTTTGCCAGCTAGCATAACTCTTAGAAAAGTACCCAGGGATTGCATGGTTCATGGTAATGAACCTGATGAGGTTGAGGCAGAGTGGTAAACAATGAGGGAGATTGCAATTCAGGGGCTCTCTGTGCTTTTTGGATAAGCAGGGATGCAAGTCTGCAAAGCCATTGATCTAAGACCTTTTAATAAGTACCAGTGATCCTTGAATTTAAAAAAGGCTAGGTGGCAAGTCACATGAATTTTAAAATAATTGATTATCATAAAATTCTTAGTCTCAGACAATTGAAAGGAAACATGATTATTGGGATACTCATAGGTTTTCTTTGGCCTTGTATGTCCTCTTTTCTTTAAAATGCAATCAATTTCCTGTTCCTTATCTTCTGACTTCTTTAACTAGGCTTAGGAAATCTAATTTATTTATTCAAGTGATTAAGACTATGCTTTAGATTTCTCATTCTGTCTTACAGGGAATGACTGGTGCCTTGGGGAATCTTAAGGAGACATTGAATTCTACTTTAGGCTTCCTGTAATAATAATAAAAAATTGTGGATTATTTTGAAATTGACAAATTAAAATGCCGTTGCTCCAGGTCATCCTTGATGGCAATGTTTATCTATTCCTCCTCTGTTGAATCAGATTTTAAACATGTTTCTTGGGAGCTCTTTACCAGTGTTTACCACACCAGTGAATCCCCTCTTCTCATCTATATGCAAAATTACTAGATTTTTCTGAAAACCTGGAAAAGGGAAATGAACAGTCATAGTCAGCATAGGCTTGCTAAGAACAATAGAAAGAGTATGGCACTGGGAATTAAGGGGCTTGCCTTCTGGTTCGAATTCTACAGGTAACTAGTTCGTGACCTTGGTAAGTCAGAATATCCTTCAACCTCAATTTTTACTCGATTACAAAATTACAGTGTTTTTTTTTTTAGTACTAACCATCTATGATCCTTTTATCCTAATTATAAATGAATGAATGGAAAAGCATTTATTGAGATCTTGCTATGTCAAGTCAAGTCCCAAGGTCTGTGCTAAGGGGTAGGGATGCAAAGAAAGGCAAACAAACAATTTTTTAAAAACCACAAACAAACAAGTCTTCTCTCAGGGAGCTTAAATTTTAATGATGGAGACATCATGTAGGAATGAAATACATGCAGGTTAAATTGAG
>CM053626.1:26999069-27033218 GCA_028646595.1 Phalanger gymnotis | reverse complement strand
GTACTTTGCTTGTAATTTGCTCTGAAGTTCAGGGTGTTGGCTTTTTCCCCTGAACTAAGTGAATGATATTTGTGTGCTGAATTAAAGTAAGCTTGCCAATCCCTTAACCTTGCTTTCCTTATTAAGGCAGATCAAAAGAACCTGTGTTTTTGTGGCATGCTGGCAGCTTTCTGGGTGCTGGCTGTGGGTGGATCTTACACCCCCACAGAAGCTGCTAGCCAGATTGTGGAAACACAGAAGTATGAAGCCCTCAAGGCCCTAAGGAGAGGTGCTAAGACCAGAGCCAACCGTATGTGCACTAAGTTCTAGTCAATTAGATGTGCATGAATTCAGCCAATCAGAGACCTGAGTTTTAGCCAATCAGATGCTGGCTAGAATTGTATATAAAGAGAGCCCAGAGTGTAAGAAAAGCATAATTGAGAAGCAGACATCAGGAAGACATTGAGACAGTAGACATCAAGAGAGCGTTAAAGAGAAGACATTGAGAGAGCCAACATTGAGAAAGCTAGCAGCAAGAGAGACTGTAGAGTTGAGAGTGAAGACCAGAGAGTTGTGGAGATCAAAGAGCTATGAATCTACAGCATTGAGAGATTAGAGAATTTAGAATCCAGGAGACTGAAAGGACTGCAAAGGTTTTCAGAACTTCAGGAGAAGAGGCAGGCAAGCAGACAGTTGATATTCGAGAGTGATTGTTTATGGGAAAACCCTAGGAGGGGGAAAGGTTACAGGATGACTTGATTCCTTGCTATAATACTGTGTTATAATTTCCCCTGTTGCTACATTGAGGTGGGCTTACTGGTTTTGGAATATAATTACTGCTATATGGAATTGGAGTTATTGGTCTTGGGATTTGATACTCTGTTGTCTAAATAAATGCTATACTTCTGCCTTCTACCTAGAGAGTTTTTTATACTTTGCAATTCCAAACCACACCAGCATGTTCATGGTTATCCTCAAGGTCATGAATCTTGCCTTACTGATACACAGAGCCAACATGTACATACAAGTATGCAATCAATCAATTAACAAGCATTTATGAAGAGCAAATCAAGTGCCAGGCATTGTGCTTGGTGATGGAAATACTGCCAAAAAGAACAAAACAACCCCTCCCTACATAGAATTTAATTCTAGAGAACGAAAGAAATTGAAGAGTGTTCAAGGATTTATCCAAGCTTTTTGTGGGGGAAAAAAACGTCTTAGAGTATACATTTCCAACTTTATTTTCTGTTCAGAGAATGAGGTACTTTTTTTTTTTGTTAAGACCTTTTGTGAATTTGACTAGCAGCCAACACTGAAGGCTGAACACCTCCAGCTTGACTTTTAGACTGCTCAGACACATGAGTATCACTCAGGCAAACCTGATTCCCAGATACACAAACACACCAGAATATTTTCTCTTTCAACCACAGAAAAGGTGATTGACTTTGTGTTTAGTTGTATGCTAAGAAAGTGGTTTTTATCAAGTGCTGGAAGCCAGACTAGTATTTTCTTTTCCCTGTTGGTTTAGAAATATTATTTATTCTATCAGATGGAGGAAGAGAGTTCTTTATTTCTTGCAACCATCCAGGTGCTACAGTGAGAAAGGATTATGAAGCCTAACAACTAGGAAGAAGTAAGCAAATAGTTTGATGAAAATTAGACCAAGCAGCTAATTAAGATATAACCTTTATCCCTAATTCATACACTAAGCTTTGCCCACACAAGGAAATGAATCCAAACGCTACTTTCTCTCCTGCCCAACACACACACACGTGCATATTTTGAAAAAAAGATAAATATTTCAAATACACTGCTCCCCCTACCCTTGAAATTTCTCAGCCTCTAGTTGCTGAATCTTTCATGAGTACTTCTTGCCAGTTCTAGACAGCAATGAGAGAAAACCTGTCAGTCAGGCAGTAGCTGACTTGAGTCAGGGTAAGACCCTGAACAAGGAGGGAAAGAAAAATAAAACTTCTCTCCTACCCTTTCATGGAATCTCATTTTCCTTTGTATTTTAAGGCTCTGTCTGCATGAGAGCAACACTATGTAAGGGGAAAAAAAGCAAACTGAGTACTGGAATGGGCAGAGGTAGGCAGAAAACCCATTGGGCTGTCAGCAAATGTTTTCTAAGATCAATAAAGAAGTTAGGAGGAATACATTCCAGGAAGACCAATTAATCAATAAGCATTTATTAAGTGCCTACTATGTGATGACCAAACTCAAATTTGTTAGTCAACTGTGTAACCCTGTTTTCAACCCTGAAAAGATGGAGGTATGGAGAATACCAATAGCATGAATCAATGAAATCAACATGTAATCTGAAACACAGGGTCAATAATCCCTTCCAAAACTTTTATTGTGCTAAGCACTGGGGATACCAAAAAAAAAAATACAAAAGATAGCCTGTGCCTTCAAGGAGCTTACAATCTATTGGGGGAGACAACATGCAAACAAATATATACAAATGAGCTATATACAGGATAAACAGAAAATAAAATTAACAGAGGAAAGACAGTGGAATTAAGTGGGGTCAGGGAAGGCTTCTTGTAAAAGGTGGGATTTTAGTTGGGACTGGAAGAATAATGTCCAGATTATACAAAGAACACACGAATCCTGAGATTTTCCCTGTTTTTTAATTAATTAGCTAACTTTATTTTTAATGTCTTAGAAATGGAGAGAAATGAGTAAAATGTTAGAATAGACTCTCTAGTGGGGTAAACGAGGGCTTTGAGTCAGTAAGAGCCGAATTCAAATCCTACCTCAAACACTTATTACGTTTATGACTACTTCCACTCATATGAAAAATGAAGGAATTAGGCTTAGTGGCCTCTAAGGTCCCTTCTATCTCTAAATTTATGACTCTGTGATCTTGTTGTCTATGTTTCCTAACCAGTTCTATCTTAGTCTCATACTGGAGCTAAAATAGAAGGACAGTGAAGAGAGAGAAGACCATGAGATTCCATCCTAGGAGCTTAAAAGATCCAAGAAGAAAAATAGAAAGGGAAGGAGAAAAAGGCTCATGAGGATATATTATCATATTTAGATGAGAATTCCCATTTGTATAGTGCGTTAAAGTTTAGGGAGTATTAAGTATAAAACCACTCTGTGAGGTATGTAGTGCAGAGATCTTATTCCTCCCTCAAAGAGTTCCATGGAAATCTATTAGTAAGCTGAAGCTTACCCACCCATTAATTAGTTGGTGAAGGCAGTACTTGAACTCAGCTCCCATGGTTCTAAACATAGTATTTTTCCATTTAATTCTACTGCCTCCTTAATTAGATTTGTCTTGTATTTTTTTGAGTTATTTTCCATTCTGAATCTGATATTCTTTCCATTTTGCCACTTGATCCTGCTTGCTCAGTCTCCTGTTTCACCATTTCCCATGTCCCCAGTTGGAAAAATTCCTATTTTTCTTTTCGTAATTGACGATTTTAAAGTTACTGACCTCAATATTGATCGCTGTTGCCCCTGCTGCTAGGACGTTTCTTCTAATGGACCAATTCCAAATAATTTTGGCAATCAGATTTTTATATCACGCAGATTTTTTTTTTGCTTTTGGAGGGGGGAAGGCAGAGCAATTGGGGTTAAGTGACTTGCCCAAGGTCACACAACTAGTAAGTGTCAAGTATCTGAAACCGGATTTGAACTGAGGTCCTCCTGACTCCAGGGCTGGTGCTCTACTCACTGTGCCACCTAGCTGCCCCACAGCTGTATTTTCTGACTGCTATATGGGTCTGTATTTGTGTCTGTGTGTGTGTGCCTAACATGTATGTGTATATATGTATTTATATATCATACATAGGAGACAGAGAGAAAATGAGAGCGAGAGAGAGTTGACATCATGGAGCAAAAGAGCAACTTGTTGGCTACAATTGCCACACTATAGCACATTTGAAGAAAAGATTTTATAGAACTTTGAGACTGTAATGACCTCTGAAATAATTTTATCCCATACCATCCTTTTATAGATGAAGAAACAAAGTCAGAGAGATTAAGTGATTTCTCTATTGTCACAATTCTACTTCAGCCTAGGACTCCAAATCTCCTGCCTCCCCATGGCTTTCTAGCACATTAAGCTACTTCTTAACAATGGAAAATAAAAAGGAGCCATAGGACAGTTAAGTAATAAGGCATGGTGGGAAAATGCAGACTGGTATTTTGAATCATACCACAGGGATGCCAAAGTTCATCCCTCTTTTATAGTCCTGCATTTTAGCCAAGTGAGAGGAACTCTAGGTTCTTGTGAACATGTTCAGTAAAGCATAGGAGGGCTATGGTCTGCATTTCTATATGTGTCAGGGGAGGGGTGAAGTCCCCCATATTAAATAACTACTTGAAGTACTGAAATTATGGAAAGTTAATTCTTCTTGCCCAACCAAGGTGGCCTCCCTTGATTTCTCCCACTGCTCTTTCCAGTAAACAAAGGGGCTCAAGGCAAAAGAGGAGGAAAATACTACTTCTATGACCTTGTACAGGTCATTTAACCTCATTGGGTTACCTGGTTAACTACATAGCCTATAATCAATTAATCAACAAACAGGAATTAATCATGAAATATGTCCAGGTGCTGTGCTAAGTGCTGGAGATGTAAAGACAAAATGAAAAACCTATGCTCTCTAGCAGTCTACCTTCTCTTAGGGGAGACTGTGTGTGGGTACACATGTGCATGCAGAGAGGGACACAGTTATTGGGACAAGAGGTTTGGAAGGGAGAAAGAGGGAGAAGCTTCACGGAAAAGCTAACACTGAGAAGTGCTTTGAAGGCAACACTGGGAACTATGAGGAAAAGGAGGATGAACATTCTGGACAAAGGAACAAAGACAAGAGAAGGAATGTCATGTGTGAGGAGTAGTCTGTAGATCAGATTGGCTGGATCAGAGTATGTGATTGATCTAAGTTTTGGGTTTTCCAATTATAAAATAAGGACCCTGTGATCCTATGGATATTAGAACAAAGAAGGCTAGGCACCGTGTAAGTGTGCAGGGAGCACCAGCTTGGATCGATAGCAACTATGTCAGCCTTGGAACTTACCCTTTTGACATGTATTAGTTAGATGCTGTTTGGAGCTAGAATACGGCTTAGATTCATCAATCAACACATTCATTAAACACCTGTTTTATGCCAGGCAACTGCTCAGCAGTGGGGGTATACAAACACACACATACACACACACACACACACACACACACACACACACGTGCGCGCCGAGGTTCTGCCCTCAAGGAACCACAGGGGTTGTGAGGGGGACAAGATATTGGGAATGCTGATAACAGAATAAAGGTGTAGGGTGTAGAAGGTCAATGGACCACTGAAGGACCACAGATCTATGGCGTTACATGTGCCTAGCCAATGTCTTGGTTGAGGCTTGTTTCTAAAGAAAGGCAGAGGCTCTTCCAAAAATGCCATGAGAATCCCACACCCCTGTTGTTGTGGTTCATATCACAGTGACTTAATTGTTTGTGTTGATCAGTCCGCTGGTTTTTACTTAACACCCCTAGAGTGTATAAGCGCTCTGAGTGCTTAAAGATGGTTCTTAATTAAGGCCTTCTGCTTTTAAAATGAAGAAAGCTTTGCATCCAGCCAAGTTTGGGTAGGATCCAGAACAGTCCTGGCAGCATTTGCTTTGTGGTAGGAAGCGATCTTTCCTCATATACCAGGTTAGAAAATTATTAGCCCTGGATTCCTTAATGAAACTGTTAAAAGAAAAACAAAGGAAATGGCTTCTTATTGTATTACAACTATGTACTCATATCATGCCAAGAGACCATAAAATGGGCACAGCCTATACCAAGGTCCAGGAAGAAAGCTTTCCCTCTGTACACGCTCAGACAAAATGAAATTGCCAAATGCCAAAAGAGATGAATTAAAATAACACTTTTCCCCATCAGATAATTTTTAAAATAAACTTCTATTCACAAATAGAGATGTGAGACCTACCCATTCTACAAATGTAAAGTAAATATAATATTATATATATATATATATATATAATAGGACACAATATAAGAAATATATGTGTATATATTTATATGAGCACATGTTTGTGAATACATGAAAGATCTATGATTGGTATGAGGAATTCATCTGTGGAATTCCTTGTAGGGGATCATTGCATATCTCTGGTTAAGGACAAAGTATTTCCTAGGGAGTTGCCTGAGGTCCTTAGAACATACATGATTTGCCCAGAGTCACAAAGCTAGAACCTGTCAAAGGCATGATCTGAAGCCAAGTCTTCCTGTCATAGTGAATGGAAAGAAAGTGAATTTCAGAATCAGGGAGAGCTGAGTTCAAGGCACACACATTGACTATGTGAGTCTGGGCAATTTACTGTGTCCAAAGGCAACTCTCTAAGACTCTTCATCAATGAACTTATCTGCAGTGGCAGAGGAACTGTCCACAATTAGTATTTCCTATAGAAATGAAGTCATCACTATGGTCTAAAACCATTTTATTTTCAGAATCCTAGCCCTCAGACTGTAGCTGTCAGAGCCAGAAGCATCTTCTGATCACTGAGCAATTCATGGAAAAGCTCTTAACAATACATGTTGTGCATATAGGTGAGTTCCAATGATCCTGAAAACCATATACACTCAGACATCTGTGTAAAGTAAATACACACACATTTTATTAGAAAGTGTTTTCCTTATTTAGCCCTGGAATCTCTGTGGACCCTTCTAGTTCTGAGAGAATGTGAATTTGAAAAAAAAATAGCATGTATCCAAACTTCCATGTAACTACTCCTATATATAATATCTATATTATAGATGACATGTGATACATAATATTCCATCTGATACATACATATGTAAGCATACACATATATGGTTAGGAAGTCTTTCTTAATACTGATCTATGATCTACCCCTCTGCAACTTTTCCTTGTTTGTTTTAATTTTGTTTACAACCCAAACACCTTTAACAATAGCCTATGTATTTATACACACATACTTATATAATATTGGGAATAGAGAAGAAGTCATGGCAAAAGGTGATCACATATTAAAATGAACAGCATGGGCTGTAATAACTAGGGGATATGAAGAGGGACATAATTCAAATTGTGTTCCTCTTAGACTCAGAAGTCAGAAATAGTAGCAATGGGCAAAAATCCCAGACAGATAGATGTTGGCTCAACGTAAGGCAAATGAGAACTATCTAGCAATCAGAGCTATCCTGAAGCCTCTAAGTGGAATGGTCTTCCCCTGGGAGTAGGGAGTTCTTTCTCAAAGGAGGTCTTTAACCAAAAGACAAATGACCACTTTGGGCAAGTATTCTATGGAGGATTGTTGGTGCAGGTATGGATGAGACTGGCTGGCCTCTGAGTACCCTCCTAGCTCTGATATACTATGACTACAATACAACATTTTGCTGACTTTCATGAAAATTATGGAGGAAAACTTTGGCCTAATTTGTATCTGGGGTCATTGATCTGCAACAATATCATTTACAATGACAATATGGCATAATGGATAGTCTTGGACTTGGAGTTGCAAAGATCTGGATGGATTCAGATTCTGCTTCTGTTTCTTACTAGTTGTGAGATGCTGAATGAGTCATTGATTCCTTGAGCTTCAGTTTCCTCTATAGTAAGAGAAAAACAATAACACCACGAGCATATGGGTCATGTATTACTGTGGAGATCAAAGATTATATTTACATGGTGTACCAAAAGTCAGCAGAGTTTTAAATTTAGTAGTTTAATTGTACATATGTGTGCACGTATAAGTATGTATATAGAGACATATATGTGTGTGTGTGTACATATATATATTCACATTTGTGTATATACACATACATAGTCAACAGTATCGAACAGATATTAACTATCTAGGCAAAAAATAGTTTCTGCTCTCAAAGAGCTTATATTCTAATGGGGATAACATAAATAACTGTGAGAAATATAAAGTAGTTAATAAATGTCAGTTATCTTATTATTTTACACTCCTCTTTCTAATAATAATAGCATTGTGTTGCACTTTAAAGTTTGCAAAATGTTTTACAAATATCTCATTTTATCTTCACAACAACCATAGGAAGTAGGTACTATCATCCCTACTTTTCCAGATACTTTCCAGATAAGGAAACTGAGACACACAGAAGCTAAGTGACTTGTCCAGGGTCAAACAGCTAATAAGTGTCTGAGGCCAGATTTGAATGTAAATCCACTTGACTCCAGGTCTAGTCCTCTATCCACTGTGCCACCTGATTGTCCCATCATTATTTTTATTATTGCTTTACTATTTTTTCTCCAGGAGGGTTTGATCTAGTGATCAGAGAGTTTAGTTTTAATACCAATTGTCAATAGTTATATGTTAATGAAGCCTTGTTTTGGATTATTTGTATTTCTATACAAATCATGCATTATTATCATAAAGTAAGGGAGAGAAAAGACTTCTGTCTCATCCTAAATTTCTCTTCAAATGAATTTTAAAAACAGAGCAAATAACCCTCTTGTAGTATAATATACCATCTTTTAAAATTGCTCACCATGATCAGTGACCTAGTTCTATTCTAGAGTTAGGACATTAACACATAGAAAAGGAAAAACAGGACCCTGTACATAAAGGAATTCATAGAATCGTCAGATTAAGAACTGAAAAAAGACTTCAGAAATTATAAAATTCAAAACCTTATGGATTTAACCATGGCAAGTTAAATAGTTTGTGCAAGGTGACAGATGGTTTTTTTTTGTTTGATTTTGGGGGTTTATGTATTTTTTTCTATAACCTCTGATTCTATAATCAGTTTCATTCTACTAAAAACAAAACGAACAAACAGTAAAAAAAAAAAAATCCCTTGAGATGCCAGGTAAAAGAAAGATAAAGGGAAGTCAAGAGGGTAGGGCAGTAAAAAGAAATGGGAAAACACAAGATAAACCAGGAGATGCATAATGAAATGACTAATGGGTTAGATGCTTAATGGGATGACAAGTACTGATGAAGATACCTCATCTTTTCAATTCCAGTAAGTTCAGATGCTGGCTGACACATGAATGGAGTGATGGGTATGCCTTCCTCCCCCCCCCCAAAGCCCCTGTACTAAAGCCAAAACTTAAGAAGATGATTTAAATAAGAAAGGTGAATATATAGATACCTTTCTGTGCTATTTGTTCTACCAAGAAAGAAGAAAAAAAACTACTTACCCCCACAGTTTCCTAATATTAATTTAAATGTTTTTTCACCACTAAAACATCAGTGCCACGTTTATTTATTCAATGATTAATTCTTATATCCACATGTTTTTACTGTCTGGATACAGTGTGCGTTATACATCTTTATTTATAATTCATAAATCGACTAATATGTATGTGGCTTCTATCCAAGAGGTTGGAATAAAAGCTTGAGCCATATTTCAGCATGTCGGCCTTCCTGACATTATCACTCTCGATCAACCTTTTCTCTCTAAATTTCAGGAAGTAATAAAATACCACATAATATCTGCTGACATGAGAAAAGCCCAGATGGTTTGAACTAGGAGTAAAGTATAAAGTCCATGGTTTCGAAGAGACATAATATACGACTTTTCCACAAAATACATTGAAGCAATAGATTTACTATGTGTTTTAACCCAAATGGGAAGGTTTTCAACTAAAACTCTCATGCTTTCAATTAAAGGTGTACTTTCCATCAAAAGCATCAGTATTTTACAGCAGAATCTGAAATGAAAAGGGCCATTAAAAACCACATTAAGGCATTCTAGCTTTCAGGCAGAATTAAGAGCAGCAAATTCTGTTAGATAGCCGGAGAGGCTGCCTTTTCCTTAAAGCAGTTGCTAAAATATTTCAGTAATTGCAATGAGTAACTTTGTAATGATAAGGATAAATCTCCATGGTTAGTCTAGATTAAATAGTCATCTTGCCCTAGGGTTTCATTTAGATGGAATCCAAGATGGGAAGTTCATTTGGCATTTGGGCTGCCATCATCAATGATGTATTACTTGTAAGATGGGGCTATAGCCCCTCGGGCTTCTGCTACACCTCCCAACTTATTGAAAGGATCTTCAGAGAGAGCAGTGGTCAAGGACAGGGTGAGATGGACAGAGAAACACATGAAAGGGATTTAAGGACAATGATGGCACCTATTCCATAATTGGCTGCTGATTCTACTAACCATGCTCCATCATTGGTTAGCTGTAGCCAAGTGAGGTGTTTGATCTTGCCTCCTATCCCACCCCCAGTGACAGAAAAAAAAAACCAGAAAGACTCTTATCTTCCAGGTGCATTAGCTCTCACTTTTTAGTTTCAATGAGAGAGCTGAGATCCTGATTCCATACTTCCTACATCTTTATATTATGACCAGTCCAAAAGGATGCATGAGACAAGCACACAGTAGGCACTAGATTGTTACACTCCTTTGCCTCATTAAAGGAGGGTTCAAATTGAGTACATCTAGGATATCTTACATCTAGGTGGTTCCTAGGCTTGGAGGACTTATGGTAATAATGAGATATAGGTGAGAGGAAGACACTTGTCTTCTCAATATAACTTTTTTTTCTCGTTCAGATTCATTTACAAGGCCAACTAGAGAAGATCTTGAGAATACCTATCCTAAATTCAGAGCATCTTTAGTGGAAGACTTTGTTTTCTACCTAGATAAAGGAGTGGGGGAGGGAAAGGGAGATATAATCATGGCCTATGAGAAACGAGGTAAGTTTGTCCTTCTCAGAAGAGGTTCTATCCACCATACCCTAGTAGGATGGGACTGAGATGGCCATCAGGGTAGCCTTGAAGAGATGAGACCAAAAGGTAGCAGCAGAGAGCAAGGCACGGGAAAGATTACCATACCCAGAAGCCATCATAAGACAGATTCTGTACCATCAGCATCTTGAGCTGCCGTTCCATACCTGGTCAGGAGAAGTGACCTGTGTTTTCAATTTGCATCTATTGAAACAATTGATACAATTTATTGCAAAGAAAAAAGCATTAGATCAGGGTCAGAGTAACCTGGAGGTTCCAATCCTGGCTCTGCCGTTTACTGCCTGTGTATAACCTTGGGCAAATCGCAGTCTCTCTGAGTCTCAATTTCTGATGCTGAAATGAAAATGAGAATCAGACTAAATAATCTCTGAGGTCTCTTCCACCTCAAAATCTATAATCCCACATGGGAAGTTCCATACAAGGAGCCATGGGGGATACAGAAAAAAAAGTCAAGGCACGTGGGATGGCCCCTGGCTTTAAGGAGTTTGTAATCTAGTTAAACAGGTGGCCTACTAGCAATTAATCAAAAAACTGGCATTTATTAAGCATCTAACATGTGTCATGTGCTATGCTAAAGAGTGGAGATATTAAGACAAAATGAAAAGGTCTGTGTCTTCTAGCAGCCTGTTCTCTTAGTGGAGATAAAGTGTGTGTGTGTGTGTGTGAAGGAGAGAGGGGAAAAGGGAAGGAGAGAGAGAGGGGAGAGGGAGGGAAGGAGGGAGGGAAGAAAGGAGACAAGAAAGGAAAGAGGGAAGGGAGGGAAAGAGAGAGGGAGAGAGAGGGAGGGGGGAAAGAGAGAGAAAGGGGGGGGCGAGGAAGAAGGGAAGTCTGCCATGGCATCATAGAAATTAATGGAGTTGGGGGTGGGGGGAATTCTAAATCTAAACTGAAACTAAACTTCTGAGAGCCTTGAATAAAAAACAAAGAAATGAGACCATAACATAAAGGATGGAGCTATAGAGCAGAAGGTCATTGGACCTGAAGTCACAAGTCCTCAGTTAAAAGCCAAGTCTTGCTCCTTATGACTGGAAAAGAGGTGAATGACAACCCCCCAAAAGAGTAAAATTCAGCTGACCTTCACTAGCTAGAAAAAAAAGATGGTGGTGGACCTTAAACTGCATACATCTACCCAGGTCATAATTGCGAGGTCTTCATGCAAGAGATTCCTTGACTTCCACTGACAAGCTTCCTGGGAGATTTGCCTGTCTTTTATGAAGAGCACTAGTGAATCCGTTTGTTGAGATGAAAGCCAGGCTTTCCACCCTGCACATGATAACCATGCCATAGCACATTAGAACTGTAAAACAAATAGCCAAGCAGAAAGCCCATAAAATGCCGAAGCCTTTACGCAGGGAACATCCATTTTGCTAACAACTTTTGCCTTCCTTGAAGCAGTTTCTCTTGAGGGGCTGCACATCAGTGAACTTCTTTTGCTAAGCCTTATTTCTAAGGAACAGCATGGCTGGTATCCAAACCCCTATCCTCTGACTCCAAATCCCTAGCTTTCTTTTCACTGAACCACGATGCCTCAGAAATAATTTCCTTCACATTATTTACCAAGAGAAGCTCCAAATGGACACATGACCTATATATGAAAGGTCATATCATAAACAAATCAGAGGACTAAAGAAGAAATTACACTTCAGATCTATGTCTAGGGGAAGAATTCATGACTAAGCAAGAGGGAGAGAGAGATCACACAGGATAAAACATGATTCTGATAACACAAAATAAAAATCTATGGCAATTGAAACTAGAAAAGAAACAAGTAACTGGGCAAAAGCAAAAATCTTTGCAGGAAATTTTGGTGATGTACTGAATATACATACATACATAAATATATACATATACACATATATATGAGATTTGAATTTATGGAACAAAAGCCATTTCCCAATCGATAAGTGGTCAATATGAACAGTTTTCAAAGGAAAAAAAAAAGTAAATTGATAAACAGCCATGTGGAAAATGCTCTAAACCATTAATAAATAATGATTCTAGAGAATAATTTGGAACTTTGCTCAAAGGGCTATAAAACTGCGCATATCCTTTGACCCAGCAATGCCACTACTAGGTCTGTACCCCTCAAAGAAAAAGGAAAAGGAACCATATGCACAAACATATTTATTGAGAGGATGTTCATCAACTGGGGAATCTTTGAGCCAGTTATGGCATATGAATGTGAATGGAATACTATAGTGCTACAAGAAATGATGAGCAGTACAGCTTCAGCAAATGTGTGAAGATATATAAATTCAAGCAAAATGAAGTTAGCAGAACCAGGAGAACACTGTATACAGTGACAGCAATATTGTAAAGCTGACGAAATGTGGAAGATTTAGTTACTGCTGATGAAGACAATGATCCAAGACACTTTCAAAGGACCTATGATGAAAAAAGGCTATCCATTTCCAGACAGAGAACTGATGAAATTTAAGGATGGGTTGAAGCAGCCTTTTTTTCACTTTCTGTTTCTTCCTTTTCATTGTTTTTTTTTTCATAACATCACTGTTATGGACATATGTTTTGCATAATTTCACATGTATAATTGGTGTAATATTGCTTGCCTTCTCAATGGGCGGAAGAAGGGTGGGAGGGACAGAAAAAATTTAGAACTCAAAATTTTTAAAAAAATGAATGTAATAAATAAGATACATGCCAAACCAAAAAATGATAATAAAGTAAAAAAAATCATTAATGATTAGATAAAGGACAATTAAAGCAACTTTTAGATTTCACCTCACACCCAGGCAACTAGCAAAGACGACAAGAAAGGAAAACCATAAATATTGCAGGTACTTCTGGAAAACAGGAACACTAGTGTTTGTTGGTGGAGTCGTAAATTGTTCAAGCCATTGTTCTGGGAATTAATTTGGAACTGTACTCCTAAAGTTACTAAACTATGAATACATTGAACCAGTTTTGATATAGACTTATATGTGTGCATATTACAGAAGTGTGTGTGTGTGTATGTGTGTGTGTGTGTGAGTGTGTGTGTGTGTGTGTGTGTGTGTGTGTGTGTGTGTGTATACTAGTGGGCTTAAATTCCAAAGAGGAAAAGGACCTATGTGTACAAACATATTTTGAACAGCTCTTTTCATAGTAGCCAAAAAATGGAAACTCAGATTGTCCTCCTATTAAGGAATGGCTAAACACATTGTGGCATATTAATGTAATTCAACTGTAAGATGCAATGAAAAGAAAATTTTCAGAGGCAACTAGGAAGACTTCTGTAAACTAAATAAGGCAGTCCTAGGAACAGGGTGAGCAGATGAAGAAAACAGTTTAATATAATGACAACAAAACTGTAGGAAAAAAAAAACAACACTTTGAAACACTTAACAATTCTAATCAAGACAGTGATAAAATATAGCTCCAGAAGAATGAAGTGAGACACTTATCTGATAAAGAAGCAATGAAGTTAAAACACAGAAAGAGACAAACATTTTCTGGACTACTCAATGGGGTGATTTGTTTTTGCTTGACTATGAATTGTTTATACTGAGATTTTCTGTCTCTGTTTCTCACTGAATCTATGTCCCTCTGTATCTATGTCTCCATTTCCCTTCCCCTTCCCCTCCTCCCTCTCTCTGTCCCTCCCTCCCTTCCTTCCTATTTCATGTTGTAGTAGGATGGACAGATTATAAATGCATGTAAAATATGTATTTTATAAGGCATAAGTAAATAAAAATATAGAAAAATACACTTAAAATGAACTATTATGTTTTTTTTTCCTTAAGTATCAATGATATGCCAAACACAGTGACATAAAAGTGAGGCCATCCCTGTTCTCTAGTGCTGATAGCAATCCTTTCCAAGTCTAACTTTATGCCATTTTCAGTCATGTTCCTTTAGATAAATGAGAGTCTGATTTAGAGAATATGACTTTTATTACATCATGTATTCATTGACTCAACCAATGCACTGGACCCCTTCCTCTGTTGTTTATTATCTAAGGGGTACCCATTTAATTCACAAAACATTTGTGAAATATCTACCACGTGTCAACAGATGGAGATTCAAAGACAATAAGAAAGCAATCCCTACCTTCGAGAAGCTTAAATTCTATTGAGGAAAATATACAAATAAGTAAATACCAAGTACATAACATGTTTCCTGCATCAGATACTCACTACCTCTGTGACCTTAGGCAAATCACTGAGCTTTCTGGAGCCTCAATTTTCTTCTCTGTGAAATGAGGGACTGGACTAGACGGTCCCTGGAGAAGGCTCATGAGCTGTGCTTTGAAGGAAGCAGGCAGAGGTAAAAAGAAGCACATTCTAGACATGGTGGCCATTTGAGCAAATGCATGGAAATGAAAACTGAACCCTGACTCCAGGGAATAGCTAAAAGGCTAGCTTGAATGGAACAGGGAATGTATGAATGGAGAGTACCAATGTACCCCGAAAGCTGGTCAGCTGTTGTCTGTTTCTACTGAATCACTTCCTTATTAGGCATATATATCACACAACTTGCCTTTGGTCAAATACTTAAGCCACCCTTAATTCTACCATAAATCTTTTCTTTCCCTTTGGTTCTTTAGAAATATCAAATCTTATAAAACTAGGATCTCCCATGATTTTCATCATGGAGAGGAAAAAAAATGGCAATAGTAGATGGGAGTTGGGGCAGACGGAAGTTTGGTAACACTGCAAATACGGAAAGGCAAATGTCATCCAGCCTAATCTCTTCTTTATATTAAGTCCTGGGGCTCAGCTCATGGTCCATCAGCAGAGGCTGGTTCAAGATATATCTACAGCACTCATAGTCTTTGACAATTCTCCTCTGTAATGTTATTCAAATGAGTTTATATCTAAATTCTGTACTCAAAGTGTTGCTGCCTTCGGCTATTTAGGCTCTATTCAAAGCAACTGTTATTTTTTAGAAGATTAAAATCCTTATTTTTCTGTAACAAAAATCACTAGTTAATCCAAATAGAGTTGATTTAATGTCTATTTTCCCCTTGGTCCTGTTTTAAAAAAATCTACTTAGTACTCTATGTATGCATGGATGTATCTCTTTACTTATTTATTCAATACAGTCAGAAAATCAAGATAAATTTAGATACTTCAACCAATTTACCCATCCCGATGCCTCACAGGCTATGTTCTGAAGTTTGCTGTTTGACTGGCTGCTGATGGAAAGGGAGGAACATGGATAGCAAAGTCTACACATCATGTACTTACTAATGATGGCTGAAAGAAAAAAAAGAAACAGACCTGTGATTTCATTGGTGGATTGGTATACTGTAAATGACTCCTGGTGAGGAGCTCTCCCAATAAAGGTTAACATCTTCTCTGCAACTTACATAGTTTTATACAATTATCCAGAGTTGCATAGCTAGCATGTGGCATGGACAAGAGTTGGACCCAGAACTTCCTCTCTCCATTTACACCTCTGAAAATGCAAATATTGAACAGCAAACATTCCACATAGCTCCCTTAAGTACCAACCAATGCTCAGAGCCTGGGTAACATCCTGAAATAATAGATTAAATATCTAATGTTTCTTAGGATAAATTAATCTGCTGTAAGAAATGATGAGCTGAGGAGAACCAAGAGTACACTATGTACAATAAAAATAATATTGTTTGAAGAACAACTGTGAACAACCAAGTTATTCTGAGCATTGTAAAGAGTCAAGTCACCTATGAAATACCTATAAAAAGATTTTTAAAAGATCTATTAAAAAAGAATTAATTAACAGAAGTATAGGTAGTATAGTTTTCCATTACTCATAAATCTGTGTCGAATGGTGGCCTTCTCTAGTGCAGGGTAAGGAGGGAACGAGAGAGACAGTCCAAAACTTAAAATGTAACAAAAATTAAATGTAAAAAAGATAAAAAATTAAATTAAATAAGAAAAACACCATTAATGTATCATTTAATACTCAATATATATTTTAAAGGGCTCATTTACTACTGATTTTTTAAGGTGAGGAGAGCAGCTTGACCTCAACATATGTGCTATAGAGGTTTAGTAGATGTAAATAAAGGAGAGAAAGCCTTTAATTTTTTTTTCATATAGCCAGCAATATGTTGCCTGTCCAGTTTGGCTAATAATACCAAAGTCACTAAGATAATCAGAGTATCTTTGATAAAGATCTTTGTTAAAGATCTGGTATTTTATTTAATATATTTCAATATAAACCTTATTAAATCATGATGAGAGAAATGTAAATCATTAAATTAAAAAAATAAAAACACATACATGATTCCATGGGTTGGGTTGCCATAGCCAAATATATCCCCATCCTGTGGCCAAGCCTAGTGTTGATAAGCCTCTGGGTACATAAGCCAAGCTATCTTCAGTTACCCGATTCAGTCTGCCATCAAAGGCAGACTCTAGAGTTTCCTTCTGATTTTATGATATCTGTGATAGATTGTAGAGGGGGAGAAGAGAGGTAGATTGCAGATATAAATATGTATATTTATGCTCTATAAACATTTATCTAACTACTAATGCAGCCTTGGTCAATGACCAACAAATTAATACATCATTAGAAGAACTGAGCCACATACATTTTTAGTGAGGGAAGTCATGAAAACCTTGTTCTCAGTAAGATAAGGTAAATGCTCACCTTTCGAGGCCCAGAGACCCAGGTCAGAATCCAAGATTCCAACGTGAGGAGTGTGAGAATGATGGCCACAGAGTAGGTGGCATGGTAAGAAGACCAAGAAATGATGTGGAAGCCATATCTTAGGAAAGATAAGGCTGAAGGGATTTGATCTAATATGCATATAAAGAAAAACAATCTTTCCTGAGAGCAAAACAATTTTCAGATACTCAAGATATTTCAAATTTTTAGGCTATCCCCAATGGGAAAACTACGAAAAAAAAAAACAGAAGAAATCACAAAGTGCTTTTTACCAAAAAAAAAGGCAACTAGCTAATATGATATAAGAAATATCAACCCAATCCATATCCATATGTTCACTTTCTCGTATCTATAAAAACATTATGAGAAAAGTCTATCATATCCAAGTTTTCCTTGAAACAACATGAAGGGGACAGACAGGACTTCCCACGTGATTGCCTATGCTAGGAGACGTTAGTACAGTCACATAACTAACTGAAAGGTATACTAGGAGAGAGAGCATTATGTCTACTACTTCTTGAATATTTTTTTCAAAAAGCATTTGATTCATTAGAAAAAAATCCAAATTTAAAGGTTCTCCACAAAGAAAGTACATAACATTAAAATAATAAAAAACACTGTGGCATTTATGACTGTGGTTTATTATAGGCCTATACTGAATGAACAACCCAGTATTAACAGTCATTAAGCCATGAGTCAGGGAGATGCGTACTAGTACCAGTGATATTTCAGAGTTTTATGGAACATATGCTGCAAACAGAAGACAGATCAACTATCATTACTAAAGTTTCTCAAAGGCTCTTACACAAAAGAGACATTGTACTAATTGCATCAATTTGTTCAGTTGTTTCAGACTCTTTATGACCCCATTTGCGTTTTTCTCGACAAAGATACTGGAGTGATTTGCCATTTCCTTCTCCAATTCATTTTACAGATGAAAAAACTGAGGCAAACAGTGACATGCCCAGGGTCACACAGCTAGTAAGTGCCTAAGGCTAGGTTTGAACTCAGGGAGATGAATTTTCCTGACCCTAGGCCTGGGCACTCTATCCACTATGCTGCTTGCTTGTGATAAATAGACAGATACATACATGCATGCTATATACATACATACATATACTCATATGGTTATAATTACAGTGGTTGCTAAATTTTTTATTTAAGAACTCATACTTCAGAAATTGGCAAATTCCACAAATCAGAGTTTGATGTATTATTTTGTTAATTATCAAATCTTAAGAAAATGATGGAAAAAATGGTAATAATGCCAGTTTAATTTAAAAGTTTATCATGTATACTTTTCTTTTCTCTTCTTTTTTCTTGAAGTGCTTGTTGTTAAACATTTGCCAGCATGTCCACTCTTAGAAAAACAGCTTGGTAGAATGGATATAAGTTTTTGACTTAAAGAAAGGAAAACCCAGGTTCAAATTTCGTCTCTGATATTAATAAGCTGAGCGACCCTAGGTAAGTCATTTAACATCTATGTGCCTGAAGACACAGATGAAATACAATCTACAATAATAGAGGGAGTTATCAGAATAATGTATTTTTCCATGCAGATGAAATAACAGATCCTTCAAATACATGTTTTAGGCATATAGGGAAGACAGAAAGTAAACTGGGCCCAGAATTCAGGAAGAAGCAATCAAGCTTGACCTGAGAAAACACATATTACTTTCAATGATTCTAAAATTCTTACTACTGGAAAACATGATGCCCTGTAACAGCAAAATTCTCCAAGGGATGCTATAAAGTTTTTAATCCTGGAACACGGGGATCTAAGAAGAATCAAGACTATAGTTGACTCAAAGGGTAAAGAAAAGATAAGTAATGGGTGGAAGTCAACTGTAGCATGTTGTCAATGAGGACTTTCCCATCAAAGACTTGTTATAAAGAAAAAAGAGAGATGGGTTTGGCTATGGATAGAAAATGATAGACAATAGATGGGCAGCCTTAATTAGCTCTGACAACTCTGGAACAATGATTTCTAACATGTCTGCCACATAGATTCCTTAGGGAGATGGGAATGGTATTGAGTTATTACAGAGGGTCCAAGAATCCACAGCAAGAATTGCCATTTTAATGGTAAATGTATTTTAACAAAATATACCTGACTCCACAAGTAAATGAGCAAACACACCCTGTATCCATTTAATAAATGCTTTATGCTCACGTCTGGAAAATTTTTCTCCCACTCTCCCAAATTTTAATGGGAGGGGGTGTTTGTTGGTTATTATTTGGAGTTGAAAGTAGGAACAGACCCATGATTTCATTGGTGTTATACATAAATTTCCAATGGAAACAAAACTGCTTCTATGAAAGCAAATTAATACCTGGACTGTAACTTATAGTCTTTTTTTAAGTCGATATTTTTATTTTTATACTTCATGATACAAATAGAAGCTGCATTTCTGCCCCACCCTTCCTTTTTAAATTGTTTCTTCTTTGACAGGAAGTGGGAAGTCTTCTTACACGTTTGGAAACTACCCCTGGGGCAGCGTGCAAAAAGAAAAACTGCAAGCTACTACAATCATGACAAAATGCTCTAACTCCCTACAAAGAATGCAAATTAAAAACAGTTCCAAAGCTTCACTTTACACTCGTAAGATTAAGAAAGATGACAAAAGATGAAAATTGTCAAAGCTGGAAGGACTGTGGAAAGATAGGCACACTAATGCCCTTTTGGTGGAGCTGTGAATTTGTCCAACAGTTCTGAAAAATGATTTGGAATTACTCTAAAAAGTCACTAAAACACACGCAACTTTGACTCGCTGATACCACTATTGGCATATAATCCAAGAAGGGCAAAGATAGAGGGGCAAGGTCCCATATATACAAAAATATTTATAGCAGCACTTTTTGTAGTAGCCAAGAACTGCAAGCAAACAGCTCATCAACTGAGAAACATCAAATGAACACATGGGATATGAAAGCAATGCACTATTACTGTACTACAAGAAATGCATATGAAGAAGTTGGAGAAATGTGGAAAGGCTTATATATACTAATGGGAGAGGGAAAGGAAGCAGGAACAAGAAAACAATTCACACAACAATCACAATATAAAGGAATACAATACTGAGATTTTGAAACTCTGATCAATGCATTATGCAACTGTGACTTCAGTGGACTGGCAAAGTATGTTTCCTTTCCTTTGGCAGAGAGATGTTAAACTATAGGTACAGAATGAGGAATAAATTTTAGACATGTCCAATGTGTTGATTTTTTTTCACTGTGCTTATTTATCACAGGGGAGGGATACAACGGAAGAGGGAGGGACATAATGGGGGGGGAGGGGAATCACGGGAAAGTGACAGTGAGGTAAAAGCGTGCCAACATTTTAAAAGGGGAAGGGGGGTGTGTGGGGAAAACCCATGTCTGAGACCCAGCACCATGATGTTCTAGTGAAATAGAACAAAGAATAGAAAAAACTGAGAGATGGGTTTCTTTTTATTCTCTCCATTTTATCTGTCTGGTCTGGGCATTGCTGGGTGAGTGGGCACCATCATGGGGTGAGGAAGAGGCCTCATCATTGGAAGGCCAGGCATCATAGGCATATGGCCTCCCATGGGCATCCTCATGCCAGGAGGCGGCCCCACAGGCATCATTCCGGGGGCAGGGATCGTGCTAGGGTGAGGAGGTGGGATCATAGGCCCTCCTAGTGGAGGAGCAGAGAACAGGTTGGGAGGAATTCTTCTTTGCTGAAATGCAGTGGTTGTTTTATCAATCAGGCTCTGGGCTTGTTCTTCCATCCATTTTTGGTAGTAGTCTTTCACATTCTCTTTGTGCTTCCTCCCACTGCAGTGTGTCTTCAACACAGACGGAGAATCATGAGTGAGGTAGGTATTGCAGTAATCATAGTAAAATTTGGGCATAATGATGCACGGTTGTACCTTGTTCTGGCCAAGGTATCTTCAAAACAGACTGGCTGGCTTCCTCACCTTCACTGTATCTCTCAACAAGTTGTCCACATATGAGACTAACTTCAGGATGCTCTTATCTGATCAATAAAATGGGACCCAGCTCTTCAGACAAGATACTCAGCAGGGATCCTAAAGGATGGACTGCACCCCAGCAACAAAGAAGACAAGAGTACACCGCAGCCGACTGCCTGAAGCGTCTGGCTGACCGGGGGAGGGAGAGGAAGAGAAAGGGAGAGAGGGAGGGAGAGAGAGAGAGGGCAACAGAAAGCGAAAGAGAATGGGTGGTCAACCGCTCCCAGCTCGATCTTGGGAGAGAGGGCCGCAGCTGCAGGGCTTCTTAGCTCGCAGTTTTCTGTAACTTAAAGTCTTAGAAACAATAAGTGATTTGCCCAAACTGACTATCTAGTATGTGTCAGAGACGGGATTTGGACAGAAATTTCCTGATTCAGAGACCAACTCTCAAGCCAATAATCCATGATAATTCTCTTAGTTGGTCATTTTTGATATAGGTACCCTTCAAGACTCATTGGAAAGTTGTTTTTCAAGATCCAGAGTCAGGATTCAAGCTTTGGTGGCATACCCTGATGAAATCTGGCTTCCTGGGAAGCCTCACTTCTCTTTGGGTGAGAGTTGAAGGAAATTGAAACTGCTTCTGAGATTGGTCAGGATCAAAAAAGAAGGTGTTATTGATTCTAACCACTTCTTATCCTTTTTTAAAGTTTAATAAAGTGGTCTAGGCTCCCTCCATTAGAAGTCACAACTAGAGCAAGAGCCAAAAGGTGTCAGTCACAAAATTCATGAAACACAGCTTTTATCACTCACTCACTCGCAACTTTCCAGTAGGCATATATACCCAAATATCCATGAACCTGTGGAAACACTGAACTGGTGATACTCCCATGAAGCTGTATTGTTAAGCAAAATTGTCTCCTTAGTATGGCTTTTGTTTCTTTTGAGTGGAAGTACTTTCAGCTGTTAAGTGCTAAGCCCCAGGCCCAAAGCCCTATCAGGTGTAAAACCTGTGTGGGTGTAGATTAATGATTTAAGAGGGGCCAACTCGGGAACCAATGGTCTCTGGGGCTTGAGAACGCCAGAGGCTCGGCTGTGAGGAAAGGTGAGCCAAGAGACAGTTTCAGCGGAAGAGGAAGCTGCTGCTGCGGAAGCTGAAAGCTGTGGAAGCCAGAAGCTGCGGAAGCAGAGCTGACCCGTGTGTAGACCCAGGAGTGCGAGCAGGAACTTGAGGCCAGTAAAAATGATTTGGCTAAATACTATCTTGTTTTTCTGTGGCCTCCTGGTTACTCTTGTGAGGTGGGCTTTCTGGGCCTGGAGTCTTTTTGTCAAGATGTTGGAATGGGGAGGCTGGTTCGCGGTTCTGCTGTGGTGGGGCCTAAATAAATTTCTTGTTGTTTTCTCCTTAGAGAACCTCTCATACCTTGCGATTTCGAACCATTCAAACATATAGATGATTATATTTGAGATTATAAATTCAGCCTTCCTACTACATTAGCTTGGCTGCTGTCTTGCAAAATGAATAAACAATTAAATAGACAGAGAGACAGACAAATGAATGAATGAACAAATGAATGAATAAAAAGCAAAACATTAAAGAAATGCAATATTATTTCTCATCTTCTTTTCCATCCTTTAGCTGTGATTACTGTATGGATTGCTACTATAACACGTACTTCTGCTACACTTTCCTTTGCCTGGATGAGTTCTGGTTACAAAGTCCACAGCCATCAACAATGAAATAAGGCAGCCAAGAGAAAATCTGGCTGTCCTGAAAGAAGCGGTGTGTTCAGTACTTAGACAGGTGACAATCCCTTTGAGCCTTGCCTGGGTGTTCAGATTACATTTGAAGGATTGCTGAGCACCACGCTTAAGAAAAAACACAATGTCAAAACTGTAGGACATTGAGAAGAGGGCTTTGAATAATTCTGAGGCTCAGTAAAGGAAATGTGAATGTTTAGTCTTGATAGAATGTAAGATCTTTGAAGGCAGGGACTGTTTCACCGTTGGTTTTGAATCCTAGGATCTAGAAAAATGCTTGGCACAAAATACATGGTTGATAAATGCTTGTTGATTGAGAGAATTAGCAGGGAAAAGAGAGAATTTTACAAGCTGAATGTAGAAATGGGATTAGATTATCCCTGCTTGGATCTAGAAGAGAGAACGTGAGTACTGGGGAAATTGTAAAGTGGCAAATTTAGACAATTTGGCATTGGCTAAAATTCCTAGGATACAGAACTAGCCCACAATGGAATGGGCCTAAAGAGGTCATTCCTCTCCTCCTCCCCTCCCCCATCATGAAAATATTCAGGCAAAGACTGGAGGATCCTTGGTCAGGTATGGTAGAGAGGAGAATCTTATCCAGGCATGGGCTAGAGATGACCTCAGAATCCCCTTCTAAACCTCTGAGATTCTGCAGTCCTGGAATCTCCCTTTCAGCTTGGCAAAGCACAAACAGAGTGAAACAAACCACAAGTTTCTTGTTTCAATCTAAGGAAATAACTAATGTTCATTTCAGAGAGGGCCTGGTAAATATCCTAAATAAGGCACAGCTTTATGACAACATGCAATTACCAAAGGAACAATCTCTTCTGAAATATAAAATCAGATGTGTAATCTGTGATTTACGACATCCTTCCATGTATGCCATGCATCTTTAAAACCAAAAATCTATTTTGTAGGGGAGAGAGGTTCATATCCAAGCTAACATATTGCAGGTCCCAGCAAAACCCAATAAAGCCTCTGCAACTCTCCAAATTTATCTGATGTCAAAAGCAGCAGGCTCGATACATCATACATTTATGTGATCAACTAAATGGCTGGAAGCAAATTTGACATTAAGATGATAAACACAGCTATTAACAGAAATCAAGGTCTACAGTCATCAGGTCCACTAAGCTAATTAATCTTGACTCTGTCCTAAAGATTCCTTGAGCCTGGAAATCTAAAAGCACATTTCAAACTTGCTGACATTCAAAGTCTTCTCTGTATGAAGAACAAGAGGGGGGCAAGGCAAGGTCGAGATAGGGATTAAGTGCCATCTTTGCTTCCTAAAGCCTAGGAAAGAGGAGTGTGCAGTGCAATGAGTTGCCCATGGACAGTCTACGTCATAAAACCTTTGGAGATAACAGACTGCAACTATAGAATGCGCCATGATCAGTTTTTGGTCTGGGGAAAATTAAGATTGACTTGAAACAGAAAAGGGTGGGGGGTAGAAGGAGAAAGAGAGAGGGTGCAGGGAAAGGAGAGAGAGAGAGGGAGAGGGGGGAGAAAGGGAGGGAGAGGCACAGACAGACAGAAGGTGGGGAGATTTCTGATGAAGAAGTTTTCCTCCACAGATCATAGGGAGAATGACGGTCAGGTATGACAGTCACATACCTAACAGTCTGTCTAAGATTGACATCAATGAGAGCTTGACTGCTCTAGAAAATGATAACCTTCAGAAATGCAAATTGCCTATGCCCCAACGATGAAAAACACAACTTACAGGAAAAAGGCATGCCTCTTATGACAAGGATTAATTGTCAGGAAATTTAAGCACAAACATAGTGAGATTTTATGTGAACACTATACAAAGAATCTTTTACTTTCAGGAAAGAAGGAAGGATGGAAGGAAGGAAGGAGAAAAGGCAGAAAGAAAGATGGAGAAACAGATACAGAGAGATCTTCATAACAACCCTGAGAACTAATTGTTATAATCTGGAAAGGACCTTAGAGGCCTTGTAGTCCAAACCCTTCCTAGTTTCTCTTCCCCAAATCCAGTGTTTTTCCCATTACTACATGCTGCTTCTCCTAACGACACTGATTTGGGAGACATCAACACTTAAGAGGATGGAAGAATGACAATCAAGGAAGGAAAAAGTAGAAATGGTCAAGTTGGCAGAAAAAATTCTTTTATTAATCAAAGAATCCTTTTCTTAAGAAGTAATAGTCACTTGTGAAAAAAACGTAGATTAAAAGAAGTAAAAGCAACATTTACATTTTAAATTATTGATTACCTGAAGCAAGACCCTGCAATATTCTGCCACAAACTATACAACTTAGGCCATGCTTTCTTTTAGAATTTTAGGCATGAGGGTTGAACTGAGGACATCCTTTTCAGTCTCTGCATTCAGGGAGGATTACACTTGCCATCCAAGATGGCAACTTAGTTGTTTCACTACCATTCTGCGATTCAAAGATATAATCTATGGGCTGTGGAGTCCTGGATTTCCTTAGTCATTTTTTTCCCTTTTAATTTTAAAATTTTAATTTCAACTCATTTTAATTTTAATTCAATTAATTCAATTTTAATTAAATTCTGTTAATTCAATTTTAACTTAATTTTGACTCATTTTTCCCCTTAATTTACAGTAGAGTATAGTGTATATATAGTATAGTATAGGTAGAGTAAAAGTTAGCTAAGAAAGGAGAAAGAAGAGCTTGTACATGACCGCACCAATGGCAAAGGACAAAGTCTTTTATGTTCACCACAGTGCAGGCCAATGGGAAGAGCAATGGTTCTGGAGTCAGAGCTCTAGGGTTTAAACTCCAGCTCTGTAAAACCATGAGCAATTCATTTCTCTCTCTAGGTCTCAGTTTCCCCATCCGTGAAATAAAGAGTTGCCTCAAAGACCTCTAAGTTCCATAACATCTCTATTCCTATGACCCTATGATCCCCCAAGTACAAACAGTTGATGGCACTTGAACCCAGGGGTTGGATTTCCAAAGACAGTAATGCCGAGCCTTTGTATGTTCTAAAGTCCTTCACATCAAACCTACATGCCCTTTGTTTCTATGGAAGACTATGTCTTTGAGTTATTAGCTCCAGAAAGATGTGGACTAGTAGGCCTTTTCCAAAGTTCAGGAAAATCTTATTTAGATTTGAAGATATGATTCTTTATCTGTGTTAAAGAACTTCTAATTCTTTGACCTTTCTTGTTCTTTATGGACCACCTTTTGTAATTGGTTTTACACCTCTTCTTCAACTTCCTCCCATTCCTCTCAAAATCTGGTAAGCCAAACTAAGCGTAACAGTCCAAAGAACTACCAATGCTAAGGGAAGATGACTTCCCATGTTTGCAAGGCTCACTCCTATGAGCAACTCTTCTTCTTATTTTTTAATAATGATAAGACCATGGCATCCCCACTTCTTTGTCTTCTTTACTTAGTCTAGGATGCTCATCCCTTCTCCCCCAGCTATGCCTTTTTGTCAAGCTCCCCCATGATTTTAAAGCTTCACAACACTGAGACCAAGGCAATTATATTGGCTCCCTACCTGAGAAAAATGGCTTTACTTTGGCACCTACTCATTAAAGTATATTTTATTTAGACATATCGACAACTTGTTATACAAAAATAAAAATGAAACCTCTGATCATTCTTGCACTCCTCCTCCAAAAAAATCCCCAACATTTCTTAGGGGCTTTTTCACATCCCAAAGTTCGAAAATCCCCCTCTAATTTTCAACTTGTTAATGCAATGCTATTTCTTTTATGCTCTGGTTCTGTTAACTTCTAACATCAGAATACTGGAAGGTGTTCAGTGAGGCCCAGCAGGCAGATTTCACTTTCCCATTAAACATTCCATGTACATCCATCAAGTCATTACATTATTCTACATATCTGTCAACATTTGCCAGCCTATCAGACACACGCATGCACCCCAAGAAGATTCTCATGAAATATACATGAATATTTGCAAGTTACAAATTCTCCTCATTCCTGATAAGATTCAATGGCAACACTTCCCAGAAGAAATGAATGAGAATGCTTCTTGAGGAGTAAATGATTCCAGATGTACACCCTCTGATTTCATGAGACACCCAAATTTGGGAAATACATTCAATCCATTGCAAACTTCACTGTGTTCTTTGATTTAAAAGCTGAAGGCTGTGGCTGCAGGACAGCAAATGTACTGATAGAGAACCCCAAAAACGGGTCCGTTTGGATGAAAGGTGATTTACCTTAATGACCGTGCCAATGGATGAGGCAGCTGTGGAGCAGAGGAAACGGTAGAAGGTCTTAATGAAAATCCTGCATCCCTCTGTCCTTCCAACCTGTTGTAACCTAGGGCAAATCATAGAAACTCCCTGGTTCTCAGTTTCCTCAACTATAAAATGAGAGTCAAGATTAAATTCACTGATCTCTAAGGTCTTTTTTCTATTCACAGTCTATTAGCAATCCTACATGACCTGAAGTAAATTAAGTCGATTGTTTGATTTCAAGTCAGGAACCACATTGAGACAGAAAGAATTTTGAAACTCGGATCTGCCATTAACAAATTATATGTCTCTGGACAAATTATCGCACCTCTATGTCCCTCAGTTTCCCCACCTATAAAGTGACAAGGATGGGATTAGATGACCCCAAAAGACTGTAATGGTGAGGACGGTGTGTATACTTCATCCTCTTTCCATATGATTTTGATTTCTTCTACCAGGAGCCTATAAATCAAATTCTTTTCCTTCTATAGAGTTTATGCTTGGTGTAGCACCAACTGTTAAAAATATAGCTTTAGTTGTGCCCTCTTAAGACAATTAAAATAAGCCTAATTTTTCCTTTACTGATGATATTTCAAACAAAGACTACCTATTAAGCTATGATATGTATGGTCTGCAGCTAACTCTCTCCCTCTAAATGCATTTTCTGAGGCTATTTAATAAGCTCATATTTAGGATAAGAGAGCATTCATCAACTGGCTTCTGATGGAGTTTTTGACTCTAGCAAGGTCAGATCAGTCTATGCTACTCCGCCTCATGTAAGGAGAGAGTGAGTGGCTCTAGAGTGTTTCCAATTTTCTAAGCTTTCCACTCACTAGATGGAAGACATCCTGCCTGTCAATCAGCTCTTCTTTGGGCCAATCAAGCATAGGAATTAGAAGAGATGTGACTGCCTAACATACCAGAAATAATCTTGACCAGGAGAATGACATGAACTGAGCCTCTCACCCTGCTGAAATAATAATAATGCATAGTTATTTTGAATACATAAGAAATAATTTAAAAAAGATATGTTACCAAATATTTTAAAAGAATATGGTAGCAACCATGCAATATATTGCTATAGAAAATTCCAAATTGTTCAAAAATTATAGACCAGAAGTTCACTATATGCCATACACTAACAGACATCAAAGTTCTGTACAAATATATATGTATGAATATGCATATATGTATATACACATACACAAACACACATATGTATAGATAGGCCTAAATATCCTTGACAATTCAGCAAAGTGTACCAGAAGCTGAATATCATCACACACAGAACTGGTGACTCCAAGTGCCCTAGAGATAATACTCAATATGCCTTTAGGGCTAGGGGCAGTACACTCTTCTTCCTTGGAGGTTTTCAAACACAGGCTGGATGATGAAGTGTTGGGGGTGTTGTCAAGGTTGTTCTTACTCAGAAAGAGGTTAGCCTGGATGGCCCTCGGGGGACCCCTTCCAACTCTGAGACTCAGAGTACCAGTCCTGTAGGATATGAGAGAGCTATATCTTTATCAAATCACTAATCAGAGACTCTGTTATACCCAGGAAAACATATGCACACTCACAGACACACACACACACACACACACACACACACACACACACTGATTTTCCAGACGAAAATGCATTCCAGGCAAAAATTGTAAATATTTTGGCACTTCAGACAAAATTTGGTTTTGTCTGACCTTGCTTTCCATCTTCACTATCATTTCTCCTTCCCTTCTTCCCATTCTCCAGAATCCAATATGATATCAAGGATGAAGTCCTCATCCAGGAATTTAAATCTCATATCTAACATCTACTAGTTGTGTGAATCTGGCCAACTCCCTAACCTGATTTGAGCTTTGGAGTCTTCATCTGTAAAACCGTGATAAGATACCTACAGTGTCCACCTCACTGGGCTGTGTGTGACACTTGAATGAAACTCTGCACCTACAAAAGCCAATTATTATCACTGCCATCATTATTATTATACTTATTTTCTTTTAACCTCTAGGATCTCGAGGCAACTCTATGATTTCAAATTGCAGAGAAGGTGCTGGCTTGCATGGGTTGAAGAAGTTCCTCACTGGGCATTCCCGTTACCAATGAAGTCACAGGTCTAGTATCCTATCCTTTATAAATTCAAGGTGGTACTGTGGTGGATGAAAGATGAAATGACTTGAGTTTCTGAGCATAATGATTTATTAATATGTATATTATTTGTGTATGTATATGCATGCATAATGATTTATTAAGCAATGCATGACAATTACCCAACACATAGGGACCAGGGCCTTCTTCAGCTTAAGGGTGGATCTCCAATACAGGAGAAGAAAGATTTTTATACACTAAAAACAATTAGCGAATTAAATGGAAACAATTAACCAGGATACAATATTAGGTAATATGATTGCTAAATGGAGAAAAGAATATGGACTTTCCAAGTTGGGAGGGGAAGAGCAAACAGGTGCAATTCCCTGAAATCATAAAAAGAAGTGTCTTTCTCTCCGCCTCCCCACCCCAAGAATGGACAGTCAAAGGAACATGGAAACAATAATTGATTGATCAGTTTGAGGCCAGTTTAAAGGGAACTGAGCTAGCTCCAGAATTGAGTTACAATCAATGTGGTCCATTTGATTCCCATAATTAACCACTTCCTGTCCTATTTCCCTTAATTCTCTCAGAACCTTCTTTGATTTTCACCACCGCTAGGATTATTTCTATTTGAATAGGAAACTTGAAGAATGAAAAGACTGAATTTCCAATATAAAAATGACAAGTACCATGACAGACAATGGCAACATTTGGTGGGAAGGAAATGAAAGACGATTTCTGAGCATCTTTTGAATTATGTTTTACATGCAGCTGCAGACTCTGGGAAAAAATGGCTTACAAAATACACTTTCTATCTGATTATAATTCCATCAAGCATTAACTTCACATTAAAACAGACTTCTTTCCTCAGTTGTTTCCCTCTTACACTGCCTTTTCCCAAAATTGGATTTAGTTTAAATGCTTTCAAATTGTAACTCCAAATTCACAACAGGCCCAAAACAGGTAAAAGAAAAGGATATAAATTTTCAAGTCGGCATGTAAATCACACTCAAAACAATAAAATTCCAAGGCAAGCATTTTTAACCTATTACCATAACACACACTCAGTTTTCCAGCAATGTTCTACTCCATTTTTCTTAACAGAAATACCTCTATTATCTTCACAAATACCCTTCCTAGCTTCTGAGATTTGTATTCATTCCAAACACTGGTTGATGTTTAATTTATCAATGTTATGACTAGATACAAAAAGAGTTCATGGGGACAGAGGGCAGTTTATTATCATTGTTATCATTATTAACATTCTCAATTAAATCCTCTACAAATCCAACTACAAAGCTTTTGATCCAATCTAATTCTTATCCAAAGTCTCTCGTTAACGATCTTTACTGAGTACAGTATGTCTAAGTATGCAGTTGGGACATTAACAGGAATCCTTGAAAATGCATCACTTTCAAAATAAGAAATGTAAAAAAGAAAAACCTTCAAATATCACAAATGAGGTTGTAAGACTGTGCATCTGAGGCCAAATGCCTAATCATAATGCCTGATACACAATAAAAACAATAAATGTTGGTAGAATTTAAACAGCTTACTATAACTTTAAGACCAACGTTCATTCCAATTTAACTCTCTTGTCTTTCAAAGACTGGATGTGGTGTCTGAAACAAATGTGCTTGAACCCTAAGCACCTCTCTTTTTCAGAAGACATAGTTTCCTTTAAGACTCAGCTCAAAAATCATCTTCTATGTGAGGCCTTTCCTGATCCCCTAAACTTATCCCCACAGGGAAAAACATATACAACACCAACTATGTGTGTGTATATATGTATATAAACATATATATACATACATGTGTATATATGTGTGTATGTTTATATATATGTGAGTATATAGTAAGTGTATATATATTTGTGTACATAAATATAAATAAATACATATATTTATATACACACATAATGTTGAAACAATGATCATAGGGTTAAAGGTAAAAAAGATTTTAGAAACAACAATAGGTCACATTTATATATCAATTTAAAAGTTTTCAAAGCATTTTACATAAATTAACTCATTTGCTCTTCACAACAATCCTGTGATAACTGAAGGCACTGAGTCATCTTCCTCCCTCTCTGTACCATATAAGGATCATAGTTAGCATTCTCTACTGTCCCATCTAGCTCTAAAATTATCTGATTCTTTGATGCTATCTATGGGCTTTAATGAATGAACTTTGTCCTACTGACTTCAAGTTTTTATCTAATCACTTATTTGTTCTTTTACCATACTAATTTCATTTGTAATTGCCATTCACATTGTAGTCCACAATCCTGTGGGCCTCTTTTGTCTCTACTTCACAGATGAAGGAACTGAAGCTTAGAGAGCTGCAATTTGTCTGAAGTCACAGAGCTAGTAAGCGTCTGAGGGTATAACTTGAACATAGGTCCTCCTGACTCCACATTCAGTGCTTCCTTCATTTCTCCATATTATTACTCATCAAGCTCCAACTAAGTGAATGAATGAACAAATAGACAATTATATGTTATGTCTACCTTGGTCTCTGTGGACACAAATACATTGGTAAAATAATCCTGGTCCTCAAGAAACTTCTATTCTAATGGAAGATACAACACATACATGGAAGAGATTCTGGTCTGGGAAGTCACACTGATTGTGAGTTAAGTCATAGGGCTGTGGATGATCACATTACCTCTAGTAGCAATGGCAGACATGTGCTTGATTATTGTTCCTGAAGCAAGAGGTAGAAAACAATGGGGGGTTGGGGTGGGGAGGGGAAGAAGTATTTGTGAAGTAGTAAATCAGGAACATTCTCTCTTCTTATTTCCATCTCCTGACTTCCCCAGTTTCGTTGAAAACTCAGCTCAAATGCCACCTTCCTCAGGAAGCCTTCTCTAATTCTTTCCCCTATGCACCGTGAGGTTAACTTCTATTTGCACTGCATAGATTTTAAATGTGTAAAAGGGGTCTGCTATAAAGCATATACCCAAGTGGAGATATTGGAGAATCTGCTTCTAGGAGAGTCATGATGATATGGAATGGAAGTGCCCTGGAGATACAGTGGACCATGCAGGGACATTTGGTCACAGGATGTGGTTAGCTAACTACATGGTTTTATTAGCAAGGCAATAAAGACAGTATAAACAATAATTGTGAATATGAGAGACTCTCCATATAGAAGGTAGAAGAAGTAAAACGTTCATTCAGACACCAGAGGACCAAGTCCCATAACCAATAAGTCCAATCCATCCAAGCAGCAACCAACTCCCAAAACCAGTAAGCCCACTTTATCACAACAGCAAGGAACTTAAAACACAATATCACAGCACGGAGCCTCACAATCCCAAAAACATGCCCCTCCACCAAACATTTGCACAAATACATTCACAGCACACCACACATATGCTCTTTCCTTCAGGTCTAACTGCTCTCTGAGCACTTCCTGTGACAAACTTTCCTTTTCCTTTCAGCAAACTCCTCCTACCACATGTGACTTAGGCTTCCTGTGACATAAGGAGGTCACATGGCCTATTAATGGGTGAGAAAGATCTTCAAATCCAAATTGTCATTGTAATGGTGAAGAATGATCCCTTTCACTGTTTACAAAAGCATCTAAAAAGGCTGCCAGCTTCAGACACTTGCCCATTGTCTCATCACTCCAGAAAAAGTTCAGTGACTCCCTCACTCATGACAGCCATGGAGCCTAAAGCCTTGTGAGTTGAAAAGGACCCGAGTGTGTCTTGCCATTCTGGCATTCATAATTCAAGTTGTCAGCCCCAGTATGACATCAATGCCCAAAGGAGTAAGAAGAGACCTTTGAGAATAAACTTTAGGATCCCAGCCCTGCAGTAGCTAAGATGAAGACTCATGTGGCAGTGACACTCTTATTGGACATGGACCTGATGCAGCTGACACAGTGTAGGAGCTGAACTAGACTGAGCCCTTTAACCCCAGAGACCTAGGTGATGAAAGTTTGTCATCGAGTTATTGGGGGAATTTTGTGTATATTTCTTTTGTTTTATCTTCAAAGTAAATGTTCCTTTATATAACTAACTGATATTAAGTGGATAAATGGAACTGAGGTATACTTAGTCAATAAGAACACTAACAGTGGGGAGAAATAGCTGGTGGGGGCTTGAACAGACAGAATTAAAGAAGATATATCTCCTCACTCCCATCCTCAACCCTCAGAACCCTGCAGCCTGGCCCAGGGAGAGTGAGTCAGAGAACACTTGCTACAGATGTACCGATTTGTTTGTATGTTGTCTCCCACAATAGAATGTGAGCTCCTTGACCTATAGGGATATGTTTTTTTTGCCTTTCTTTGTATCTGCATTGCTTATGACATAAAGTAATCACTTAGTGAGTTCTTTTTAAATGAACTAAGGACAAATGTCCTTGCTGGGTAGACTCTGGTTTTCTGGTGAACGCACAGAGTATCTATCTTACTCCCATGATATTAAAAATCAAAAACAAACACTGAGGTGGGTGCTTTTGCCAAAAAGAAATATCATCACTAGCAATGGAACATAGGTCCTCTGGCTGAAATCTAGCGGTCTTTGTAATATAAAATGCCTATAAAATTCTGACTTTTTTTTTTCTTTTTGGGGCCAGAAAAATATCAAGTCAGACTATACTATAGCTATGTAAATGACCCTGGAAATTACTATGGTTAAAGAGAAAATGAGTGATTAGATGAAATTTTGGAGTCACTAATACAAAATTTACTCTTTAAAGGCCATGGGTAGCACCAAAGAATCATGTAATTTTAGAGCTAGATGGAACCTTAGAAAATGTCAACTGGAATTCTCATATAGTACTTAGAAGAGGAAAAGGATTCATTGCCTCTGTTATTGAGAACAATCATTCTATTAAAAAAAAATCAGGAAATCAGGCCTGATTCTTCCTCAGGAAAAAAAAAA
>CM053626.1:26957291-26998569 GCA_028646595.1 Phalanger gymnotis | reverse complement strand
AGAGAGAGAGAGGAGAAACTATTGAAAAGAGGACATACAGATAAGGTCTAAAAGACATTAGGAGAAATAAGAACTGACACTGACATTAACAGAGAAAATATAAATTAAAGGCACAACACTATATATAGTATGACTATATAGTATATGAGCCATTCCTAATGATGATTGAATTACCAGAAAACAGTTAAATTATCTTCAATTATCCTCCTGTATGGTCCCAACAACAAATTATGTCTGCCTTCTGAAGGTCAGGCTTCCTAAGTAGAGGGAGATCATCACAATAATTGACTTTAGTGAAGGACTTTTTGATCATGGCAAGGCATGAAACAAAGAAAAATACAAAATGGTCCTTAGTGCTGTGGGAATCCCTTTCTGACATGAGCAGAGTAGACCAAAAAAGGGCTGAAGGTACCAAGATCACAAAGCATTTATATCATCTATAAACAATAACATAGCCATGCACAAAAATTAGAAGATAAAAGAAATTGGTAGCTAAATGGAAGGATGGATCATAGGCTCTTTTTGAAAAAGCAAATTGGTGGCACTTGTTTTATTGTGTGTCCAAAGGCAACAATGTCATCATGTCATAATATGTTTGGTAACCTCATATTGCCACGCTTATGGTGAGTATTTGCAAAAAGAACACAATAAAAATTATTGCAACTCATGCGTCAACATCTGCTGCAGAGGAAAAAGTACAGAGATTCTATGAAGAATTTTTCTTAGCGTTTACAAATTAAATCAGCATATAATTTGATGCTTAGTGATTTCCATGCAAAGATGCAAAGAAGTATATTGTTTGATTACAAGATGAAGTATTTGATTTGAAAGAGTGGAACATTGCTTTTAAGGTTCTCTTCTGAGGATGTCTATCAGGTATGGGCCACAATTATACCTACTTTCTCAAAGGATATAACAGAAACAACCTTGTTTGATGACCTTGTCTGATGACCTTGATCACTGATGTTAAAGAGGGTATAACACTCGGCTGAATGTAAAGTTACATGTTTGATATGAATAACGAACATGTGACACCAATTCAAATTTTCATTGGCTATGTCTACATAAAGTCAAAATATTTGGCCAATTTGGCCAGCCTATATGGCTTTATGCAAAAAAAAATACAGAACAATTAATAAACTGCACCAATATTTTGGTGTCAAATGGACATTTATTTAGTTTTGAGCAAGGATAAGCCTTTTTGCTTGTACTATTACAAGTGAGATCAAAAACACCTAAAATGCTTTCAGTTTTTTCTCACTCCAAATTCAACTTCACAAACCTTGATTACTATTTCATTATTCTGTCATTTAGTAATGAGTCATGGGCTAAGATTTTTTTTAGTTATGACTTATTTCACAATAATTATTCACCTTTTGTCTAGGTAGTGAGATTTGATCTAGATAACTTGTAAAAAAATAACTGAAGTCATTCAGTTGAAAACTGAAAGGTTCTTACTTTAAAAAAATAGGGGCCGTTCCCATTTAAAATGTATTAAATCGTGATTTTCTGATGCTGTATTCTGGTCCTCACTGTGTCTTCTGTGACCAATGGAGCAACTCTGGATTCTTCTAATTGCAAAATCTGGAAGAACTAGTCTTTTGTAATTGCTTGTGAGAATTGGGCATGAAGTGCCTTGCTAAATTATTCAGCCAGCAAACATCCTGTTTCTAAAAATAAAAATAGTGTTAGATTCTGTTGTTCACAGAATCCCTCCAAAAATGCATATGCTTTTCAGAGTTAAACATTTAATCTATTGTATTTCTAATGTTACATAAGGAACTATCAGATGCATTCATAATAAAGAAATACTGTTCTGAGTTTAAATATAGATATGGAAACATTTCTCCTTTTTTCCTTTGCATCATAGATAAGATAGACAAACACACAAACAGGGATATGGCGAATTAGGAAGGATGCGGGACTGGAAGTTAGGAGAAACTTGCATTCAAATCTCTCTGACATTTATTGGTGATTTAACTGTAGATAAGTCAATCTTTGTGAACCTTTGTTGGCTCAGTTTTCCTCTTCTAAGAAAGAGAGATAATAATGTTTGTGGTACTTATTGTGAGGAACAAATGAGAAAATGTATGTAAAACCCTTTAAAAATGTCAGGTACTACCAGCACTGCATTGTTGCCTATAACAGGACACTCATTTTAATAATGATGATAACTGGCCTTTAGTGCTTTAAAGTATGAAAAAGTACTCTCTGTTACATCATTTGATTCTCAGAAAAACCCTGTGAAATAGATGATATTATTGTCATTCTTTTACAGATGAGGAAAGTAAGGATAAGAGAGATAAAGTAACCTGCCTAGGGTCAATCGCTCAATTGGCATTTATTAAACACCTACTGTGTGCAAGGGACTATGCTAAGCACTAGCGATACAAAGAAAGGCAAAAACAAATGCAAAGCTAATGGATGTCTGATGCAGAATATGACTCCAGGGGTTCTCGATTCAAAATCCAACACTCTATCCACTGTATCACAGTGCTTTTTAGGAATCTTTCTCATGAATGAGTATATTTAAGAAGAAAAATTAGAGAAAAAATTTAGAGCTTGAAAGGACTTCAGAGTCAAACACCAGGGAAGTTGAAGGACCTGATTAAGGGGACATACGTGGTAGGCATCAGAGCTGGGATTGAAACACTAACCCAATGATTCTTATGGGAGGGGTTGTGTTGCGGATCCAAAGGTCTATAATGGTTAAGTTTTCAGTGTGGGCATTCACATTTCAGGAATCAACAAATCAGAGCTTGATTTACTGTTTGGATTGCCTAGATTTAAGAAAGTTATCACTGAAATTATTAATACAGATTAAAATTAAAAGTATGCCATGCATGCATTTCCCCCCTAGGGAGCCACATTGATAAACGCTTACCAGTACATATCTGTGCAGATTCGATTAATGCTATTTATGTAAACAAGGGGCAGCTAGGTGGCTCAGTGGATAGAGTGCTGGGCGTGGAGGCTAGAAAACCTGAGTTCAGATCCAGCCTTAGGAACTTACTAGCTGTGTGACCCTGGTAAATCATTCAACTGTTTGCCTCAGTTACCTCATCTGTAAAATGAAATGGAGCAGGAAATGGCAAACCATTCAAATATCTTTGCCAAAAAAAACCTTAAATGAGGTCATAGAGAGTTGGACAAGACTGAAACAAGTGAACGACATGACAAACAAATGAATAAAGTTGACTAGATTAAAACATGTTTCCTCAAACTAACTATGTACTCTGATGGAAAGTAAATTATAGGAAATCTTTCCTGCCCCAAGACATAGTCTATTTTGGAGGTAAATTGGCAGACATTAGAAAAGTCTCTCTAGCTTTAACCTTATTTTCAGAAAGGTCATTGATTGGTTCTATAACATCAGCTATAAAAAAAAAAAGGATCCCTCCACAAAAATACATATACTGTAAAATCAATGTATCTGTATCTGTATATATGTATGTATGTATGTATCTACCATCCATCTTTCTATATACAAACACACACATATATATTATAGTATATATGTATATGCATATCTATATGTACATATGTCTATATGTATATATATCACATTTTCTAAAATTTAAGTAAAATAAGGTATGGATCAAACCTGAATTAAAACAAACAAAATGCCCTTGACAATCCTAGTTTGAACATCATATCGTAGTTTGTCGTAGTCTCCCCTCAAGTTTAAAAAAGTAGAAAAGAGGATTCATTGGCCTCAGTGGCTTATAACAGCAGCAGAGAAATGACAAGGAAGTTTTATAGCTGGGACAAGTGGCACAAAGTATGGCCACGGTATGGGGAATAGGGAGGCTAATATTTTGTCCTGTGTGTTCAGGCGTGGGGGAAGATATCGGAAGCTGCTGATGGTCTCAAGAGAGCAGAATAGAGTAGAGAAGCATCTCGTTACAGTTTAACATCTGGTTGCTTCCTAAATTAATTAATTATTCTTGCAAATTGGGTGATAAATTAAAACACTGTTTCTAAAGAAAGCCTATAAGTGCTATCTTCTGCTTCTAAATTTTGTCCCTACTAATATCTGCACCCTTTAAATTACAAATCCTGGGGCAAAACTCTTGCTGTCCCACCCTAGTTATGTCACTGAATGGCAATTGGTCTTCTGATTTCTATTTTTCCTCATAGATCTTATGGATTTTGCATATTGATAAATAACTCAGGCGTTCATTCTTTCTTTTAAAAACATGTTTTTGCTGGACATGGTAGTATCTTCCTGTAATCTCTGCTACTGGGAAAGGATGAGGTTGGTGGACTGCTTTGAGTTTGGGAGTTCTTAGCTACAGTAGGGCTAAAGCTGTTTGGGCATCTACACTAAGTATGACACAAACATAGTGAGCCTCTGAGAGTGGAAAGCCACCAAGCTCCCTAAGGAGGGGGAAAAGCAATACAAATTGGAAAAAATGGAGCAAGTTAAGGCTTCCATGCTAATAAAAACTGGGATCAAGGCCATGAGTGATTGTTGTACTTCTGGCCTGAGATAGAAACAGCTAGTAAAAAAATATATATATTTAGGATTTTTTTTGGTTGCCATTGTTGAATATCATGGTCAGTTTGGGGAGTGCAAGGGAATAAGCATTTACTAAATACCTGTCCTGAGCATTTTGCTAAAATTATCTCATTTGATCACACAAAGAAACTCCCTTGTGATTAAAAAATAAAAGAAAACAAATACGACAAAAACAAGTAAGCAAAAAATCAAGATATCAACCTGGACTGATGGGAAAAGTAACATTATGTAGCTGTAGATCACTGCCTTTCTATTCTATGAAGAACAAAAATACAGGCATATTTGATCCTCCACCCTCTGGAATTAAGATTAGCCATTACATTAAAATGAATTTATTCCTTCAGTGCTTTTTTTTTTTTTTGCATTATTGTATCTATTGCATAAATTGCTTGACTCTCCTTACCTCAATCTGCTTCATTTTATGCAAGTTTTTTCCAACATTTTTCAAATTCTTCTAAATTCTACCCATCTATTATATTCATATTACATTCACATAGCGTAATTTGTTCTGACATTCCCCAGTTTTTTCTCTAGACAGTGTCTACTTCCTGTTAAATAATAAATCTCGCTGGAAGAACTCATAATTGTAGAGAACTTTACTACACTGTTAAAACCTTTAAATCTAACATTTCTCTATTCTTGATACCACATGATATATTTCCCATCGGCATAGAGAGAAATTAATCTAAGATACATTAGGGCAATCGAAGAAGTATTTGCATAGAACTTTTGGAAATAAAACATTCCCCCACAAGGCAAACATCTATTAATTTAAAGACCAAATAAAATTAAAGCCATTTCTCATAAATGAGAGTTTAAGGAAATAAGTTTCCTTTTCACAACCTTTCCATGGGGAGGTCCTAAGCAGATTTCTTCCTCTACCAGTAATGTCTGTGCCTGTGTCCAGGCATATTTGTTGAAGCTCTTTTCTTATTTCCATTTCTTTTGGCCAGATGTGAGAGTTTCCATTTCAATGCCTTCTTGGAGCATGAATTAATACATACATGGTATTTATGATAAAACCAGTGAGTTACCTCTTGTCTGTAGCTTCCTTTCTATTCATTTTAGGAAATGATTTCATATTACAATTATATGTCCCCTTTGCCCTCCCTATCCCCCACATATAAAGTTCCTCCCCAATTTATTTTTTAATTGTGATTTAGTAACTGCCCCAAACCAAAATAGTATTAACCTTTCTCCTTACTCATCCTGTTACTGACTCCTAGTCCAGATGCTCAATCAGAGGCATGATTAACAGATATCTTGAACACAGAAGTCATTTGGTTCCCTGCCCTTCTTCTCCCAGCTGTAGAGTCTTACCATCTAATTTCAGTCCATATTTTCAGAGAAATATTTGATGGAGTTTTGGAGCACTGGGGACTGTGGTACCAGCCATATCCCAACCAAATTCATATTTATGCTTACTTTCTTGACAGAATGAATGTATCAGGATAGATATAGCAGCAAGCATGCCAACAAAATGGAAGGGTGAGTAAAAGAAAATGAAGAGAATGGTGATATACAGAAAAAGAGTATCAGCAGCTCAAGAACTCATCGTGTCTTTCTGCCTCAGAGACAATGCTAAATACATTGTCAAGTCCAGGTAGATTTGCTTAGCAGTAGAACTTTCTGACCTAGGCTGGTCCCACATGAAGCATTAGCTCCAAGTGATCAGCACCATCGGTCTATGTGGCTAATGATGGCAACCATCAATGCTTCTATCAATTATGTAATAATATAAATGAGTTACAAGTGGCCAGTCCAACTGAAAATCACACCTGAAACTTGTCTGTCATAGTTCTGTGATATATTCCAAGAGCTTCATAACATTATTATTCTTTATGGAATGCAAATATTTGGCAGATAGCAACAGCAAAAGAATCTTGATATATTTCAATCTGCCTAATATAGGGAATGGACTGGAGAAGGAAATAGCAAACCACTCATGTATCTCTGCTAAGAAAACCCCAAATTGGGTCATGAAGAACTGGAAATAACTGAAAACCAACTGAACAAGAATGCACCATCCAGCAACACTGACCTCTTACTCTTTCTTGTACGCATGCCTTCATTTTTGGACTCTGTGCCTTTTCTGAGATTGCTTCCAGTCTTCTTTCTCTATATCTTGTATGTACATACTTGTTTGTGGATAGTCTCCATCATTAGAATGTGAGCTCCTTGAGGTCAGAGGCTGTTTTGGCCTTTTTTTGTATCTCTAGCCCTTAGTACTGTGCTTGATGTATAGTAGGTGCTTAAAAAATACTTCCTGCATTGATCTGAGTTGACGTGACTTGGAAAACAAGGGGCTGTGATAGTCTAATATTTTTATATGTGTGCCATCATACAATTTCACGATACAACTTACCTTTATTTTGACAGATAACTAGAACATATCACTGGTGAACAGTTTTGTGAGGATCTGATTTTACTGTAAGAGAATTCTTGGAAAATACTAAAGGAAAATTGTGTTCTTTCACCTCTCCCTCCCAATTTCCCCCTCCCTTCTCCCCACATAACATTCCACTATACAATATCAATAAATGAGGGACAGACAGAGGTTGGAGTGATTTGAAAACCTATTCATATTTTGGAGAAATGAATGAGAAAGGATAAAGGGAGGGATTCAATATCTCTTTAAAACCAGCAAGTACCAGTGCCCCTTCCCCCTCTCTAATTAATAGAAGGAAAAAAAATGACTAGACAAGAGTTAGTGGTAAGAGTTGTCTATTGTGTTTGCTCATTATCAGACACTTAGTCTGAACTACTTTAATTATGCAAATGTAGCCAATGGATAAGTGTTAATAAACTTCCATTTTAATAAAAATCAATCAAAATTCAGCTTCTCTTTAGCACAGCATCATTTAATTAAATTCTTGAGAGAAGTCAGTGGCTGTAGAGTCATACCTATGTCAAACAGATGATGAAATATATCACAAAGGTACATATCTCAGACAAATCTGATCCCATACAGAACAGGCAGTGAGATCCCCATTTTCCTAACAAATTAGAACTATTATGTGTTAGGTGAAGAGGATGACTGTGGCTTTTAATTTCCAGGCCTTGCATTTTTCACACTATCAAATTTGAATCCATGTTCTCCAACCTCAATAGCGCCTTGTAGGGTTTCCCGTTGCAGGGGTGGGGGAAGGTAGAGAGAATAGATATCAAGTTCCTCATAAAAAATCATGCCCAGTAATTTAGGTACAGATAAATAAGAGGGAAAAACCCACAAGCCCCATGCAGTAGAGTTATCTGACCAACCTTGTAGAGTAAAGGGAGTTTTCCTAGTTTTAACAGGGCGATCCTATTGGTTACATTTTTCATCACTTGAATCCGGCTTACATCTTCTGTAGTCCCATACTTCACATCGATGACTTCAGCCTGCAAGAAAAAATAAAACAATAAATAGAATGGAATGGAATGGAATGGAATGGAATGGAATGGAATAGAATGGAATAGAATGGAATAGAATGGAATAGAATGGAATAGAATAGAATAGAATAGAATAGAATAGAATAGAATAGAATAGAATAGAATAGAATAGAATAGAATAGAATAGAATAGAATAGAATAGGATGGATTGATAGATGAATAAATAAATGAATAGACAGACAGATAGAAAGATAGATGAATGAATAAATGAACAGACAGAGAGATAGACAGATAGAAGATGGGTAGATAGATGAATGAATAAATGAATAGACAGATAGATGAATGAATAAATGAATAGCCAGACAGAAAGATAGACAGACAGATAGAAGATGGGTAGATAGACAGATGAATGAATAAATGAATAGACAGACATACAGACAGATATAAAGATAGATAGATAGATAGAAAATGGGTAGACAGATATGATGAATGAATGGACAGATAGGTAGATAGATAGATAGATAGATAGATAGATAGATAGATAGATAGATGAATAAATGAATAGACAGACAGATAGAGCACTCCAGAAAATTTACCAAAGGATCTATTAACATGAGATAGAAGATTGAAACAAAATTATGTGCAGCCATGAAGTCCTTCATCTGCATGCTTTGATTCACCTGCATCATCTCCCAATTGTCTATTAAGAGATAAGCACTGACTTTTCTATGCTTGTCAAAGACACCTAATTGTTAAACAGACTACAGTCACAATGGTTTTTGATGACAATTTTATTCCTATCAAGATTTTGCACAGATCTGAGCCTTGTTACCAGTATTTTTTAATCAACCTAGAATTTTGTCTTATAAATTACAGGTTCAAAGATTTAGTGCTGAAAAGGACCTCAGAGGTCACCCTGTTTGGTCTTAGTTTTAAGATGAGGAAACAGGCTCAGGCAGACTAGGCAACTCATCTTAGGTTACGGGGTGTTACAGGCAGGATTTTAATCAGTCAGTCAATAAGGATTCTGAGTACTTTTATTTGATGGGCATTGGTGCTACTGGTCCTCCGGTTCTTGCACCCACACTTTTTCCTCTATACCATGATGCAGAAATAGCCACTAAAAGGCTGATTATATCAATACCCCATTGTTCACATGAGAAGCTTTCTATTTTTCATTTGTAAATTCTATGCTACTAATTGTCTGTGACACAAATGATAGCCCCAGTGAAGGATAATTTGCCTGGCTAATTGATATTTTTCTTTCATGTTGCCTGTTCACATTCCTGGTGATGGCAATGCCTTTCAAAGCTATTTTCTCATTGTCTTGAGCTCTGGCAAAACCACAAGTAGACACCACAAACTGAGGATCATGGGAGCTTTTGGAAAAAAAAAACCTGGACAAGGTTAATAAAAAGAGTAACAATGGACTCAACACACACAATCTTTATCTTTCCTTTGTAACAGGGGACTGATCTTGTGAGCACACACGGAGTACTTGACGGATTCCTCGATGGATTCCTCATCTCATGTGGACCTTGGAGCACACTCAGATATTCTCTAATCTGTCCCATTAACTATGTGATGAGGACGCTGGCTGTAGACTGGTTACACAGCTGGATGTTGGGTGGACCTGGTGACTAAGAATGATGGTTCTCTCAACAGAAGTAAAGAAATTCAGGAATGGAGAGGATTTGAAAATAAGCATAATGAAGAAGTTTTTTGGTTCATTTATTTGAATCGTGTTTGACTCTCTGTGACCCCATTTGGGGTTTTCTTGGCAAAGACGCTAGAGTGGTTTTCCATTTCCTTCTCCAGTTCATTTTGCAGATGAGGAAACTGAGGCAAACAAGGTTAAACGACTTGCCCACGGTCACACAGCTGATAAGTGTCTGCGGCCAGATTGGAATTCATGAAGGTGAGTCTTTCTGATTTGAAGGCCTACGCTCTACATACTGCATCACCCAGCTGTCGCCATAATGCGGAAGACCTGAGAGCAAATCCTACTTCGGCTGTTAACTATGATGTTGGATAAGTCTCTTATCTGAGTTTTAGACTCCTCACCTGTAAAATGCTGATCATAATAGGACCTACCTTACAGGACTGCTCTGGGGAACAAATGAGTGTGTGTGTGTGTATGTACGTATACATATATATATACACACACATGCACACACATATATGTATATGCATATGTATCTATACTATGTGTATGTATTCATATATAAACGTGTCCCTATACAAAGTACTTTGCAAATGCTAAAATCCTACATATGTGTGTGGGTTTGTTGCTATTACTATTATATAACTATCAACCATTCCTAATAGCTGATATTCACACAGCGCTTTACGATTTAGTGACACTATAGGAACATCAAAAATACCATGAAATAAGCAATGTTATTATCACCTTTTTGCTAATAATGAAGTTGATTAAATGAGGGAGCGAATAAAAGTTTATGGAGCGCTTACTATGTGCTAAGCAGCTTACTAACATCTCTCAATAATCCCTGGACGTAGATGCTGTTTATCATTATCCTCATTTTACATCTGAGGAACCTGAGGCAAACAGAGGTTAAGTGATTCACCTAGGGTCCCACAGATAGTAAACATCTAAGGACTTCTTTGAACTCTGATCTTCCTGACTCCAGGCCCAGCATTCTATCTACTGAGTCCCATAGCGGCTTCTGACTTGTCCACGGTCACAGAGGCAGAAAGTGTCAGAGATAGGATTCACATCCTTGTCCTTTTGGCCTCCTTCTTTCTATTTTACCCCACTGCATTTAACTAAATAATGCCAATAGCCAACGTCAGCTCAGAAACCATAGTCGAAGCAATGCACTTCCATAAAGAAATATTGCTTATTTGTGTACACTAATACTCCAATTTTCATGTGGCATGTTGCACTTTGAGACTATTAAAAATCAATCATTCCTGAGGCCTCCTAGTACTGATGCTTGGAGGAGGGATCATAAACATATCTCAGCTGCCTACTGAGGAGGCCTCTGAACTAGGTCCTTTGTGAAAGTGTCTTTTTTCACTTGCCTTCCAGCAAACTGAGAATCACAACATTCACTGCTCCATTAAAAGAAAACTCATTGAATTTTCCCAAAGCACAAATCAATATACAGAGATATGATAAAAATGTCAAGCCATTTCTTTCCACACGTGAACGGCTACAAAGACAAGGTGCTTTGCTAGATCTATCCATCCATATGACATTTTCCTAACAACTCAACATTTCCAATTTTTACTCAAATTCCTGGGATTGTCTAAGGACCGTAGAAGGGTTGGGGGGAGGGATTATGAATGCAGGGGAATGTTTCTGGATTTGGAGTTAGGGGATTTGGATTTGAGTCTCAGCTCTTCCACCTACCAGCTATACGATGATGGGAAAGCCATTTAAACTCTCTGGGTCTCACTTTCCTCATTTGTAAAATGGAAGGGTTGGACTAGATGGCCTCTACACTATCTTCCAGCTTTAAATAAATTGTTCCATGTGGGTTGTCTCCTCCATTAGAAAGTGAGTTCCTTTGAGAGCAGACTATCTTATTTTCTCTTTCTTATTTTTTCGGCGCTCAACAAATAATTGTTTTAATTGTTCGTTCATTTATTTTATCATCCTTGAAGTCAAAGAAACATTGCTTTAGGAACTATACAAGTTTTCATCTGTAGATGTGATCCTAAGGTGGGGAAGGGAGACTTTTTCTCCCTTACTGAAAACTAATCAAGAAGCAAGAGAAAATGTAAATCAAGAGGCAAGGTGGAGTCAGAAGAGGAGAGAGAGAAAAAGAGGAAGAACTGGAACTCATTGACTTCTCAATTCAAGCAATGGAACCTCGTCGAAGAAATTTATAATATAATAATAAAAGTATATCTGAGTAAAAAAAACAAACATTAACTGTTTGAAGTGAATGGTGAACCATGTAGAAGAACCATGGGTTGTGTGTGCTCTTTAACAACCCTGGTGTAGACCAAAGTGGGTAATGCTAATGACAACAATTTCCTGGTCCCATGAGTCAACTTGGGCCCTCCCTAATGTTTAACTGAGGTCCATAGGGATTGTATTTAACTCCTTTAGGAAACTAGGTGACAAGGAAGGGGAGGGAATGAGTATCTATATACTGCCTACTATGTGTCAGTAATTGCATTTGATCCTCCAAAGAACCCTAAGAGTGTTATTATTATTTTGCAGTTGAGGAAACTGAAGACAAAACGAGGTTAAATGACTTGCCCAGGGTCACACAGCTAGTATCTGAGGCCAGATTTTAATTAAAGTCTTCCTGACTCCAACTCCAGACCCAGCATTCTATCCACTGTAGTCACCGTGCTGCCTCTAATAGGATTATTTGGTGTTACTGTTATAGGGCTCTAGAAATGAGGAAGGTGAAGAGAGGAGAAGGGAAAGGGAAAAGGAAGAAGTAGAGAAGAGGAAGGAGAGGGGAAGGGAAGGAGAAGGAAAAGGAAGAGAAGGGGAGAGAGGCAAAGTAAGAGAAGGATTCTAATACTTAGGAGAGTCAATACATACGTGTGAGTGTTAGCCAGAGAAGGGTATTTTGGTTTGGAAAGGTACAGGAATAGTGAGTAGAACAGGAGAGAGAATGACAGAGATGATTTCTTATGTTTCAAGAACTAGAAAGGGGAATGGAAAGAGGGCATATCTGCAGCAGGAGGGTAGCTGGGGAGAAAATAGCCCTGAGGGCAGTATGGCTGAACCTGTCCTAAACGTATTGGGGAACTGAGGTATTCAATCATGAAAGCAGGGTCCCATGGTGGGAGCTTCCAGCCATTCAGTACACGTACAGGAGACAGAAAAGGAAAATTTAAGAGCATTGGGAAGGGAATGAGGCAGCTAGATTGTACAATGGGGAGAAAGCTGGCCTTGGAGCCTAGAAGGCATTTTCTAGCTATCTGAGGGCAAGCCATTTATCCTCGTTCACTCTCAATTTTTTCATTTCTAAAAGGTGACAGTAACAGCATCCACTTTACAACAATCCATGTTGTAAAGACTAGACGAGACACTACATGTCAGGTATTTTGCAAAAGCTTATGGCACTACATAAATTCTAGAAGTAAGGAGAAGAGGACAAGGAGGAGACTATTCTGGAACTGTGTCGGGGAGGAATATTTAGTAAGGAGTTGGTCAATAGTGAAGTTAGGAGGAGGAAGCCTGAGAAAATGTCTTTGACTTTGGTAATAAAGAAGCAAATAGTGTCCGTTTCAGTAACAATTTCAGTAGAAAGCTGGGAACAGAAGCCACGCTACGAGCAGTAGAAGAGCAAGTAGATAGTATGGAAAAAGTTGAAAAATCAAGCAAAAACTTCTTCAAGAAACGTCAGATAGAGAGAAGAGAAATGGAATGATGACACGGTAAAATGAAAAGGTCAAGCTGAACCTTTGACTGAGACCAGAAGCAGAGAAAATGATGTCAGTAGAGAGAATTGATGGAGCTGGGTCAATCAATCAATCAACAAACATTTATTAAACACTTACTATATGCTGATCAGCTAGGTGGTGCGATGGATAAGGTGTTGGGCCTAGAGTCAGGAAGACTCATCTTCCTGGGTTCAAATCCAGCCTCTGACACTTGCTACCTGTGTGGCCCTGGGCAAGTGACTTAACCCTCTCTGCCTCAGTTTCCTCATTTGTAAAATGAGCTGGAAAAGGAAAGGGCAAAATATTCCAGCATCTTTGCCAAGAAAGAGCAAAATGGGGTCATGAAGAGTCGGATACAACTGAAACTGAATAACAAAACTTCTTAATAATAAAGAACTCTAGGTATTATATTAGGCATTGATGAGTGGACAATAGCAAATGTTCTGGGCACTGTTGCCAGGCCTGGGGACATAATGGACTTGGGATCATGAGAACCTGGCTTCAACCCTCTCCTCAAACACTGAAGAGCTTCTGAATGATCCTGGGAAAATTACATATCTTTACTCTTTAGGGAGTGGGATCAATGGCCTTTAATGTCCTTTTCAGCTCTAAATCCCCATACAGAACAGATGATAACCCTGGTGGGGAAGCAGCCAGAGAGCCTGAGAAAGACATCCTGAAGAAGGTGGTCCTTCAGCAGAGTCTTGAATGAGGTGAGTAAGGTAGGCATTCCAGACATGGGAGGGACAGCCAATGCAAAAGCAGGGAGACAAAAGATGGAGTATAGTTTTCAGGAACAGAAAGTAGACTAGCGCAAACGAACCACAGAATGGATGGGAAAATCCTTGCTAAAAGATGGGCAAAGTAAGAAGGAGTCAGGTTAGGAAAACCTTTAAATGCCAGAGATAAAAAGTCAAGGATATAAGTAGAGGGAGTAGTCTGGCCAAAGGCAAGGAGAACCTTACCCTATGAAACAAGATGGAACAAGATACTTTGGTGAAGATTTTGAAATGTCTTAAAACATGGAGAAGAAGGGAGAAAGCAACCCAGATCGGAGAGTATCTGTTCTTTCAGTGAATAAAAGGCTAGGTCATTAGTTCCAGATGTGGGAGCTTGTTCCATGAGACTTGGAAGTAAAGGATCCAGGAGAAAATGTATCTCTCTTTCCTTCCTTCCTTCCTCTTTTCCTCTACCCTCACTCCCTTCCTCCCTCTCCTTCCTTTCTCTCCCTCCTTCCTTCCCTCCCTTTCTTCTTTCCTCCCTTCTTTCTTCCTTCCTCCTTTCTTTCCTCCCTTCCTCCCTCCCTCATTCCTTAAATTATAAATCTTACTCTTAATTCAGGCTGTCACCCTCCTTAAAATTTATAGCCTTTAAGAAGTTACATAGTGTCAGTGAGATTAAGTAACTTGCCCAGAGTTAAATAGACAATTTGTGACAATGGTGAGACTTGAACTCAGATCCTGTGGGCACAGAGACCAGGTCTCCATAAATATGCTGCTGAAGGAGAAATGAAATGCTTTGACAATGTAGCACACATTAAGATGTGTTATTATTCACTGTCATTCATTACCTGAATAAACCAGCAATACTGATACAGCAATAGAAGGAGGACAAGGAGGTCCCATGAACCAAGCTGAGCAAGTATTTGAAAACTGCTTTTTTTGAAACGTGTAACTTGGCCCCATCCCTCATCTCCATCCCCTGCCCTTCTTTATACAGACTCCAGTCTACTTTCCCATTGTTTATAGCAAGAGAAACCTTTTGGAAACCTCCAAAGATTCGCAGTTTTGCTTCAGGAACAGAAGTGGTGAGACTGAATTCCCATCCCACAGTGGCCCCAGGGGAGAAGACTAGGCAAAGCAGATGGGCCAGTCCCTGGGGGCCAATGAGTCCAAAAGAGGGAGCCAGCCTGAGAAAAGACTCAGTGATAGGAGGGCCTGGCCCTTCCCAATCTGTGCCCATAAAGCTGAGGATGCTGTTAAAGGTTTCAAGTCCAGCATTTTAAACGCAGCCATTTTTAGCCTTACTTGCTCTTCTTGTAGAGGGCTTGAGAACAGTCTCAAGTCTTTTACCAAGTACTGATGGATTTATGGATTGTTAGAGCTGGAAACTAGACCTTGATTCGAAAAGCCGTTTTACGATAAATCAGACATTGTAGAAAACAGAAAAGGTAAAAATGGGCTTTAGTTTTTTCCAGACATAGAGTCTTCTAAATAAAGGAATTTAACTTGGACATTCACACAGCCTAACACCAATGCTGTTCAAATGGAGGACATGCTATTTATCTATGGTGTACTAGAAAGAACCTTGGGCATGCAGACCAAGTACCTGGGTTGAAATCCTTATAATGCTATTTTCTATTTGTGCAGCAGGAGACAGAACATTGGTCTGGGAATCAGAAGACCTAGATTTAGGTCCTGGCTCTGCCACATACCTGGGTGACTCAGGGCAAATCTCTTTACTTCTATGGGCCTCAGTTTCCTCAACTGTAAAATGAAGGGGTTTAACAACTTCTTCTGCTCCTTCTCCTCCTCCTCCTTCTCCTTCTCTTTCTCCTTCTTCTTCTCCATCTTAAATGGAGGCATTTAAGTTTAAATGACTCACCCAGGGTCGCAAACTAGTAAGTATCTGAAGTCATATTTGAACTCAGGTCCTCCTGACTTCAGGGTCGGCACTCTTTCTACTGTGCCACCTCATTGCCTCCATTTTTTTTTCATTTGTAAGAAGATGGGGTTGGATTAAATGGTCTCTAAAGTCTCTTTCTAGCTTTACATGCTACAATCTCAGATTTGAAAGTTAACTGTCTTTCTCACTAGAAAGCATTCCAGTGCCTATAAAACATCCTTGATTCAAAAGTCTCCTTAGCATTTGCTGGGTGGATATTTTGGCTTTATTTTTTGTTTGTTTTTTCCTACTCAAGGGCTTTTCATTAAGTATAATCTCTTGAAGATCTCAGCTCCAGAAAGGATCATTTAAAATGGTAACCTCTCTAAACACATAGCCTGTTTTTATTCACAAACATTTACACACCTTCTTACAAGTTTGTTTCAGTGACGTATAGTATGTAATGTTTAGTGACAACATACACATGATTTTCTGACAAGAAATTGCGTAGTTACCACATGCTTAGTTTCAAAGTACGTATTGAATGTTTAGAATAGCTTTTGTTTAAGTAGATGAAGAGACAACCCGCAACCACCCAAAGCTCTTCCCATGTAGCACACTGCCTCATTTTTAGCTGACATGTAAAAGTATATTGGTAGAGATAGATCTATGGACTGGTAAGGAACTATGTGAAGCATTCAACAGCCAGCAGTCACTACTAGGGCAGCAACAATAGGGCAGAAAGACAGAGGAATCTCAGAGGAGGGCGGAAGACATTCTAGATGACAGGGACAGCAACAGGTGCTCCTAAGCCCTAGGGTTATGTTATCATTAGCCTCAGAGCAGGAGAAAACCCACTCCTTACCTTTAGGACTTTATTATTTGCTTCAGTGAACTAATCTGGGAGAAAGGAATTAGAAGGCTGGTCTTTTCTTAAGTGTGTCTCTTTTTCCTTCAGGGAACACAAGAAGTTTGCTTGGCAAGAGGGTGGAGGCAGATGATGACAATAATTGAGAACTGAGGTGACTGACCTGGAGACTTGCATCTGAACTAGCTCAATCTTTAGGAAGGCTCAGAAAGTCCCTCAGTGCTGCCAATATCAGAAAGCATTGCATTTCAGGGACAGAATAGCAGCAGCTGCTGCCAATAGCCTTGAGGAGTACACCCACCTTTCTCCTACTCTGGGGCTGATGATAACACTCCATTCACTACCGTAAAGGTAGGAAAGAATGTTCAGATTTGTTTGAAAAAAGTTCCTTCTATAGCCCATAAATTCATTGATAAGAAAACTACTTCTGCTGAGACAAATTCGATTTAAATAAAGGAGCAGACACCTATAGAAACAAGTTTCACAGCGAAGTTTTTAAGGTTATCAAAGGAATGGATTAGCAGCAACCATTGAAATCATGCCTTGCACAGAACATTATTATTCATTGTGATGGATTTAATTCAATGCAGTATTTTATGTCAAACCATACATAACACAAGAGATAGGCAAAGAATGTCACATTATTAATTAACGTTTCAGCATTGTGTGCTTTAAAACAAATCAAAAAGGAAAAATGATATTGTTGGTCTGGATTTTTTCCCTAAAATACCACTGGATTATAACTATCTGGATACTTTAAAGGATGCTTTTGTCTAAATAAAGTCACATTTTTAAGGCTTTATTTTTTTCTTCTAGAAATGTAGCTCAATAAAAATGCATTGCATAGATCCCTAAATCAAGGCTTCTCATCTATCTATCTATCTAGATATGTATATGGATATGTGTATATGTATATCCCATTCTAGAGCCTTAATCAAATTTCATAAAGTAGAGCTTATTTTTTTTCCAGCCAGAAGATGCAATCTTTTAGAAAATGCACCAAACAACATTATGATGAATGCTTAAGTGGGGCCATTATGTTTTATGTTATTTTTTTCATCCATATTCTTTGTCTCACACATATCAGAAAATTTCAGTAAATAGATATACAATAACTTTGGGGATCCCGAAGCCATAGTCATCAGTAAGCCAGGGTCATTATGCTCAAATAATACAATCACAATAATAAGCTTTATAATGTTAATTCAAAAGGCAATTGAACCCTAGGACAATAAAAATGGTAAAAAAAAAATCACTTATTAAGTGCCGATTATATGCCAAAAACCATGATAGGCACAAAAGAGCAAACTACAAAAGTGAGATGATTCTTCCCCTCAAGAAGCTTACACTCTACTAAGGAGAAACATGTGAAAGGTGTCAGTCAACTGTCCCAACTTTTCCAGAAGCAACGGAGTAATACTGACACACATGTATAGAACAGGGCTAGCTAACATTTCCAAAGTGCCTCAATTGTAATTCATTTAATAAGAATTTGTTAAGCATCTGTAGCAGATTCGCTAAGGAGATAAAAACGAAGCTGTTCCTAATCTCAAGGAGACTTAAAATTGCTACCAGCACTTTAAGATGTACAGCTGGCTTTCTTCCCAACAGATTGATGGAGAAGTATAGGTAGTACAAGTAATATCATCTCAATTTTATGTGAATATGCAAAAAAACAACTTTGCATCAGCATATTTGATTTCAGGAGCATGCAGAATTCTTAATGTAAAAATTCCCTCTACTGATGCACATTGCAACCTTTTTGGGACTTAGTAGGTCATTGGCTCATTTTTGTTGCTCTTAAGTTGTTTTTCAGTCATGTCTGACTCTTTCTGACCCCATTTGGCATTTTCTTGGCAAAGATGTTGGAGTGGTTTGCAATTTCCTTCTCCAGCTCATTTTGCAGATGAGGAAACTAAGGCAAAGAGAGTTAAGTGACTTGCCCAGGGTCACACTGAGGTCAGACTCGAACTCAGGGAGATGAGTCTCCCTGAATCTAGGCCCCGCACTCTATCCACTTTACCACCTGACAGCCCCCTCATTCACTCAACGGGCTGAGAATTTTGAGCTGGAAGGGCCCTTAGATAAGGGTGTCTAGTCCAAACTCCTCATCTTACAGATAAAGAAACTGAGGCTTAGGAAGGCAAAATTTTTAGGGAACCGAGCCACAGAAAAAGAGGTTAATACAGTTGTTCAGGGTCACACATTCTACTTTTGCAGATGAGAAAACTATTGCTTTAAGGTGTGTTGAATTTCAGACACAGGAAGTAAGTGGCTCGATGTCATAAAGGGTGGTGGAACTGGATTTGAACACCCCATAGTTCTCCTCACTCCAAGTTCAACACACGGTCCAACAGTTTCTCAAAGCTGACCTACACTCAGACTCAGTGCACTTGGTGTTTATGGGACGTTCATAAAATCCAAAGTCAGAGATTCCATGCATCCTCGGGTCAGCTGACTTTGCGTGGGAAAACAACAAACAACCACAACAAAAAGCAAACCAAAACAACAGCAACAAAACCTTCTGTATCATATGAGTGCCTTCCCACTGAAATTACCCTTATTTATTTGGCAAATATTTTATACAGGGGATATCAAATATCTTAGCTCAGTTTTGAGGTTTCAGAGCTTAAGACATTTGGGACATTATCCATCTGTCTGTCTGTCTGTCTACCTGCCTATCTATCTGTCTGTCTGTCTATCTATCCATCCATCCATGCATCCATCCATATTGGTTTCTCCAATAGCATGCAAGCTCTTTGAGGCTATTTCATTTTTGTCTTTACATCTGTATTCCCCCAGAATAGTGTCTGACATACTGTAGATGTTTAATAAATGACTGTGGAATGATTATTGGCCATTGGTAGCAGCCTAATCCAGGCAGACATCTCACAAATAAGTCCTTTCTCCTGAAATGGGGCCAGGCCAAGAGACAAAGGAAGTAGAGTGGATAATTAATGTATGCCAGTCACCACTCCTAAAAACCATCCAAAGTTCTTATTGTCAAGGATAGCAGCATCTTTGTATATCATGGGAGAAGCTACAAGATGGCTCCGCAAGCCTATTTCTCCAATCTCCTGATATTTCATTCAGGATGCTGAATCATACAGAACCAACTTCACAGGGCCGTGCTTTGGATTAGTACTGAAAAGTTAGTTTTAGTCTGAAAGCATTACAAAAAGAGAAAGATAAAGATTCTCATGGCAATGAAGGAATAGATATACAGCCAAGAGGTATTAAGGAATTTTATACAACTAGAGGATGACTGTATTTTTTTCTTTTTAGATAACCTGACAAAATATCAGGTATGCTGTTCAGATTTTATATGTTAACAAACTACCATGTCTTGATACTTTATCCATAAAGACAAGAAGGGCTGTTAAAGCCCAACTCTACCTGATTTATCATCCCACCTTCAAGAATACATGTCATTCCTTTGAGCTGCCAGTTTTAATTCAAAACACACTTCAGGGTATTATTTATATTTTACTTTTTAGTCATTGTCATCAAGGCACCTTCCTCCCTTTCAATTAATATTCATCACATTAAATTGAAGATAGGAATAAATAATTCAGGCAGCCAAGGCCAAGATTTGCTTCCAATTTCCATGGCATATTACAAACGTGTTTCAAATTATTTTAATCATTTCTGTTACTCCTACCACTACCTATTGCCCACTATTTGGTGACCAATACCATCATATCATATACTCAGGTAAGGGGCTGGCTATAACATATTCTGGTCAAACAAGACTACTTGCTGTTCTCCATCCCCGATACCTGATCTCCTTCCTATCTTGTGTCTTTGTCCAGTCTGTCCAATATGACTGAAATGAATTTCCTTCTTACTTCCAGTCTTTCAGAATTCCTAGTTTCTTTCAATGTTCAACTTAAATACTTCTTCCTACATTAGACTTTTCCTAATGTCCTCCCAGCCCTAGATCTGTGTCCCTTAAAAAAATTTTGTATTGGGGCAGCTAGGTGGCGCAGTGAGTAGAGCACTGCTCCTGGAGTGAGGAGGACCTGAGTTCAAATCCAGCCTCAGACACTTGACACACTTCGTAGCTGTGTGACCCTGGGCAAGTCATTTAACCCCAATTGCCCTGCCTTCCCCCCTCCAAAAAAATAATTTTGTATTTCTTTTGTATATATGTGTTATATTAACTTATTTGTGTACATGTAAGCTTCTTGGGGGGAGGGAATTTTTCTTCTTTTGCCTTTGATCTCCAATTCCTAATACACAGTAGGAGCTTAATACATGCTTTTGGAATTGATAATCAAATAAATAAGAAAAAATGCAACTGGAAAATAATTGAGATTTAAAAAATAAGACCACAGTAAAATAATAGTACTTAGTCCTTTAAAGTTAATTATTGTTCTGTCTGCTTATCTGTATCTTTTTTAAAAAATACAGTTCTCAAGAACAGGAATGAAATGCAAAACCAAATAGGCTATTTATGAAGGTAATGGAAAGTTGTCAGCAAAATCTTTGACCTTGCCACAGAATTACAGTTGATACTTACCTTTTAATAAAAATACAAGTCTCTGTTTATTCCCCCAAGCCAACCTTACCCATGCTAAATTATTTATGTATCCATTCTAATATGTATTTCACAACTGACAGGACAAGTCTCCTTAGAACCCTTCTACTGACCCACCTGTCATGATGACGGGGTAAACAATGTCACCTTTCCAATGCACGATGAATTCCAAAGAAGTTGCAAAGTACACCATCCATCATGCTGGCACTAAGTAGGTTTTCGAAGTAGATCTCAGATATCACAAATGCTGTTTAGACTGTTACCAGAAAGCGCAAATTGGATAGCTCATACAAAATGGCCCTGTGATGAATGGACAGGATGGCCCTTCAAAGGAGAGGAATGCCACTATTGTAGAAATAACCTTGTCAAAACAAAAAGGAGCTATATGGTTCTTTTGGCAGCCAGACCACAATAACTTAAGAAGTCTTTAACGGCTCTGCCTAGTAGGAAGGCAAGTAAATAAAATGTACTTCAGATAGAAAAAGAAGTCTACTCGAAACAAAAGCAAGACAACATCCCCAGGTTGATGCGAATTAGGAATTACACTGATACTTCAATACTCCAAGAATCTGAGAGCCCATAGATACAGAGGTTAATTAGACAGGCAAAAAGTATTCAATAAAAGGACCTACTATGTGCCATGTACTGTGTTCTAAGTACTAATTCCATACACACTGCAATAGATGGATGTCACGTGGCAGGAAAAAACCTGCATCACTTGGTGGCTAACTCTGTAGTTGTGAGTGTCTCTAAATAGGTCTTCAAAAGAGGGCACCAAAAATAATCAAAATTATCATTTATACGACACTTTAAAGTTTGCAAAGTACTTTACGAATATTTTTCTCATTTGATCATCACAAATAATAGTAGATGTTATTATTCTATCCATTTTGCAGATGAGGCAACCAAGGCAGAGGAAGCTGAATGACTTGTCCAGGGTCATGTAACTAGTAAGTGTCCGAGGCTAGATTTGACTTCAGGTCTTCCTGACTTTCTAGGCCCAGGGCTCTATCCACTGTGACACACAGCTGTCTCAAGAAAATAGAAGGATGGATTTGAGCCTGGAAGACCTGGCTTTGAATCTAGCCTCTGACATTTACTAGCTCTGTAAATACAGGCAAGTAGCTCTGAGTTTACTCATCTTTGAAAAAAGGAGAATAATGCCTGTGGTATATATTTCACAGAAGCAGCAAAGCCTAGTGGATAAAGAATGAACCTCATAATCAAGAAAACCTGGGTGCAAGTACTCTGTCTGACATATACTGGCTGTGTGACCATAGGCAGGTCACATAACCCCTTAGTTGTACAACAATCAAAAAAAGCACAAGGAGTCCTGTGAACTGAACGAAAAACAAAACAAACCACGATCTAGCCAGTCAGAAGAAATGGCAATCTGCCAGGATAAACATCCACTTGATTCCCTGAATTCTCTACTTTGAAATCCGTGATTCAGTTCAATGCCATGGAATACAAATTCTGTCTGTTCTGACTTAACACAGATTTAAATGCTATTGTCTCAAGTATTTTGTCCCCAATGTTCCGGTCTGTACCAGAACTTCTTGGTATTCATATTAAGACTACTGAGAATTAAGAATTCATATTAAGAACAGCCTTACCTCCAGGCTGTTTGGATATGCAAACACCTAAAGCAACACAAAGCTGAATACCTATAACTAGCTCACAATTATTTTCAAAATAATGGCTTGGATGTTTAATGTGTGTGTGTGTGTGTGTGTGTGTGTGCGCGCGCGTGTGTGCGTGCACGCGTGTGTGTGTGTGTGTGTGTGTGCGTGTGTGTTGTGTAGGTACAATGGTGATTGTACATAAATTCAAAAGAAAATGGATAATGGAGGATAGGAAGACAGTCAACTACTTCTAAGACACAGCATCAAATGCAAAACTAAACTCCCAGTCCTACCTGCTAATTTCTTTAATTTCTGAGAAATGAAGGTATTTGGAGTTCAAGGGAAGGAGAGATATGACGATGAAGTTGAGACTGTCCAATATACTCAGCCCATTCCCAGTGAACAGCAGAAATATAACTAGGGTAGAAATACTGGGGTTTTGCGCCAGGTTAGGAAGGGGCAGCTGACGTGATCGGGGAAAGCGGGGGCTATTTCTTTCTCCCGGTTCAGTTCCCACATGTCATGATCCTTCACAAACTCTGAGCCAAGGTCTCCATAACCATAGGTCCCTTCTACCACATTCCCTTCATCTCTGTTACACCCAGCTTCCCCTCTACCTCCTTCCTGATGTTGGGGAGTGAGGGTGTGTCTTCTAAATACCAAGGATAAAGGATATACTCTCTGGAAGACGGGTCATTCCTCCCCATAAAATGACTGGACCCATCTGGGGCAGACTTTAGGGACTCCTTGAAACATAGAGTGAGGCAGAGTCTCACAGAAAGGTCATTCATATTCATTAGCTGAGGTGGTATCTGAATCCTGCTTTCCTCCAGGATGAGTGACTCTCCGGTCAAGCCCACCCTGCTCACCTTTCTAATGTACAATTAGTGATGTCCCAAGGTTTCTAACTACAGTAATAATTCTCCTCCGGTGGGGTCCCTCCCCCAGTGAGACCCTCTGTCCCAAGACCTTGATCTCTCCTAGAGGTATTCATCCACCTCGTGTTCGGATGAATTTACCCCCAATGCCATAATGGCTTGTTATGATTCAGTCAGTCAGGAAGGATAGAGCGTGGGCCTCGAAATTAGGAAGACTTGGACTTAAATCCTGCCTCTGAAACTTACTGGCAGGATGATCTTACACAGCTCATTGGAACTCTATGAACCTCAGTTTCCTCATCTGTAAAATGAGAGGGTTCGACTAGACAAAGACTAAGGTCCTTCCAGCTCTAAATCTACAATCCTAGGATTCTCTGATTTTGTCGAACTGAACCATTTTGTTCAAGGAAATAATTCATGCAACTGTGGGACCCTTTGCCCTATTGTGTGGAAGGAGGAGGAGGAGAGGCTTTTTGTTAGTGAATAGCAAGCTGGGGAAAAATGAGATCTGGGATTCTAATACGAAATACTCATACCCTATGTCCATTCACAATCTCCCTACTAAGCAATTAATTTGTGGAAACCAACATGGATTAATAGAAGTTAAGAGAAGCAGGCAGTCCTGAGGAATCCAGATCTTTCCAAACCACTTTATCAAGTCTTATGCATTTTTATATAGGTTTTATCTAGTTTGGTTAAAAACACATAAATGCTCATTTTTTTGTATCAAGAATACAGAGTACATAAATGTTTAAAAGGAAACGCTACCAGGTGATATTCACTATCTGCAGCAGCCAAAGGACAAAAACGCTAAGGGACGCTCCCTTCCCCAACTGAATTCTGAGAGCATCTGAAGGTGAAGTGCTATCATTTGGGAAGATAAAGAAAGTGAAAGGTGACTGCTTAGATGTCCTAGAGTACCAATCTGTCAGGGGAGAATGGATGACTAATTTTTCTACAACCTCGAAAAACTGGCATCGTATACAAGAAAGGGAGGGAGAGAGGGAGCTTAGAGAAAGGAGAGCCATGAAGAGAACAGGAACGGCTAGAACCATGCCTTCAGCCTTCTGCATGAATGTTCGATATTTTATTAACTTTTCATTAGTTTTAAGATTCCTGCCAGGATTCCTTAGGCTGAAAGCCAGTACAAACCTGTGTAGTGTGAGAGAAAAAAAAAAAGAGGAAGTCAGTAGGACAGTGAATATAGAGTTTCTAAGTAACTTTTTGATATTATCAAAGTTTATTCCACAATATATTTTAGAATTGGGCTGTGTGGTCCCAGAGGTCCCAGCAGCCATAATCAGAAAAACTGGCATATTATTACAATTGACCACCAACTGACAGCTTCGAAGGTGAGGAAATGAAGCATTACTTTTTCCCTCTCTATTTTAAGAACCCCCATCTAAAATCTTAAGGTCAGAGAAAACACCATGCATTTTCCACGATATTATTTACCCATTCACATGGATCATCACTTCCTAGTTATATCACCAGGCCACGACATCTCCAATCAGGCCATCATCTCCACCTCCTCCCCAGTGGAAAAGTAGACTCTGTTCCTGGAACTGCTCTTGAACTATGATAGACCAGCTTTGGCTTTATCTCTCAGAATCCAGGTCTCAATATTACTTTCAGGCTGTCTGTATGCCATGGCAGCTTCACTCAGGCCATCACCCCTTTCTCCTACAGTTCCTCTATATTTGTTGTCTTCTCCCATTAAAACATAAGCTCTGTGAGAACAGAGATTATCGCGTTTGCTTGTTTTCATATCTCTAGAATTTAGAACAGTGCCTGGGACATAACAATAACATTTACTGCTATTATTTATTATTATGTAGCTTAATAAATTCTATGCCTGTCTGTATATCTATCTCATCTTTTGTTCTTTTACTTTCCCTCCCTTCTTTCCCTCCTTCCTTTCTTTCTTTCTTCCTCCCTTCCTTCCTTTCCTCTTTCCTTCCTTCCTTCCTCTCATCATCACCATAGATTTAGAGCTATAATAACAAATCTGGAAGCCATCTAGGATCTCCCCCATCTTTTTTACTATAGGAAAAACTAAAGTCTAGAGAAATAGATTGGCTTTCTTAGGGTCACTTAGGAACTAAGTGATCTTACCAAAGACCAGTCTTCAAATCTAATGTTCTTTTCACTTTTCTATGCTGTCTCCATACATATCAAGTGGAAATTAAGACGGCAACCAAATAATTAAAAATATGCAGAGGTGGAGACGCAGGCTGGCCAAGAACAGTGGTATCAAATTCAAATAGAAACAAGGGCCACAAAGCCATACATAAGGATCCCTGCAGGCACATGTTGACCACATATCAACATTATCTATGTTCTATTGTATTTTTATTTATTTTGAAAAAAAATATTTCCCGATTACATTTTAAACTAGTTCAGGTCATAGTTGGGAATGTGGTAGGCAATGAGCATGATGCCTGTGCTCTAGATAAAGAGTCAGGAGTTATGGGGGTCTAGTCCTGACTCTTATTACAAAATAATGGTATAAATTTGGGAAAATCACTAATAACTCTTTTTATCATGTCCAAAAGTAGGAGAGACATGCCTGTCCTCCCCCATTTTATTATCAAAGGGTCATATTAGGGAAGAAAGAATGAGACCATAGATTTTCAGAGTTGGCATGGAATTCAAAGAACATCTATTTCAATACTCAAAGAGGTGTAGCTTGCCAAATACTTCTTAAGACGTGGTCTACAGAAAGGAACAAGATGTTCCAATGTAGTGTGACCAGTGCAGAGCAGACCAGGCCTATTACCTGCCTTAGTCCGGATGCTATTTCTCTTGAAGCAGCTTAGTTGTTTTTTCTCGTGTTTGTTGTTGTTTTGTTTTGTGTAGTCAATCACAGTGCTGTAAGTCAATCTCTAGCCTAGGACTTTTTCCTGTGAAGTACCACCAAGCCAAAGTTTCTTCATCCCTTTTCAGATTCAATCTGAGATGTAATATATTTTTTATCCCAGTTAAATTCCATTTTCTTGATTCTTGATTCTAACACCTGCCAGATCAAAGAGGCTTTCTAGTTTTTATTAGAAGTAAATTTTGTTAGTATGTCTCCTTTGTAGAAGAAGTCAAGCAGACATGGCAAGAAAGAGCCCAGTGACCTTCTCCTAAAGCCCCCTTTCTGACTAACATCCACCTAGAAAATCAACACATTTTCATTAAGATTGTTCAAAAAGCTCCATTACCATACAACCTCCCTATTTCCTTTGTGTCCACAGGGATCTGAAGAGAGACAAATACTATGAAAAGAAAATGCTGAAACATTGTTACCTAGTATTGTCATAACTGGCAATGAACACTCATTTCTGCAATCACTTACAATTATTTACAGTTTCTGAAGTAACCACTGATCATGACGTCATGATGGAATATGCAGGCCGTGGTCAAGGTTTTTTTCCTCCTGAATTTGACCTGTCTTGATTATAGATTCAAGCAATGATGTTTAGTGCTCCAAGCGATACACATAACTCAGAAAGACACGGATTCAAACTCTGAAACTTACTATCTGGGTGATTCTAAGTCTCCTTAAGCCTCAGTTTCTTTATGTGGAAAATGGGAGTGGTATTAGCTAGACTAGCTCTCTCAAAAGGATAGCCATGACCTTCATATGAGAAAATGGATATAAAACATTTTGCAACCTTAAAGTTACAGGAATATCTGCCATTAGTGTCATACAAAAGAGAGCTGATAATGGAGGCGGTTGCCAAGGTCAGACGTCAGTAAGTGAACCATGATGGCTTAGTCACCTGAAATCTCATGTTGTCTTTGTGCCTCAATGATCTGATCATAGTTTCTACTATTAAATTAATAATGTCAAAAGGATACTTTTACTTTATGTAAAGGATACTTTACTTATCATGTAAAGCTAGAAAGGCGCTCAGAAACCATCCAGAACAATTCATATGCAAGCACGCTAAACACTCTGTAAAACATCTAACCAATCTCTATATGGAGACTTCTGGTAGGATAATCCTTCCCCGCTTCTCTCAAGGAAGCCATTTTTAGACAGACCTAATTATTAGGAAGCTTTTTGCCCCTAATTTAAGACCAGGATCTGTCTCTTTGCTACAAATAGCTATTATTCCTCATTATTCTCTCTGGGACCAAACAGAACAAATCAGTTCCCACCCAGTAAATGACAGACACTCAAATACTTGAAATAGCTATCATGTACTCACTCCATCAACCTTTTCTTTTCAGCCTACACATCCTCAGTTTCTTCAATCAATCTTTAGGTTGTGTCCTACTCTCATTACCCTCTTCTAGATGCTTCTTAGTTTATCAGCAGCCTTCCTAAAATTTGATTCCTAGAAGTGAACACAACGTTCCAAGTGTGTTCACACCAGTTCACCAATTTTACTTAGCAAGTACTAAATAACTACTTATAATGAAACACTTTGTTAGGTATTGGGGAGATTAGACCACAAAAATAATGGCCTCTGACCTCAAGATGTTGACATTGTACTGAGGGATACAATTTAAGTAAATATTTAGAAATAAAAAATATGGAGCGTCCTAAAAGTCCTGGTGTAGATTTAAAATAGCTTAAAGCTGCACTAAGATTCTTGGGACACTCACATGTTTTATATACGTATGTGTAGGTATGTGTGTGTGTGTATATATACATGAAATCTATTCATATGTATAAATATACACATATATAGATATATTACATATATGAATGCATCAGAATATATCTGTAATATATAACTGAATACCCATGCATATGTGTATAAAATCCAGTTATGTGTTTATATCTATTATATGTACATGTAACAATCCAGTTATGTTTTATACATATGAAAATTTTCACATGTCTGTTTATATATGTATGTATGTGTATATACATATATGTATACATTTACATATGAATGAAAAGTCAATTCAGGAGTGAGAACACTAACAACTGGGTGAATAAGGAAATAAGGGGACAAGATGTGGGCTGTGTCTTGAAGATTAGGAAAGTATTTCAAATATAAGAATTTTACTTTAGTAGCTGTAAGAAAAAGGCTTGGCGTGGTGAAAGAAGGGATGCAGAGATATCAATTAGGAAGCTATTGCAATCCTCTAGGTGAGAGGTGATAAAGGTCTGAACCAAGATGGCAGCCTAGTTAATAGAAAGGAATAGAGGGTACGAGTAGGATGAAGACCTGTATGAAGTTGGCACCGAGGTAGAGTTCTAAGCTACTTTTTGCCCAGAAGTCATACAATCCTAATCAGGATATTACCCAAGGAGTATATTTACATTTTTATGCTATCCAAGGAAGACATTTCACTTATTTCAACATCTATGCTTAAGATTGAAATGCTCCTTCAAAATATGTGTTTTCAGGCTATATTACATACAAATAGAGAATCAAACAACTAAGAATATTTCTCCATAGTTAATCTTCTTCTGAAAAAATCCATGATAATTGAAGAACTGTTATTTTTAAAATAATTATCCAAACCACCAAATTCATTTTCTACCTCATTTTTTCTGTGAATACATAATCTTAGGGGAGCATCTTCCCACTTTCTGTTTTCCCATTTTTATCAATCCATTAATGTTTCCTCAATTAAGTGTATGCTTCTTGAGGGAAGTAATTATTTAATTTTGACCTTTCTATACACAGCACCTAGCCCTGTACCTAGAATATGCTGGGTCCTTTATAAGTACTTGTTGGTGGACTAATTCAAAAATTGAGGGGTAAGGTATAAAAATGTGTTTCTCCCACCATCAGAACTAGTTTAAAGTAGAAAGAGTTAATCAGGCCGAACAACAGTATTAAATCCTCATTATGTGTCCTCACTTTCAAAACATGTCAACAAGAAGGTTGATTGTAGGGCCCAGCATTGCAAGTATTTCTCCTCCCTCTAGACTCTGAGCCTGTAACAGGCATTTCCACCACTTACATCTTGCCAGAGAGTTCAATTTAGATGAAAGCTGGTGTTTTCTAATTCCGTTTCACTGTAAATGACAGAGACAAATGGTCATATTACCTCGAGAGTTCCTCTGGCAGAGTAGGCAGCATATGAGTACAGCAGTCCTTGGCTGAGATCCTTTCTGGGCTCTTGGTCACATGGCTGGCCATTAGGATAAAAGCACTGGCTGCTGTTCTTCAGAGTCACCGTGTTTGGAGAAGAGCCCGGCAAGCTAAGCAGGACAGAGTAATTGAAAAGCTGCACTTCTTCTAGGCCACGAGAAGTCCACTGAACCTTGAGCTTCTCTGCAAATTCTGTGTCATCTTCACTTTTAGACAATTGTATCAAATGCCTGAGAGAGAGGGGGGGGCAATTATTAGTTTCCTTCATCTGAACGAATATTGATAATAGTTCGTTTCTTTTAAGGCATATCAAAAATTCTATCGGGTTATAAATTAGCAGAGCAATATTTAGAGTTTCAGTTGTTCTTTAAAGTGATCAGAACACTACCATATAAAACTACATAGTTAATAACTTTTCAATTATGAAAATAGGTAAGAAAATATGCAAAAGGACAATATGTTTTCAAAGCCAAGCTTTGCTACTGAATACATGAGCCATGAACTTAATCTTTGCACCTCAGTTTCCTCATCTGTTAAATGAAAGGTTGGATTAAACTTCTCAGATCTATCTTCCAGTTTATGGTATTATGACCCTAATAGCTAACATTCACATAATACTTCAAATTTTACAATTCACTTAGGATCTTGCATTTAGAGCTGGAAGGGGCCTTCTAGGTCCTCTGGTCTATCACCTTTCCCTTTGTATATGCGAAAGATGCAACTAGAAGGCTTACGTGACTCACTCAATGCCACAAAGAGAGTTAAATGGTGGAGTCAGGATTGAAACCCAGTTGCCTGGTATTTCATTTTATCATTTTCCATGCATTTGAGAACAAATATCACCTATAGTGGGACCATGAACATGGTCCCTTTAATACACGTGAATAAATAATGGTACCATGATTAATTCTATTCAATGACTCCAAACTAGGATGGTTATTTCATGCATCTTCTGTAATTGTTGCATCTGTCTGTGTTATTTTTCTTGGGTTGATATCTGCAATGTTGTTGACTATTTAGATTTTAAAACCCTACTGAGTTCATGAAATGTTTTCTGAATTATCTTGAAAACATCACTAGACATGCATGCTTATTAAATATCATCATATCATAATACAGGGCCTGAGCTCAAATGAAATGGTGCAGGATGGCATTCTGTGAGGGGCTTTTTATGGTGAAAAGTCATTCTCTTAATTTGTCATTGCTACTGGCATAAAAGCACTTACCCTCCACCATTCTGCTCTTCCCCACTGGGAAGCCCAGTTGTGTGTGTTCAAGTACTGTATTCTTTCAAGAAACTAATAGCAGAGTATTTGAATTGGGGAAAAGGAGGGACCAGGTTGTTTACCACAGTTGAAGCAAGTGATCTATAAATCCATAAGCATTTATTAGTTGTCTATAATATATATGATTTATTTTATTTATTTGTGTATATATATCTATATGTAGATACATATATGTGTGTGGACATATATATGTATATATATACATATACATATACACATATATATATACATATACATATACACACACATATATATATATATATGTATCGAGAGAGAGAGAGAGAGAGAGAGAGAGAAAACCTAGAGCTACAAAGAGAGTAGATTCATAGCATTTAGGTTGCACAGATACCAGCATATTCAGTAAGATTCCCTCAAGAGCCCTTGTCCAGGTATTATCACACTTTTGATGCACACAGAAGTGTATAGTCTTGGTCATCCCATTCATCCAGAAAAGTACCTCCTAGATGTCTCTGCACCATCACGGCCACTCCATCTCTGAAGAAGTGAAAGGGAACTTTGCTTCTGAAATTTTGTATTTTTTATTCTGTATGAAATTGTTCTACCCCTAGTCTTTTCTGCCCTACCCTTCTTATTTAATAGATTTAATAACCATTCCATGACCATCTACAACATGTGAGTCATTATATACTCTAGAGGAACAGGTAAATGACATCACAGAGTGTAAAACCTAGAATTAGGAAGCCCTTAATCCAAATCTTATCTCTGACACTAACTTGCTCTGTGATTCTGGGCAAGTAACCTTCCACCCATCAGCCTCCATTTCTTTATCTGTAGAGGAGAGAGATTTCATTTCCGGAACTTTCAGTAAAGAATTTCCTCTCTTGTGTAGGCTGACAACTTCTTTCTAAGACTACTAATGATTTACCCAAGAACACAGCCAGTATGTGTTTAAGGTAGCACTTGAACCCAGATCTTCTTGACTCTGAGACCAGTGCTTTGTCCCCAACACTCTCATCTCTCTATTTTTCATTTGTAAAGTGAGGATACGAATAGCAACTTCCTTAAATGGTTGTTGTCAGGTATGAATAATATAATCTATGAAAAGCACCTTCCAAACCCTAAAGCCCTCTGTAAAAGCTAGCCACTGGCCAAGGAGATCCTGGTCTGGGAGTGTGCCTGCTGGCACATAGGGTGGAGGAGAGAGTCAGGGGAGTGGAGAACCTGTTTCTGGAAGTGCATGATGCTGGAGAGTGGAGGGGCCTGGCTCTCTACTTCACAGCAGGCGCAGGTAGAGTGGAAATGTTACCTGTCTGCTTATTCAGTGACAAAGAAAATCTTTTTATTAGCTGCTGAGGCAGAACTGAGTGGGCATTAAAAAAAAGGTATCACGTGGTTGAAACAACCTTTGTGTTCTCCTGTGTGATCAAGGTTAAAAACGTGGGCCTCTGGATGGGGAGGAGGGAGGTGGAGGAGGGAGGGAAGCAGAGGGAGAGGGAGAAGTAAAAATAGATTTCTGGTCACCCAACCTGGACTGATATGAGTATATGGCACGTCTATTTTTCTGTTCTTGTTTTTGATTTGTTCCTGGTATGAATATCGGAGGTACGATGAACCAGATGATAAACTTCTGAGTTTCGAAAATTCGAACAAGCCACCAGAGTTCCAGGACCTATATATAACACACTCCTGAATTAGCTAGAGCCAAGCCCAGTGTGAACAATACACCGAAGTGGTCTTACCAAAAGAACCCCATTGACCCTCAGGGGTACCCCTAGGCTCCAAAGGGGAAGATTAATTCAGGTAAAATCTGGGGATCCAATCTGCTAGTTTTGGAGTTGGAGAATTGGGAGAGTAAATTCAGAGCATGTAGTCACTATAAATGCTAAAAGACACTTTTCCGTGTGTGTGTGTGTGTGTGTGTGTGTGTGTGTGTGTGTGTGTGTACAAAGAGGTATGATAGAAAGAATGAAATAAGATCAAAGAAGAGATTTGATCAAGTTCATAAGATCCTTGATTGAACACTGAAAGGGATTTCTGAAACCATCCAGTCCAGCCTTCTCATCTTATAGATAAGGAAACTAATTCTCAGGGAAATGAAGTGACCTGTCCAAAGTCAGGAAGGTACTAAGAGTCAGGGTTCACTCCACTGTACCATGTGACTCTACCATGTTGTTTCCTATTGACAACTGAGGAGGGAGAAATCAGGTCGAGCTAAGGTGGAATCGCTGAATCAGAGACACTTAAAATCAGAAGGGACCTCAGTGGCTAGTAGATGAACTGAAAAACTGGACAAGATACCCACCTCTACAATATACTCAACAAGCAGTTATCCGGTCTTTGTTCAAAGACGTCTTTTTATGTATTTTTGAGGGGGGAAGGTGGGGCAATTGGGGTTAAGCGACTTGCCCAAGGTCACACAGCTAGTAAGTGTCAAGTGTCTGAGGCCCTCTTTGCACTCAGGTCCTCTTGAGTCCAGGGTTGGTGTTCTACTCACTGTGCCACCTAGCTGCCCCCAAAGAAATCTTTTCAAGGAGAGCAAACTCCCCTTGACACAGTTTGGTCAATTTTTGCAGTCCTATGGTTAGGAGGTTTTCCCTCATATCAAACTGCAATCAACAACATCTCCCCCTATTTTTAATAGGCCTGTCTTTTAGCACTAAGCAGAAAAAGCCACATGCCATTCCTACAAATCCAGGAAGACATGATAATCAGTTCTTCCCTGAGTCTTCTCTTTTCTAGGCTCAACCTTCACAATTCCTTCACGTAATTCTTCTTGGTTATGATTTGTTCACTATTCTGTTGGTCTTCCCTACAATATACTTCAGTTTATCCATATTCTTAAAATGGGCCTGGTCTCCCTCTCCCTCTCCCTTTCTCTCCTTTTGCCTCCCTCTGAAAGAGATTCTGTAATGCAGAGAGGGGACAGTTTTCTTCTGCTATATTCTAAAGTCTGTAATACCAGACATGTCAACATGTTCAAAACAAGGCTGATGTTGGGGAATTAGCTGCATTTTAATCTCTGCCCTCGATGTATTAAACACAGAGAAATCTTCAAGTCCAGAAAGAATGTGTCACCTAAAATCACAAGTTATTTGCTTGACAGAAATTTTCACTCTTCTTTCATATTTAAAATAAGGGTTTCAATGGGCCAGTAGTTTGGCAGACAGCATAATGAACTGTCATGCCTGATACCTGACTTGGGAAGTGACTTTGGCATCAGTGTTCCATTGGCCAATAGAGACTGGATGCAGGATGATTTTGGCTTCGGTAGACAAAATGCTGTTTATATCACTGTTCAACACCTGCTACTAGATGAGCCACAGAGCATCACTGATGTCAGAGTTGGAGGAAGCGATGCATGGAGTCTTCCTAGCACTGGGGTGAGAGCCAAGTGTGTACTATAAATGACTGGTGGAGGAAGACAGTGGAGGAAACAGACTATATCTACAAGGACATTTTTGCTACATGCCCACTGAAGAATATACATTTGTGTGTATTTGTATGGGGATGAATGCATTTATATATGCATATATATGTATATGTCAAGAGAAGGAGGGAGGAAGTACCCAAGAGAGGTATCTGCTTTATCAAATCATACTTCATTACATAGCTATTTGCATAAAACATTAGATGACCATCTGCTAATCCAGTCCCTTTTATATATTGTATTGAAATCAGTCTGTTCAGATGGCTGGCTGCTGGAAGTCAGAACAGTATGGAATCGAACAAAGGGGAAAAGGTAAAATGCTAAAGAGAGAGAGGGAAAGGAAGACCAGTTTTGATAAGGAAAGCATATTGCTTATTATAACATTTGAATACGCTGTCATTTAGACACTTCACCTCTGTTGTATGACCAGAGGAACAAAGCAGGGAGATAAAAAACCACTTACACGGACATCGGCATTTTTTTTTTCTGAAATGCTTTCTGGTCATCCAGAGCTGAGCCTGCTGGTCCAACTAGGCACCCCTCAATTCTTAGACTGTCAATAAACAAAAGTACTTTCCAAAATGATTCTGATCTGGCACCGACAACGAAGACAGAATAAGGGAGGGCAAAAACAAACAAATGCATCTAATTCCAACAAGAGGAAGGCAAAGGAGGGAGGAAGGGAAAGAGCAACCACTGGTGTACAAAAATGATCCTGACACTTTAGAAAGTCAGAGGCCATTCCTCGGGAGTCCTCCAAGGCCTGAGCGGCTGTATATAAATGAACTATTACAAACAATAAACAGAAAAGGTTTAATTAACATAGATTCTTGAACTTATTTTATCTCTGCTTTATCTGGTTTCAGATAGAGAATATTAAGGTAAGACTGATCACTGAAACACTAAAAGTCAAATTGTGCTTGAAAGTTTACAAAGCCTTTTATGTACCGTATTTCCCCATGTATAAGATGCACCTTTTTCGAAAAATTTGGGGTGTAAAAACTGGCAGCGTCTTATACAACGGTTGTAGATTTCTTTACTTGCATTGCCTGCTTTTTTGAGCTTGTTGTCTTTGTGCTCATTGTTTTGCATTTGTTACTGGTATATTACATTTTGCCACGTTCTGCCCAGAAATGGCTCAGAAAAGATTTTCATACAGTGCTGAATTCAAGCTAAAAGTGATCCAGTTTGCAAAAGTGAATGAAAATCGTGCTGCTGAATGTAAGTTTGGTCTTCCTCCAACTGAGGAAACAGTCTGAGACTGGCTACGGGAAGAAGAAACCCTACTGAAAACACCAGGGCAGAAGAAGGCCATGAGAGGCAAGTCAGCAAAATGGCCTGATTTACAGAGGGAATTGAAGATATGGATTGAAGAGCAAAGGGCAATTGGAATTTCTGTGTCCACAAAGATGGCTCGGCATGAGGCAAGAAGAACTGATGATGAAAAAGAAGTTACTGATTTCAAAGGAGGACACAATTGGCGCTTCAGGTTCATGAAACCGAATGGACTAAGCATGTGTACATGCACCAGACTTGCCCAAAAGATGCCTGAAAGCTATGAGCAGGTTAATAAAACTTGAGTTCAATAACTTTGTGTAGTACATTTTTTTTTCAAATTTTGGGCCCCAAAATTAAGGTGCATCTATACATCGGGAAATATGGTACATTATTTCACTTGATCCCCACAATAAGTCTATGGCATAGATACTGAAATCTTCATTGTGATCATTTTTCAGACAAGGAAACTGAGGCTTTGTTAGGTTAAGTGACTTATCTACGATAATACAGTTCAAGTTGGAGATGAAATTAGCACTCTAGTCCTTCCAGCACTCAGTGCCCTTTTAGATCTGGGATTAGATGTAACCATGGATATTAAACTGAAAGTGATTAGGGGAATACAGAACCATTTATTTTTCTTCTTAGACAAATGTTAAAAACATTCCATAATTCAACTATGTCTCTCTCTCTCTCCAAAATAACTGGCTGGTTGACAGTAGGGGAAGAAATTATATGATCTGAGATCATATCATAGAACAACCAAAATAATTAGAGAAGTAAAAGTAAAATCTTTGGGGAAACCACATTAAAGTCACAGTTTGTTTTGTTTTAATTCAGAGGAAAAGCTATTTGGGAGATATCTAAGTAACCGCCTTCAAAGACAATCCATTGAAATATTTGCCCATCTGAAAGAGGGGAAAAAAAGGAAGAGCTTTTATTTTATAAGAGGAGGAATTTTCAATTGTAATGCAGAACCCTCAGATTTTTAACAGTGGGATAAATTAGCTGACAGATCATAAACTGTTTGAAGGCAGAGACTAGATTTTGTTTATCTTTACAAACTCGGAGCCCAGCTTTCAGTCTGCAAGTAAGTATTTGGCAACTACTCTATGCCACACAGTCTGATGAAGTCATAGCCTTGGAAACAGTAGGTATTATGTCTTAATTAATAACCATTAATAAATGGTTACAGAAGGATCGGACATCTTCCTCCAGTTAAATGAAGACTAGTCGATGGCACAATCACTTGTTGATTGCAGGATTTGGGGTCTTTATTTCTCACCTTCTGTTTCTAAAAGACAAATCGACCCATTGATAACCCAAGTACGAAAACTCAGAAAATTGTTTTTGAGAATCACCTTATCCCAAACTATGTAAAATAGAAAATACTAGCACAGAAACCCAATAGCAAGTATTCACTTTTTCTACACTTATATAGTTTCATCTCCTGTTAACAGTAAAGAAAATCTGTTTCACAGTGGGTGTGTTGGCTGTTTAAAAAAAAAAGTGTTATTAGGCATCACTAGGATGAAAAGGTAAGCACATATTCTTGAGGGAAGAAATGCGATTTAACAAAATAAAGATTACGTTATGGCTAGGGAGGCTAATAAGGAGAGAGAGAGAGAGTGAGAGTGAGAGAGAGAGAGAGAGAGAGAGAGAGAGAGAAGGAGAGGGAGAGGGAGATTCTTGCATGAGAATACTAAATACATTGTTAGCAGCATCAGAGAACTGAGTAGTTTTTTTTTTCCCCAGAAAGAATAATGGTCAAAGGTCACTCTTTGGATTTAATCTTCTTAATTTATCTAAAATAAGCAGGCTACAAAAATGGACAAGTTAATCCAATCGGTAGTACATTACAAGTCTTCAATTTCATCTGATCTGCCCTCTAATGCAATGACATAAACTTGGAACAGTGCTGAAACATACAGTCTTCTGATTAACATGGTCCCTACTTGATGATCCACATTCCCACAGGTGGTGAATAAATTAATAGACCAAATAACTGGAAGAAACACATTCCATTTCAATAAGGCTGGTGGTGAAATGGACTCGTTTCCATTGTATTACAGGATAAGCAAACTTACTAGAAAGAAAAAAAAAATCATTCCTTTGTTCTCTTCCTATCCCACGCCTCACACAAGGAGAGTAACTCAAACCAAAAGAACAAATATGTATAGGACTTTAGAAATAGGAGGGACGTGATTAGAAAGAAGCAGGGCTGGGTATAAAACTCTAAGCTCTCAATTGAGAGCTCTTCTGTATCAATAACTAATTATTCAATCAGGACCAACGGTTTCCCCCTCATCCAGAAATCAATGTGGAAAATTTCCCAAAGACTTACTCAGCCAGGATGCTAAGATCTAATGAAAGATAGTAAAAGAAATTCTAAGTTTAGGCAAATGGGTGCCTTCCTACTCCTTGTGTTTACTCAGACAAGTCTGGGAAAATGTGGATTCTCCCTTTTATCAGAGAGGTAATATGGGAATTAATAAGTTGTTCTGACCATGATTTGGGTACTCAGTACTTCAAGAAGCTCATTGTAATATAGTCCATCTCTCATTCTAATGTTCATTCTCTCATTAACTGTTAACTAGGGTCCATTGCCATCCTCAGGAACCACCTGCTTTTCCAAGGGCATATAAACTGTGAGCCCACTGCCATGAGGGGTCTTTGGGATTTGAGAGTACAACTAACCTCTTTTATTAATAGCATGCTAGCCTAATTAATAAAATGATTAAATTACCCAGAAACTATGTCTCTCAAATGTTTTAAACATCACACAACCTAGTGATCTTTCCATTACATTAACCAGTCTCTGAAATTGGCACTACTGATTTGCTTCTTAATAATAGGTCTATGGATGCTTTTTAACCCATGACCAGAATATTTAAAAAAAAAAAAAGGTTGTATTAAAAGAAGCAGAATTGTATACTGGATAGAAGGCTAGCCTTGAAGTCAAGATGGTCTGTATTCAAGTCTATATGTATCCTATACATACAGGATGTGTAACTCTGGGCAAGTGACCTTTCCTTTCAGCATCTCAGGAAACTCTATGAGATCCTAAGTTGCACGGCACATATTGATCTGCATTAGCAGAGAGAAGGAAATTTCCACAGTGAGAATTCCCCATATTGATGAAATCACAGATCTGGTCCAAAGGATTTTCAACCTATTGCTATGAATACTCAACTCTGTCAAGGTATGCATTTACCTTAATAGTATTGTAGAATATTAAAACAAACTGTAAATGACCTTTTCATTTCTCTAAGCAAGGAAGTTTAAAAACTTGAGGAAAGCAACATCACAGTTACTGTTGCTTTTATATTTGTTTTTGTGACACTGACTAGTCATGGCAGTATCATAGGAATGATATTTTCATTGTTCTCTGAAGCAAGTAGGATTTAAGCAGGTTTCTACAGGAGTTGGGCTGAAATACAATCACTAACCAAGACCACCTGCCTTCGTGGTTAGGAAAAAAAAAACCAGTACCCAAGAGAGGTATCTGCTTTATCAAATCATACTTCATTACATAGCTATTTGCATAAAACATTAGATGACCATCTGCTAATCCAGTCCCTTTTATATACTGTATTGAAATCGGTCTGTTCAGATGGCTGGCTGCTGGAAGTCAGAACAGTATGGAATCAAACAAAGAAGAAAAGGTAAAATGCTAAAGAGAGAGAGAAAGGAAGACAAATCTTGACAAGGAAAGCATCTTGCTTATTGTAACATTTGAATACGCTATCATTTAGACACTTCACCTCTGTTGTATGCATAGAGGAACAAAGCAGGGAGATAAAAAACCACTTAACACGGACATGAGCATCTTTTTATGAAATGCTTTCTAATCATCCAGAGCTGAGTCTGCTGGCCCAACTAGACACCCCTCAATTTTTAGACTGTCGATATACAAAAAGATTTTCCAAAATGATTCTGATCTGGCACCAACAACGAAAGGAGGAAGAATAAGGGAGAGCAGAAGCAACAACAACAAAAACAACACGTTTGATTCTGACGTGATCTGAGCACTACAGGGTGTCCCTAAGGTCTGGACACACAGGCAAAAATGCATATTTTCAAGAAATGAAAAGAATGAAATTGTCAACAACATTTTTTTTAACTGGAATATTAACAAATAACATCATCAATATGATTTCCATTATTTGTGATGCAAAGGTTGATGCCCTTTGCAAGATTCATGAGAGCTCAATGCAGTAACTCCACATTGCCGTCAATTTTAGCCCATTTGCTCTTTATGTGTTCAATCACGTGTATTGCATCTGTGATTTTCATCAAGTCTACCTTCTCCTTTAGCACACCCCAGAAAAAGAAGTTAAGGGGGCTAAGGTCTGTTCATATTCCAAATATTTCAAAATATGCATTTTTGCCCATGTGTCCAGACTTTAGGGATACCCTGTATAAGGAATCTGATCCAGGGTGGTACAATTTTTTTTAAAAAGGCACTAAAAGTGGAGTCACGGATCTTGAATTTGAATGCCACATTCTTACAAGTTGTGGGACCTTGGACTTAACCTGTAGAGGCCTTCGTTGGTTCATAAACACATATCAAGCACTTATTATGTACCATGCATTGTACTAAGTGTTGAGAATATAAATAAAAAACAAACAAAAAAAAAACCAACAACAATCCCTGACCTCAAGAAGCTTACAATCTAGTTAAGAGGGTTGTGTCTTTACCTGTAAAATAAGGACAATGTTTTAAAATGATCAACATTTTGATTCTATGATCTAATTCACTAATTTTGTTTCTCTCCACCTGCCTTCTTTCTTCTCTCTTCTTCTCCTCCTCTCTCTTCTCTCATAATTGCCCAAATTATGATCAAGTACCATTATTCATGGTCTTGGAAGTAAGGACTGAGCAAACTAAGTGGGCACTAGAAGTAAGGGCTAGGTAAACCCAGTAGCCAAGGAAGGTTTTAGGTGACTTGGGATTTTATTGCTACAAGGAACTTCCAATGAGGAAACACCCCACCAATGCAGATGAGCACAAGGAGGCAATAATGGACATATCTAAAGTTTTAGAGAAGAAGAATGACTGTAAAGCAATAAAGTACTTATGAGGTGTTTCAACAATCCGGCTAGCAGCTTCTGTGGGGGTGTAAGATCCACCTACAACCAGCACCCAGAAAGCTGCCAACACGCTGCAAAAACACAGGTACTTTTGATCTGCTTTAATAAGGAAAGCAACGTTTAAAGGGTTGGCAAGCTTACTTTAATTCAGCATACAAATATCATTCACTTAGTTCAGGGGGAAAAAGCCAGCACCCTGAACTTCAGAACAAAATACAAACAAAGTACAAACATCAACAGACAGACCAAATACAGATTCATAGTTACCAACATCTAGGTTCAGCCCGGGAGCTCAGAACAAGGGCTGGCCCAGAGTCACGCGCACCACCACTGCTTCAGCAAAGAGCTCCAAAGAAGAGAAAGCCAACCCCTGGTTTTATATCTTTTTCAAGGTCAGGGGTGA
>CM053626.1:26922702-26956791 GCA_028646595.1 Phalanger gymnotis | reverse complement strand
ACATAGGTTTTACACCTAATAGGGGTTTGGGCCTGGGGCTTAGCATCTAGTAAGGCTCAATGAAATACACTGAATTACTCAAAGGGAACAAAAGCCAAACTCTTCAAGGGCACTTGGTGAACTAAGTGTTAAGAGCCCATTTTGCTTACCAACACATGAGGCAAAGTTAAATCCACCTTCTCTTGCAAATGCGTTGAGCTACATGTGGTCAGACTGTGATATGTCCCAAGTACAGGGCTTCACATCTTTATGCAAGTTTGAATTGAATTTAAACACATATATGTTACCCACACAGAACTGTGCTATCTGATGCTCATGAAAGGGCAAAGTCTTGTCAGATAGACAGCAGTAATCAATCAAACAAACATCTATTTAATGTCTCCTTGAGCAGGACTCAGAATTAAAAGTAAATTAAAACTGAATATGGGGAGGATGTCAGAACTTCTGCATGGGAACACAGGTGCACAACTCCTAACATGAGATCCCTCTCCCCAAGCAAACGTTTCTGAAATCACCTTCCCCATAACTTAAGTGTCTTCTTTCTCATAGAGAGTGTAGACAGCAATGGGGAAAGGACTTTAGTTAGCCAGAAGGTTCTGTAGAAGCTGTAACAACAATGCTACTTGCAGCTGCTGTGGCTGTGTAAGGCCAATAACACCAGCACACAGGAGGGCTGCTAGCACAGTTCCTTTGATCTGCTTTTCTAAGGAAATCAACTTTAAGGGGTTAACAATTTCACTTTAATTAAACATACATATATCATTCACTTAGTTCAGGGAAAAAGTCAGCACCCTGAACTTCAGAGCAAATACAAACAGAAATTACAAAAAGAAACTATGAACAGATCAACAAACAGGCTTTTGGCAGATCATAGCAATATCTGCATAGTTACCATAGGAAAAAGCAACACTATTTGGGTTTTCAAACCCCAGGGGCTCTTAACAGTGGCTACCCAGAGTCTCCTCTGGTCAGATCACACAACACTCTTCCAATGAGTGAGAGCCCCAAAACAGAACGCCAACCTCAGATCTTATAAACCCTTCTCAGGGTCAGAGGGCATCACAACCAAGCAACTCAAACCTGTACAAACTAGGCTTTCTTCTTTCTTAAGCAGGTCAGACTCTTGATTCAAAGAAAGGAAAGACAACAAAAAGTCCACTTTGCTTTCCACTACATTTGAAAGGCAAGACTCTTCAAAGGTACTTGACTACATTAGCATTCTAAAAGAGAAAACAGAAAAGTCCCACCCTAATTACCATAAGAGAAAGTGAGAGGAGATCAGAGGGGCCACCAAAGCATTCTGCAGGTGAGAGGCCTGCATGCAAAAGGACCTCAGCCCAATTGCTCAGAAAATCTGCAAGCCCACAAGAATGATGATTGTAGGTCATTGTGTTCTCTTCCCTATTTCATGCTGCCTGAGCAGTATGGGGAGATTTGGGCCCAGAGGACCAAAAGTCAGAGGCTTGACTGACCAAGCACCACATCTTACACGGGGTTTCCCCTGGTCCTCCCAATTGTTAGTATCTGCTTCAGTGAAATTACTGAGCATGCATTTTATATCTTTGTGTCTGTGAACATGTTGTCTCACCCCCAAGAGAATGTAAGCTCTTCGAGGGCAGGAATTCTTTGTTTTGTTTTCCTGGCACTGTATCCTTTAAACTCAACAATGGTTCCTAGCACATAGTAGGCATTCAGGGTGAGATGGCTGGAAGAGACCTTAGAGGTGAACTAGAATCATAAGATCCCAGATCCAGAGCTGCTGAGGACCTCGGGAGCCATGAAATCCAAACCTCTTAGTTCAGAGGCAAAGAAACTAAAGGCCAGGAAGGGGAGGTTATTTACCCACAGTTAGGTAACTTCAGAGGTGGGATTTGAACCATCTTTAGATTCCAGATCCAATGTTCTTCACCATATACTATACCTTCTCTCATCTCTCTCATTTTAAAAATGTTAGGGCCATTTCCCATCCTGCTCTGGGGACTGATCCAGCTCTCCTCTTTATTGCAGAATAGAAGCCCCAAGCCCCACCAGAGTCACTCTTGTCAAACCTTTTCTCCTTTCTTTCTTCCAGTGTTGGTGCATAGAAGGATGATGGTTATGTTTACAGAGATGCATCTGTTAGATGGGAACAGACACGTGTGTGCTCTCTGCAGTAAAACACAACTTTATTTTACATACTTTCTAGCATATAATTTTTCACGTCCTCAATACAGACACTTGAAACAACAAATTCTATAGAAATTCAGAGACGGTTCCAAAAAGGAAGGCTTGGTTTCTCAATTACATTGACTACTAAATCATAACAACTGTATCTTAGTCTTCTACAGCATCCAATTCAAAAAGAGCCAATCAATAGAATTACAATTCGCCACTTACTTTAGTCAAGAGTTTATTTTAACAAGGCGATATAAAGGTCACACAAGTTGTAATCTGAAATCCTGTGTTTGAATCTAGCTGCTACTCTCTGTCAGTCAAGTTAAATCTGAGTGTCAGGAAAGTAGTGTCAATGATACTCATCACACTGCAAGGAAGGATCCAAAGAGCTAACGTATGTGAACGTGCTTTGAAAATCTTTAAAGGTCCATACAAACATAAGGTATTCCTATCATGATTAGTAAAATAACATTAAGAGTTGGTGTGTTTTCCAGTTAAGCAGCCCTGGCTAAAGCTTATAAGCTCAGCAGCTGACCTTTAAGGTGAAGCCAGTGAAAAACTAAAACACATAATAATAAAGCGCAGGAAATTTTGTGCCTCATCATCTCATTTACACTGGTGACATCTGGGAGGATTGGACATTATCCATTACATTCAACTTGGACTTAGTTATGATGCCTATTTAGTACCAAGAAAAACCAAGAGAATGAAAGCATGCTGTAATTTAGACTTGCAATTAGACACTGAAGTTTAACTTTGTCAGCTCAGTTATTATTTAAGCACACAAGGTTAATATTCACTGCATCCACATCACCCTTACATTGCTTTATCATTCTCCTTTAGTAGCCCTAAACTTTTCTACTAATCATCTTATTCCCAAGTACAGGAAGCCTACACCTTCTGAAAATGAATGAATAAATAAACCAAAATTAACCAAAGCAAAAACTAGAGCATATGCTCCCCCTTCCCCCCAACAAAAAAAAGAAGGCATACTTCTGGATATTTCCTATAAATATAAAATTATAAGAAAATTAAGCCAAAAATCAGTAAAATGGAGAAGCTAAGAAATCAAATAGAATTTCTTTTCAGTACTCTGATACATTTCCTATAAATTCATGCTGATTTCTTTTATATCTTAGAAACAAACTTGTAGGCTTATTTCTATCTTAGGTTAAATATTCTTTGACTACTCAAAATATACTAATATATTATTGATACTATATAGGAAATAAAATAATTTTGTGGGTTGAATTGATCGCAGAACCCAGAATTTCTGGTACCAACTCACCATATTTTCAACAAATGTACAGTCCAAAATGAGAGGATAGATAGTCTTAAAAAACCAGGAAGGCCTAGGTTCATGTTCCACCTCTGAAACAGACTATCTGTGTGACTCTGAGCAACTCATTTACTCTCTCAATGTTCTAGATTTCTTTCTAACACTTGTACTGACAAGAAGGAGCATCATCTCCTGAGAGTTCACTCTACTAAGGAAATCACAAATCTAATCTCTATCTCTTTTGGTCCTGAATGATAAAATTCTGCTTTGAGGCAACCATGGGAAATACTGCACTTCAATTACTGCACTTCAAAATGGTGCCACATATCTGGGATGGCAAGTAGGCTACTATTTTGGTAAACTCTAAAAACGAATGCTCAAACTAATTTCCTGGATGCCTTCTGGCACTGAAGTCCACACAAAATAAACTTTAAAACAAAATAAAAAAAGTTACGATTCTCAGGCAATCAAACAGCACTAAGCAGACCTGTTCTCTTTTCTGTTACTTTTGGAGAAATAACTGCCATGTAAAAGAACGGTGAGTGATAGAATGGAAAAGGAACACACATACCATGGCAACGCCCTCTCAGGATGGTGCCAGAGGCTGAAAAGAACATCATTTTTACTGTCACCAGCACCTCCAGAGCCAAACTGTAGCAAAGTTATTTTTAGATGTGACCTAGTGGGAAGTCAGCCCAGACTAGCCTTAGACATTCAAAGCACAAGGAACAATTTTAACTGTAACTGGATCTGATTTTTTTTGGAATTGTTTTACCTGCAAACTTTAGCATCTTCACAATATGGGCCTAGAAGGGCTTTTTGTTTGTTTGCTATTGACTACACTTGTAATTTTTTTTTTTTTTTTGGTAAGGAACTTCCTCTCCCAATGCTGGTTAGCACCTTCTCTGCCACTCATAGTCTGAGAACAGGTAGTCCATGAACTTAAAAAGAGAGAAAAAAAAAACTAATTACATCTTTATTTTCACTAATCTCTAGCTGAAATTTACCATTTTTCTCAATTGTTTAAAAACATTATTCTGAAAAGAGGTCCATAGACTTCACCAGACTGAGAAAGGGGTCAATGACTCCTCCCAAAAGGTTAAGACCTGCTGTCTTAAAGGACTGAAAAGTTAAATGACTTGCCCAAGGTGACACAGTCAATAGATATCATAAGGGGTACCTTAACCACTTCACCGTGTTGGTTGCTCTACCTAGAAATAGCTGAGAAAAGACTCCCAATGAGATAAAGCCAGATAGATTTGAAAGAGGTCATTATAAAAAAAAAATACAGAGAGCTGTTTTATGATGACATTTCAAGAACTAAACAGAAATATTATAATCTCATGATAAAACTATATCATTTGACCCATTTTGCTAATGTCCTATCATGAGAAATCAATAATTATTTTCAAAATTAGGAAAATAACCACAGCTGTAACACAACATTCTTTTAAAAAATAGTATTTACCAGGGGCAAAACTATATGTGAATTAAACTGAGGGGAAGGGGAGGAGAGGAGAGCTTTTAAGGTTGGGAGAGCATATGTGTGCTTACAATAGCTTTGAAAACATAAACCAAGGTAAAAAAGAAAACATTTTACAAATCAAACACTAAGTCGAGATTTGTACAAATGACAGAATATCAGCAGGGTGAGGGGCAAAACCCAGCACATTTCAGTTATCTTTGAAAAGGATGATTAGAGGTATCTTTGGAGTTATTCTCACATGAAGTATATACTCAAATGTCATTGTGTCATGGAAACTGGCCAAAAGAAAATTCTATTTAAAGATAATCCCATTTTTTCCAACACGTTTCCCCTCTAGAAGTGCATTATGTATATTTGCACCAGACTTGCTTACTTGCTAAAGGGCAGACCTAGGTTTTCAATTTCACTTATAAGCCTATCCAGAAGAATTTTTCCATTTTGAGGGGAATAAAAAGAAATCCTGGCTATAGTTCAGTCTTCTTTGTTGTTGTTATATGTTTCCAATGAAAATGTAAACAGTTAGGCCTATATAGTGCAAAGAAAAGTGGAGAAGCGAATTACTTCATAAATTCAGACTACGTGGACAGCCAAACCACCTCTAAGGAGAATGTAAGCAGATCTCCCATGAATCAATAGAATACACCCCAGTATTTATGCACTGTATGGTTTTATGAAAAAAAAAAAACAAAAAGAAAGAACTTTTGTTTGTAGAGATTCAGATTAACTTACAATAAAATCCATGCTACTGAGCCAGTTCCTGAAGGTTAGGGTTTTCATAAACAAAGAATGTGTTCTTATGGAATAGAGTTTCTGCTGGCCAGAGTGACCACTCTATCAATTTGATTTGGTATTCAGAGGCACACCAAATACTAATACCGTGAAAATGAACAAAACACATCTGTAATCTTCTTCATCTAGCTATTTCTATACTAGCCCAAGAATGTATTTGTTTTTCTCTTTTGAAGACTCTGTGAAGGCAAGAGATTCTTTTTTTTTTTTTAATTTTTAACTCCTCTTTGATATCCCCTTCCCCCTTCCCCAAAACATCTGGCTCCTTTACTTTTCAAGGACTGGACAGAGAAGACAGATGATAAACAATACTTTAAGTTTCTTAAAACACCAAGAACACAGATAGGTCTATCAAAAATAAATCACTAACTGACATTTGTACAAAACAGGCAATTAATTCCAAACCTTGTAGCTTCAAAATATAAATAACTGCCAGTGGGTGACTCTTTGTTTAAAAAAAAAAAAATTCCATTTAAAAGGACCATGGTGAATTCCAGCTAAGGCCCAGAGCCAATGATGTGGGCCTGAAAATGGAAAGGTCAGTTTCTTATGTTTATTCCTATTTTCACAAGAATTTCTTATGGAAACTGAGCACTTTAAATATTGAATATCTTAAACAAGAAACCACATAAAAGCGAACATGCACATTATTTACAAGGTTCCCAAAATATGACAAAAATGTTGTTCAGATATTTATAATTCATTCATTCATCAGACGAGAAAAATATTTTTTTTTTCTTGTTTCCAAACTCAGCTCATAAGCAACCTTCTACAAGGAGCCTTTGCAGATTTTCCCAACCGTTGGCATCCTCCACAAAGTAATTACATGGTATTAATTTTTATATATTTTCTACATACACAAATAGGTACACATCATTTCTCTCAATAGAAAGAAAGCTTCTTGAAGACAAGAATTTGTCTGAATTTTCTCTTTGTATACTGTATACCTAGCACAGTGTCTGGAACAGAGTAGGCACATAATAGATGCTTGTTCATTGAAATACATGCTACATGTAAATTATCATGCTATGTATGAGGGAAGGTATAAGAATGAATAAAAATAATAAAATCCTTATCCTCAATGAGTTTATAATTACAAAGAGTCTGTTTTTAAAGTATGTGTTTTATTTGTATAAAACACATAGATAAGTTGGTCACTTAGGTGTATAGATAGACAGACAGACAGATAGATGTGTATATATACATATGTATATATATATATATATTCATATACATATATATATATATATCCATAATTGTTTTTTTTTTGTTTCAGGGGGCTTTTTCCTTGACTCGAATTAAATTACCACAAATAATATATATTTTACATCTAACTACCCACAGTAGCCACTGGCTTTCTATCCATAGCCACTAGAGGATAAGTTTTTTTAAATAAAATCCATAAGGAAAAGGACAGGTTCAAGGTCATAGTAAACTTTAGTCCTTGATGGCAAGGTTGGCAACATAGGAGATTTGGCTTAAATATGCCAGGCCATAAAGCAACAGCAAAGAGGACAGTAAAAGTAAATGGTGATATATAAATAATAGAGATGTAGAAAGGAGATATACTGAATCAAGATTAACAGATACAGCTGAGGTCCAAGACAGAAGATATTTGCAGAGTTCATCGGCAGGAATGATGATCCAACACTGTGGACTTTCCAGGGGTTGCTTGTTCAGGGGTTTCTGGCCTTATATCAGCTTTGACCTGCCCAAACAAATAGGTTACCATGTGCAGTTGGGGAAATGCATAGTGGCAATGAGGCCCCATTACAAGACTGCGTATAGGCTGTGGAGTCTATATAAGCCCAATATAGTTACAATATTACCGAATTTCAGGACAGAAAACATCCTCAATGCATGGTCTTACCTATACCTGAAAAATAATTCGCTTTAAAATCTGTCCAATGAAGGCCACACAACTCCTGTTTGAAGACTTCTCTCCAGAATGGCAGTCTATTCTAAGGTAGTCCAATCTTCTTTTGGACAGCCCTAATTTCTGGAAGTTGGTGAATTTTTGTTTGTTTTTATTTTTTTTATCACCCAGTTTAAGTTTGGATTTTTGTAACTTTTACAAAGTTTCACTGCTGTAGAACTTCTCACTCTTGGGATAATCAGCATAAGTGTAATCCCTCATCCTTGGCATAGTCCTTTAAATATTTAAAGATATCTATCATGCCTTTCCCAGCTCAACCTTCTCTTCTCCTGGCTAAGCATCCCCTGTGCTATCAACTGATCCTTGAATGAACTCAACCAATCAATAGCCATTTATTAAGCATCTACTACGTGCCAGGCACAGTGCTAAGCTTCTGCTGCCCTCCTTTATACACATTCCAGCTTATTGATGCTCTTAATACAATGCAGTACCCCAAAATGAACACGATACTTCAGATAGGGTTTGGACACTGCTGTTTATAATAGGACCTTTGTAATTCTAGACATAATGGCTATCTTTATGTAGCCTAAGGCTGAATTAATTTCCTTGCCTGTCACATCACAGCACTGACTCCTATAGGACTTGTAGCACACTAAAACAGCCACCTATTTTTCAGACAAACTCTGATTTAGACCCGCCTTCTCCATCTTTTATTTGAAAAGTTGATTTCTGAACCCAAGTGCAAGGCATTACTTTATGCCTATTAAGTTTAATCATTCAATTAATTTGGCCATCTATTTTCTATGAGTAAAATCTTGCCATATTCCAACTTTAGCAGGGAAATTTATGGTCACAAGAACTTCTGAGAGCAACCCAAATTATTTAACAGATATTTAGAGATCGTCTGAATATGATTACTTTGCTAAACTGCCTAATTTAAAGACACATTAAAATGAATAAATGTTAGACTTAAGTCCAAAATCTGAAATTGGAGATACAGACATAATTATATCACCAATCCCATACTTGAAACATTTTCAGCTTGGTGGGACTTCCAGAGATCATGCCCTGTGTTTGCGGTGCCAGAGTCACCATGATAGGGCAAAGTAAGATTTGAGAAAGGATATGGTCCTTTTCAAAAGAAATAGCCTTATTGATGTATTTCATTTTCAAATTGTAAACATTTACTGGTTACCTTCACTCCAATAGAGGTCTCTTGTAACAAATAAAACAATTAAGGAAAACTAGCAACAGTGACTTCATCTCAAAGTGCATGAAATAGTAAGTGAACATCTGTAGCATCCCTCCCACCTCTCCATTTTATTTATTTTAATAGAAATCTATTTTCGCTCCTTCCAATTCCCCCAATTGAAAAAAAAAAAGAGAAAAGAAACACAAATTCCTTTTGATAAATATGCTTAGTCAAGCAAAACAAATTCCTTAATTGGCTATATGTAAATAATTATAGATATGTAACTTGTTATATAAATATCGTATATGACAAGAGTTTTATACATAATACACATATATACACAAACATACATCCGTGCATAGATAGATCCATTTATACATACATACACCCTAACACCTCTCTGTCAGAAGATGCGCAGTATGTTTCACCAACAATTCCTTGGAATTACACATGGTCACTGTGATCATAGTTCTTATACTTTTCAAAGTTGTATTTGGGGAAAGGGAATGAATCTTTATACAATGCCTACTTTGTGCCAGGCACTGTGCTAAGCTTTTTTTTTTTTTTAACAAATACCTCATTTGATCCTTGCGATAAGTCTACATGTATATGTGTTATTATACTCATAGTACACCACAGAGAGAGCTGACATATATATATGTATATATATATGTATATGTACATATATACACATATATATATACATATATATATGCACCTTTTCTATTTCTTTGATCTCTTTTATGTATAGGTCTACCAGTGGATCAAAGGCTGGATTAAAAGGTATACAATATTTATTGACCTTCTGTGTATAATTCCTAATTATTTTCCAGAATGATTGTACTCATTCACAGTCCCACCAATGATGTATCAATGTGTCTGTTTTCCCAAAGTCCTTCCAACAATTATCATTTCCCTCTTTGCCAATCTGGTGGGCATGAGATAGATTCTCTGAGTTGCTTTCATTTCCAGTTCTCTAATTAATAGTGACACCTTCACAAAAACTGAAATATCTTGGGACATAATACTGTCAGAAACAAATGTGGTAAGGCAAGAGTATTATATTCATCCTTTATTCATCACTATTTAACAAAAATTATATAAATAAAGCTCCATTGAAAATGCATTAAAATCAATGAGAGATGAAATAACTCAGTCCTAAAGAATTGGCAGATCAAAGGACAAATCACAGAAATGGTAATTTCATTGAAAATAATGAATGACAATGAGACAATATACCAAAATTTTGGAGATGCTGCCAAAGCAATCATTAGGGGAAAATGTACATCTTTAAGGATTATTAATAAAAAAGAGAGACAGATCAATAAAAATTGGGAACATGACTAAAAATATGGGGAAAACAACAAATTAAGAAACTCTTCCTAAATACCAGAACAGAAACCTTGAACCTCAAAGAAAAGACTAATAAAATTGAAAAAAAAAACCACTGAATTTATATATGTAAAACTAGAGCCATTTTAAAAATTAAAACTATTAACTAATTTGATTAAAAAGAAAGCAGAAACCCAAGTTACCAATTTTGGAAATTTAAAAAAAGGGATCACAAATTAAGAGGAAATCGTGGATATTATTGTTAAATATTTTGCCCAAATATATGCCAATAAAACCAACAGCTTTCATGAAATAAATAAATATTTACAAAACTATGAAATATTCAAGTTAGCAGAATAAGAAATAGAGAATTTAAACAACTTAATTTTAGAGGAAGTAATTGAAAAAGCCATTAATGAACTTTTAAGAGAAAAAATCTCCAGGACCAGAGAGATGCAGAATTGAATTCTGTCAAACATTAAAATAACAATTAATTACCATATAATATAAATTGGTTGCAAAAAGACATAGTCTACAATCATGTTAAATAGCCTACAAGCTGAGGTGTTGTTTTTTTTTTTTCCTGCATTCTTCTCTGAAATACTATACTGGAAAAAAGTAACTAGTTCTATGTATAATAAGGAAATACACTGAACCAGAAAGAGACTGAACATTCTTTCCAAGTCAGTACTATATACGCAATTCCAGAATAGGTTTTCTTGAGTAATTTTGGGAAAACAACATGGGTATTTTGTGAAAAACACTGGTCTTTCATTCAGGAGATATGTGATTGAGTCCCACCTATGATAAACATTAGCTGTAGGGAAATCACTGGAACACTCTGACCTTCATTTTCCTCATCTGCATTATTCAATTATCCAACTCAATGAAAAACATTTTTCAAGTGCTTATTATGTGTCAAGTACAGTGGCAGGCTGTAAAAAGGAAACAGTTCATACATTCCAAATACTTACAATCTTAAATTCAGCATACATATATATTCCTGACACATTATTGTACATATAAGCATCATATGTGTAATGAATACATAATGTGGTTCAGTTGTTTTAGTCATATCTGACTCTTCTTGACCCTATTTGGGGTTTTCTTGGCAAAGATACTAGAGTGGTTTGCCATTTCCTTCTCCAGCTCGTTTTACAGATGAGGAAATTGAAGTAAACAGGGTTAAGTGAGTTGCCCAAAGTCACACAGCCAGTATCTGAGGCCATAGTTGAACTTAGGTCTTCCTGACTCCAGGCCCAGTACTTTATCCATTGCATCACCTATGAATATATAATAGATGCATATAATGTGATGAACATAACTATTCATTATATGTAATTCCTTATATTTATTATCCAGTAATGACTCTAAGATAAACAGAAGGTAGTTTAATATAAGGTATTTAGAGACAAAGGTTAAAAAGACAGCAGTTAAAAAGAAAGAGCAGCATCTTGAAGGATCTGAAGGATTCTATAAATTTGATATAAGAGATCACTCCATGCTTTGGAGACAGCTGGTGCCAAGACACAGGGACAGGAGAGGCAGGGTCACACGAGGAACAGAGAACAGGCCAATTTGGCTGGACTGCAGAGTTCAAGAGGGGTCATTTATAATAAGACTGAAAATATCGATTGGGTCCAGGTTGTAAAGTGCTTAAAAAGTCAAACAGACTTGATCCTAGAAGCAATAGGGAGCCAAATTAGAATAATAACCCTTTTACTACCTGCCTCACAAGACCGTTGGGAAAAAAGTCAAGTCTTACACAAATGTCAGACACTATGATTTGGGAGAGAGAGATATTTGGGGGAAAATAATCCTCGCTAAGCACCAGATAAGAACCTTCTTGACTAGTTAAATAAATCACATTTAACCCTTTGGAACATTTCAAGTTTAATAATAAAGCTTATGTCTTTCATATAATTTCCCATGTGAGTAGGATAAGAAGGTCAACGAGGAGGATCTCCTATCAAATTCTGTGGTTCTGAGATCTAAACGGATAAATGGAGATCTTTGTTCAATCCAGGAAGCTTACACTGAACCTAAAAGTGCTGGAATTTTGTCTAGAGTGTCAAGGCATAAAATAACCATAGGTCAAAGGAAGCCTCGTAAAAGTTGGGAGCGAAATTTTTTAAGGTTGTATAATGTATGCGTGTGCATGTGTGTGTGTGTGTGTGTGTGTGTGTGTGTGTGTGTGTATACATATATATGGTACTACCTTTTTTTGTATGTAGACATTTTATTTGCCTTAAGTGGTAGAAAACAAGAATTCACTTAAAAAACAAATTGAGATAGTTCTGAGGACCTAAGGAAAAAAATGCCACTCCAATAAATTTACTTCAGAGATCTTTTTGAAAGCAAGTACAGATGGCCTCAGCTCATTGTGATCCATTAGATGATTCATATCTGACTATTTTCATAGTTTTGAAAGATCTCACTTGGAAAGGCTAAATCACAGAGCTTTTGGAGATCCGAAGGAAAGTTGTATATTGCTCATTTTTTAAATACCTGACTCAACTGTGAACTATTTTTTTTTTACCATAAGTTAGAGTTGGATCAGTATGCCTAGAAAGGTCCTTAACTGATATGCTAAAAGTTACAGAAGGAGAGAGGAAATGAGAAAATAAGAAATCGGAAGGGGAAGATATAAGAGCCACCTGGAGAGAGAAGCTCATGGTGGAAAATGGTCCCTTTTGTTTGAAAAGAACAGAGTGGAAAAGAATCAGATCATAAGAACACGTGGGGTTTTTGCTGGTTTCTTTATAATAGCTTAATAATATATTCATTAATATGGATGTAGATAAATATGTAACACCTGAAAGGCCCTTCAGAATAACTCCCAGGCGATGCACCTTGGCAGATCTGGATGTATCCAAGCCAAAATCTCGTGAGTCCTCTCTGATGTGAACCAGTTGTGGTGCTGGGATAGAGCACTGGATTTGGAATTGAGAAACTCTGATTTCAAATTCAGCATCTGACATGTATTAGCTGTATGATCATGGGCAGTCACTCAACTTCTCTCCATCTCAGTTTCCTCCACTCAACCCTCATGAAACCGTTGGACTGAATGCTTGCCTTCCAGCTCTAAATCTATGATCCCATGTTTACTTTTACTAGGAAAGATTATAATTCATAGTAAGGGAATAGTGTAGTTCATATTTCATTTGTTTACAGTCATTTCAGTTTTGTCTGCCTTTTCATGATGCCGTTTGGGGTTTTCTGGGCAAAGATGCTGGAGTAGTTTGCCATTCCCTTCTCTAGATTTTATTTTTATTTTTGGGAGGCAATTAGAGTTAAGTGACTTGCCCAGACACAGCTATAGGTGTCTGAAGTCAGATTTGAACTCAGGTCCTTCTTACTCCAGAGCCAGTGCTCAGTTGCCTCCTCCCAGTCTTTAAACTCTCCAACAAATATTTAATGAAGATTTCTCTAGGTAATAAGAACCATTTCACTAATACTTAAGCATTAGCATATATGAAAGCATAAAATAAAGTTATACCTCACCCTGCACAAGATCATGAAATTACAGAATCTAACCTTGGAAGGAACTTTAGTGATTTTGTTGGATACCCTAATTTTACAAACGAAGAAATAGAGACCCTGAGAAATAAAGTTATCTGCCTATGGTGACAGAAGGGTGAGGGGAAGGACCAGGGTTCAAATCCAGATCCTCTGACTCTAAGTCTAAGCTGCTTATAAGAGAAATGTTACATACTTTTGCAACTGTCTGTTTTAAATGTATGCAAGCTTATGGTGGAATTATCTGAGGTTGCATCTTATACCCTACAAAACAGCTCTACGAAGGCAGAAACAGTAGTTAATCTGAACATAGTAGGAGCTTAATAGATAATTCTACATTTAATGAGGGAATGAATGCATGGTGAAAAAAATGAGAGATAAATTTAGTCTCTAAGGCAAGACTGGGAAGAATTTAAGAGGGTAGTAAACCATTGAAACTGAGTACTAAGAGAAAAGCAATATGAAAAGTTACAAGCAATTATTGTAAGTTGATCTTATATTTCTGGAAATCCCCAGATCACTAAAAATAGCAGAAAAAATATTAAGATGTTAGATTCCTACGTGAGTATAAATTTAAGCTTTTCTGTTTAATATATCAGATTATAAATGATAAATAGCCCTAGGATCACAAAATCATAGATTCTAAGCTGTAGTAGACTGGAGGTCTACTACAGCAACTCCCTTCTTTTACAAATAAGGAAACTGAGGACCAGAAAGGTAAATTATTTGCCCAAGGCCACTCAGGTAGCAAATGGCAGAGACTAGATTGGAAACCACAGCCATCTGACTCCAGATCCAGCATTATTTCCATTGAACCATGTAAGAATAAAGTTGATAGTTCATAAAAAGTTTGTTCAGTTTAAAAAATGACTTACTTCAAATAGTCTTGCCTTTTGTACAAGGTCCAGGGTCTGAACAAAGAAAAGGTGGAAAAGCACCACATAATGGCCAAAATGAGTAAAAGCTCTTAACCTGAACTTGGGTGTTTGCACATGGCAACCAGGGGCCAACAAGGTTAATGACAGCTTACATAATGTGCAAAATCATATTTTCTTTTATGGTATTTTCTTTCTTTTTTCTTTATATATTTTCTTTATAATTTTATTTTCTTATATTTTATTTATAAAGTATATTGAAGATCTAGTTCCATAAGAGCTGAACAGGAGTAACTTCTTTTATAGTTAGTGAAACTAGTGACTGAGAAGATCTTCTAACTTTATTTGTGTGTTCCTTAAAGCAAATCAAATGACCTTAACGACCATTAAAATCCTTAGGGACAAAATCATTTCCCACTGGTTAACCTCCAGTATTTCAACGAAACACGGTAGAATCCTAACTGCATCTTTTTTCCCCCTTTGTTCTATTCTCCTTCATGGTCACCTTATTAACATGGATTAAACAATAATAATGAATAAAAGGATCAGCATTTGTTTTTTAGCTGGGATATATATTGTCTAAAACGTTCAAAGTCATGTAAATATAGATTCATTGAATTCTTCCACCTTGAGGCTAACAGGAAGGAAAAGGGAAGAGTAATGCATGTCTCAACACGTTCAGGCTTGCACTTCCTTCACTGGTGTCGTTAGAAAAATGTTTCACTGGTTCCTTTCTGTCCCCCCAATTACTTTCAGAATTTAGTAGGTACAAGTCAATAGTCAGTCTAGCAAGGCTCTATTGAATCCTTCTGATGGATGCCTCCACCTAAAAAAGGTGTGAGGAGCCCTTGACAAGATCATGTCCCTGTCAACAAGGCTAACAATGGAGGAGGCCTTCTGTTCTGGCATGGCTGCCATCTCCCTATGAGGTTTGTGAATTGTAGGGTCATACTTGAATATTAACCCCTCTTCTGGACATATAAAGTAGAATTGGTTCAGGATATTTTAGACTCCAGAATCATACCCTTAGGTTTGCAATTTTAAAGGGAGATAGAGATGGCCAAAGATGGAAGATCAGAGAGGCCAGTCACACCCAGCTCGTTAGAGGGAAGCCCTACACGATCATGCAGCCTATCCATGAAACAATGTACTAGGGGAAACCAAATGGCCCCCAGGAGACAAAGGGAACTTGTTGCCAGAGGCATCCATGGAACAAAGATGAGATGTTGGGTCAAACTGGAAGCCTCAAGATTGGGAGTCAGCAGAAGAGAAACAATGGAAAAATAACACGAATTTCTGGGCAAAGCCCCATGAGTTTGGTGGAAGTGATCCTAAGACTGAATGGGAGCTGGAGCAAGAATTTGAACCCAGATCCTCTGTGAGTATAAAGGAATGATGTTTATCTCACTCTTCGTTAGAAATGGAAATTGTAGGTGCTCCCAAGGTGCCCAAAAAGTAAGATCTGCCAGCACAGGAAAGAGAGGAGCCTTGACTGTCTGTAGTCTTACCCGTGATTATTTTATATTTCAGCCAGATCTTAAACTCAATGTCTTGTTAATCTGATGGTTTGCATTAATGCTAAGGACCCTTTCACTTTGATGGTAGACAATGAGACACAAGACAAATTCTGATGTTCCTAGGATCATACATTTAGAGCAGGACAGACCATAGGTGTTGTTGGTCAACCGGTCCAACAACTTCATTTTACCCAATGAAGGTGGCTCAGTGGGTAGAGAGCCAAGCCTGGAATCAGGATGACCTGAGTTCAAATCAAGTCTCAGACACCAACTAGCTGTGTGATCCAGGGGAATTTACTTTAGCTCTGTCTGCCTCAATTTCCCCAACTTTAAAATAGCAATAATAACAGTACCTATCTCTCAAGGTTGCTGGGAAAATAAAATAATGAAACAATTGTAAAGCACTTAGGCACAGTGCCTGGCACATAGTAAGTACTATGGAAATGTTAACTATCATTACTATTATTAAAATGGGATAACAATAGCAGCTACCTTGCAGGCTTGTTGTCAGGATCTAAAGCACTTGGCACTTGGCACAGTCCTAGCACTTGGTGATTATCTATATATCTCTATATAAGCTATTATCATTGTTGCATTATTATTACTATATATACTACAGATTAGTTTTTATGACTATAATTTAAATGGGTAATTACAGCCCCTACCTTGCAGGGCTGCTCTCAGGATCAAATGAGATAATATTTGTAAAGCCCTTTGCAAAACTTAAAATGCCAGCCATTATGATTGTTGTTGTGATGACGATGATGATGGGCTACATACAGATAGGGCATATTGGGTAGCAGTCTTATGAAGCATTTATGGGAGAACATGGACAAGAGCTGGGAGGCAGAATGGTGGAAGAGAAAGCTTTCCTCAGAGTCCGGAAGAGCTGGGTTCAAAAGTCACTCCTCTGACACATGCTGAAATACTGATCCTGGGTAAAACCCTCAGCCCCTCAGTACACCAGGAAATTCTCTCTAACACTCTACATTTTAGTGAAAGTATCAGTGTGCATTGGTAGAGAGAATTCTCTAACACTATGAAATCATGTTTGATCTAAAAAAAATTATAGAGCAGTCACATAGGAGAAGGTGTATACCTTCAGAAGAAGAACCCACAACAGTGATAGCCTATGTGCACTCAAATATGCTGGCATCAAATCCATTCTTTCCTCCTTTCTGTATTGGGTTGGTCAGTCTTAAGAGTCAGCAAAACCAAAATAAATGATCACCTAGTGACAAGGTTCCCAGTAATGACCCCTCTTTTTGTAGTTGGCTATGGAGGTGCTAGATCAGTAGACACAGTCTGTTGCTAGGACTATATTCAAAGCCTTTTCATGTTTCACCTGCTAAATCTGGTGGCACAGTCTTCTAGAACTCAGGGTCCCCTCCACACCAGGATGAGTTGCTGAAGGGGACTAGTCAGCAAGAAAACACAGCTTAGATGACATATGGGGTATTGAACATTGTGCTGGTTTGTGGCAGGTCACCAAATGAAATGAAAAGATAGGTATCATCTATGAGTCTTTGAAAGAAGAGATGATGGCAATACATGGCTAGGGTAGTGACTGGACTTGTCATTTCTTTGAAAAAGGGATCTCCTAAGTGAAGAAACCCTTCCGCTAATGCAGGGTAGAATCATCTTTGCAACTTAAGAGATTTTCTCAGAGGACACAACGGTTAATTGACTTATTCAAGGTCATACAGTCAGTGTATGTCAGGGCCTGGAGTTGAATCCAGGGATTCCTGGCTCTGTAGGTACTATGGCAAATTGTCTGCATTAGTACATTAAACATACCAAAACTGTAAAAATTGCCAAACGGAGGTTGGAAATCTGGATCTGTAAAGGCTGAGCAGCTGTAGGCATGATAGAAATGACTGAATTGAGATAATAATAGATATGGACAATTTTTCAAGTACAAAGTGAACTCAACAGCTGACAAGCTATTTTGACTTGAATAAAGTAATCATCTCCCCAAGAGATATGTCCCCCAAATTTCTTTTGATAGACAATTTAATAAACAAATTTTAAAATATTATGACAAGATCTTCTTAATGTTTTTTTGAGACTTTCGGAGCATTTGGTTCTTATCACAGATCCTGTTTACTCCCTCCACCAAGAGTTGAGTAGGGAAAGAGATGAGAGGTTTATCAGAAAACATCTTTCTTAAGGTACTGTCCATGCTCCGGAGGTGCTGATGTAAATATCACTTGTCTATATTATAGCCAGATATGAACACAGACGAAAAAGAAAAGGAGGTATTAGAGATGTGAAATGTATTAGAGATAATGGGAGATATTAGAGAAGAGCAGAGGGATTTCTAAAGACGAACAGAGAGCAAGACAGCAATTGAGCCAACTCACCTGTGTCCCTTAGCTACTGGTTTGTGTTAAGACCAATGGCAAAGCCAGATACTCTTCGATGAATGAAGCAGATCCAGATGTGGGCAGTAAATAGAGCTAGTCCTTGAAATGTGACTAGGATCCATGGCAACAGGCAGAGTAGGGAACACCAAAGGGGAGAACCAGGGTGTGGACAGGCTTGAAGCACAGCTGGACCACTGGTCAGAGGGAGCCAGTTTCTTGTGATGAGGCAAAGTGTCTCCACCTCTGTGTAGATGCTGTGTTTGCCTCGTAAGGGGTCAGGTGGACTTTTGAGGTCGCAACTATACTTAACCCTTTCTAAACTGTACTTTGGGGGACAGGAGGGTAGCATAGGATAACCAGCTTTGGGATAGGAGATTAATATTTTTGTTTGATGGAACTGATAAATGATGAACTTCATTCAAAACAGTGGTTTTCTATGGTTTTATGATATCAACTAAGCATTTATTCTAACTAGACATGACAGCTCAAGAAATTAGAAAGCAAAGAGGAGGCCGGGATTAAGACGAGCAGTTTTCCTGGGGTAGGATGGTGGTGTGATTCACATACAAACACTAGATGAACTAAAGGAAAATGATAACAGACACAAAGGAAATGAAGAGAAGAAAAGAATAGCTGTTAGCTCTCCAGAAGTCAGAGAGAGCTTAGCAGTCATTTCTGAGGGCTTTCTGGTGTTGAGTGACACGTGCAACAGGTGTGACAAACACGAGTTTGTGGTTAATAGCATCTGTTACTTACAACTGACCAAGTCACAGTGCTTCTCAGCTCCCAGACTGCTTAAAAGCATGGGAATATTGGCAGAAAGAGAACTGGATTCGAATTCAGAGCATGTGGGTTCAAATCCCTGCTTTCCTACTGAATAAAATGATGGGGAAGAAGAGGTGGATGGTGATGATGATAGCTACATTATTGTTATAAATACATGGGTGATGTCAGGCAAGCCATTTCTCATTTTATGAACCTATAAAGATGAGGATAAAGCAGAGAAAAACTAAGAAGTCACTTTGGATTCCTTAAAGCCGATCTTCTCAACTAATTTTGTGTCATGGACCCTTCTGGCAGTCTATTGAAAACCAGAGATCTTTTCTCAGAATAATGTTTTTAAATGTGTAAAATAAAATCTAAAGATTACAAAGGGAATGAGTTGTGTAGAAAGTTATCAAAAATTTTTTAAAATTCACAGAGCTGAGGTTAAAGGAATCATAGTAATCAGAATTGTTGACAATGTACATTTATTAAGTTTGAGGAAACATGATATAATGGATAGAGGACTAACCCCTAAGTCTGGATGACCTAGCTCCCAGCCCTAATTCTGACACATAAATGACGGTGTAATACTGGGAAAGTCATTTAACCTCTCATTGCTCCCAAACAACACAAAAATACAATGAATTGCAGAGCAGTTATAGATGCACATTGTTAGCAGGAGCTTCCTCACTGTGAGCCATCCAGACCAAAGAAATCACAGGTCTGGTGAAAAATTGTGCAGATGATTTATTAGTGTCATGCTAATTTTACTATTAAGGTTGGGTTTTTTATTTGTTTGTGGGGGGTGGGTAACAAGTCTATACAAGGCAGATAAGAGGCACAGTGGATAGAGGGCTAGACCTGGAGTCAGGAAGACTCATCTTCTTGAATTCAAATTTGGCCTTAGATATTAGCTGTGCAAGCCATTTACCTCTGTTTGCCTCAGTTTACTAATCTATAAAGTGAGCTGGAGAAGGAAATGGCAAACCACTCCAGTATATTTGCCAAGAAAACACCAAAAGGAGTCATGGAGAGTTGGACATGACTGAAACAACTGAAAAACAAAAGGTCTAAACTGTTAATGCATGCTCAATCTTGTGCTGATTGTAATCATAGCAGCCTACTTATGTGGCATGGCTTTCTATTGGTCTACGATTTGGATGCTTATTCAATCAGATCATGCCTTATACTCTCACTTTAGGGAAAATTCTTCATCTTCATTCCAGTCCTCCTGTTCAAAATAATAATAATAGAAAACTGGAAAGAACATGGCTCTTTTCCTTATGAAGTTACTATAAACTAGAGCAGACACACCATTTCCCTGAATCATGTGAATGGCAGGTTTCATAAATATTTTAAAAGAAACCTAGCCATTATCTAAAATAAACTTTATTTATAAAGAACAGATTCAAAGTCTGTTTCAACTAGAATATTGACAATGTATTGTCAAATTCAACTTCTGCTCTATTAGAGAAAACCACTTTACCATTGACTAGTTTGGCAATAATTAGGAAAAACGTGGTGCCCCATCCAGAAGCTCTGGGCACTGCACAGAGTACTGTCTGCTGCCTTTATCTGCAGTGATACTTTTATACCTGCTAAATAAATGCACTCAAACCACACAGACTCCTTTGAAAACAAGGTAAGTCAAGATTTGATTCACTGTTTGAAGCTGACTTAGGCAGGGACAACAACTCGTGTTTCTCCTTGATGTTCTCTTCCCTGTTATGTTTTCTATTTAAAAGGGGCAATAAGAGCAAAGGGAGAAAATCAAACACCCAACAAAAAGTAAAGCGAGCTCCTTGATTTTCAAAAGCTCCTTTTCTTTAATGACAGAACAAAACTCCACTTTTGAGAACAATATTGCATTGTAACCAACAAAAGCAAGAGGCAGAAATGTGGGCAGTAAACAGAGTGAGTGCCAGTCACTAGGAAAACAAGATGTCACAAAATTCAACTGGACCAGTTTAGTTTATGTTGGGTGTTAAGGCCTGTGCTTATCCTCATGGTCAGAGGAGTCTGAAAGTTTACACCAAGAGCCAGAGCCTTTTGTGTTTGTTCTGGAGCTAACGAGATCTCTTTCCAGCTTGCTCTGTGCATAATTCACTTTCTTTCCCTCTCTCTCCTACAAATCAAAGATTTCCAGTGCCTAAAAAGAGACTGAGATTTGAACAGAATGGCAATCACTCCCACATAGCTAAGCAGTTTTCCAACTGTGAAATATCAATTAAGATAAGTCAATTCAACACACATCTATTGGGTGCCTACTAGGAATGACATACTGTGCTAGAACTGGGGATAGTATGAAACGACATAAATTGCCTTCAAGGAGTTTATAGTTTACTAGGAAAATGGAGGCGGGGGAGTAAAGAGTGGCAATATGGTACGCATGCTAAAAGTGCTTTTTAAATTTTGGAGTGTGACAGCAAAAGTGAGGCTTAATGAAAGTATTCATGGAACACGGGGAGCGGGGCAAAGTCTTACAGAGAGGAGGGAGGAAGTACCTGAAAAGCAGAGAAGTGTAGGGTGTGTGTGTGTGTGTGAGAGAGAGAGAGAAATAGAGAGAGAGAGAGTGAAAGGGAGAGGGAGGGAGAGACAGAGAGTACGGGTGTGTATATATGGATGTGTGTGTTTGTGTGTGTGTGTGTGTGTGTGTGTGTGTTTTGCCCATACTGGTTACACGTCCATGTGGGTCTGTCTAGTTTTGGTTCTCAGGGATCCATGAATAGATATATCTAAAGTGTTTACCTCTGCTCTTCATACAAGCACAGAGAACTGAGTAATCAATCTCCAACAAGGAGAAGAGTCTCCTGTGAATGGGCTTTGAACCATGAGTTACAGAAGGACACTGTGAGGGAGAAGTGAGGAGGCAAAGGCCTCCACTGTGCACTGTGCAGGGAGGCATCAAGTCAATTGTTAGGAATGCCTAGTGGTATAGGGTTAGGTTATAAAGTATAATTATTCTATGTCTCTCTACTCCTCAGTCAGAATTTTCTAGAGCAGTTACTAGTACTGATCAAATTCATTCACCAGATGTTCAGGGCTTCACTTCCAAAGTTGTTTGACTCATCAGCTCAATAATACAGCTATTGTGAGTTTATATGAATGAATGAATGAATGAATGAATAAAAACATTAAGTAATTACTAAGTGTCAATCCCCAGAGATACAAAGAGAAAATTGAGGTAGCCCCTGCTCTCAAGGAAGGTCGCTGTCCTTCGTAATTAAAGAGAACCAAAATGACACCACTATGTTGGAATCCATGTACACTGTGTCTGACTGTGACCTGACCAATACAAACTCAGAAGGCTCTATCACAGGTCAGACACAAATCACATACTAATAAGAGGAAGATAACTTATATAGGAATTTCTATAAACATAAGTCAATAAATAAATACATGTTAACCAAATCCAGATATTAAGATACACAGTGCTGAGAAAATTCAAAGAAAGGATACAAATTAGGTGACAGTAGGCTAGTTGAGAAAGACTACTTAGCAGAGCAAATCTCAAATTTTGTTTTGAAGGAAATTCTAGGTTTGGAATGGTGAAGAGTCAGTGACAGAAACAGAAAGGACAACAGATGAGCCAAGTAGAGGGAGAAAGATGAGAGTCAGAACACTGTATACCTAGAAAGTTTATGGAAAATAGCTCTCCTAGACTGGGTAACCTCAGCTATGCAGGTGCTGAAAAGGACACTCGTCTACTAACCAGAACCCTTGGTTTCTAGTTCCTGTTCTACCTTTAGCTGTTTGACTTGGAGAACATCATTTAGACCTTTCCGAGGTGGACGTCTCATCTCATTAACATTTAATTAAACACACATCAATTAACAGGTCATCATTCTAGAGGTGGAGGATACAAAGACTAAAAATACAATAATACATTCCCCTCAAGGATCTTACTTTCACTTGCAAGGGGAGGGATTCAGCCTACCCTGCTTCAAATATCATTGAACTTCAGTCATTAATCAATCAAAAAGCAATATCCCATGCACTGTTCTAAGCACTGGGGGCACGAAGAAATTAAAAATCAGTTTCTACCCTCAATGGAGAATCACACTCTGATGGAGGAATCCTATTTAACTGGCTATATACAAGACATATACAGAGTAAATGGTAAATAATTTAAGAGGGGAAGACATGAGGAGTTGGGGAACAGGAAGAGGTCTCCTATTGCAGGTGGGATTTGAGTGGATTCTTGAAGAAAGCCAGAGAAACTAAAAGGTGGAGATGAGGAAGAAAAAAATATCAGACTCTGTGGGTGACCCAGTGCAAAGACACAAAGATTGAAATTGTGCCATATTTAATAAACATCCAGAAGCCCAGGTTAAATGAATTATAGAGGGTGTGGGAGTAAAGAAGGAAAGAAGGAATAAAAGCCTAGGAATCTATGAAGGGCCAGGTTGTGAGTAGTTTTAAAAGGTGACCATAGATGGTAGGAAGCTACAGGAGGGATTTACTGAGAGTGGGCAGAGCTATACTTTAGGAAAATAACTTTGAGAGTAAAGTGAATGGTGGGTTGAGTAGGGGGAGTGTTGAGGTACAGAGAGAAGGCCATTACAATAGTCTAGGACTCTAGGCAATAGGTGATGAGGGACTGAACCAGGGTCAGGGCCATGTGAAGCAAAAGAAGGAGAAATCTTTGAGAAGAGTTTGAGGGTAGAAATTGCAAGATTAGGCAACAAATTGTATAGGCAACGTGAGTGAGAGTAAGGAGACAAGGACGAAGCCAAGGTTGCAAAGCTAAGTGACTGGTAGGATCACAGTGTCCTCGACAGGAATGGGGATGATAGCAAGAAGAGAGGGTTTGGGAGAATGATAATGTGTTCTGTTTGGGGACCTGATGGGTTTGAGATGTCTGTGGGACATCCATCTCAAGATGTCCAAAATGCAATTGGTGATGCAGAATTCGAGCTAAGGAGAAAGACTATGGCTGAACACCTAGACCTGTGACCGACTAAGAGTCTAGATGGTGGATCATCAGCAAACAAAGACGCTGTGACACTTTTCCAGAAATACATTTTAGATTTCTCTTACGGGAAGTATTCTTAACTTTCCATATTCTGCAGAACGTCTTAATGTTTTTCAATGAGAATTTTAGTTTTCTTTCTTAATCTATATTCCCCTCAGTAAATCTTTGCCTCGAGCCATTGATTCTCTGATCAAAATATATATATTCAGATGTCCAGTCTCTCTCTTCTCTTGAGCCTCAGTTCATTTCTTTCATTCATCAAATAAAGGAGAAAAACTAGAACTGGCACACTGATGCATTTTCCTTCAGATCCCTCTGGAAAAATCCCTTTTTTTCAAATACTGATAAGCCTTTAAGTCTAAACTTTAGATAAAGGCAAGATTTAATAAGTCTCACTCAGCTGTAATGGGCCTCCTATTCCCATCAGCGAGACATAAAGGCATGGAATGATCAAGGAAGAAAAACACTGCGGAGCAAATTCATGATTAAGCAAATAGGAGATACAGATGTTGAGGAAATAGAATTAGACGGAAAGATGCCCCCTAGTCTTGAGTGCGCTTTAATGGACAATCACCCGAATTACTCCTCCCAGATTACAAACGGGCCATAGTGGCATCTGAATATTCAATCCTGGAAGCCAGATGTAGGGAGCGTTGCTAAGCAGTAAAGAAGAGCGCCATCACTCCGAAATTGCAGTCAATTAAATCTTTGGAATATAAAGCAGACTCATTATATGAGATTAAAATTAAGTTTACTCCCATTTTTTAAAAAGTGTTCACAATTAAAGAATATACTGACAGCCACTCAGGTCGATTCCAACCATTCTCCACTAAAGGTTTCTTCTGCCTCGTCGTGGGCCAGCAGCGACCTCAGGTTGCCCAAAGTTATGCCCGAGGAACATAAACTCTGAAGAGTCTCGCCAAACTGAAAAAGATTCGTGCAGGAGCCTAGTAACGGACTGTGCGTGTCTGTTGTCTAAAGGCTGAGCCTAGTTAAATGCACAGAGGTTCAAATCAGGCTGGCCGCCACATGATGACTTGGTTTCGGCCACAAAAGATCTTGAAAAGCATCAACCATGGCGCAGATGCATTTTTAATCTGTCTGTATTGCCGATGTGATCACTCACATTCAGAAAGGCATTGGTCTTTAAAGAATTCTAACCATCATTAATACTCTAAATAGGGGGGCAGCTAGGTAGCACAATGAGTACAGCAACGCCCCTGGAGTCAGAAGGACCTGAGTTCAAATTGGGCCTCAGACGCTTGACACACTTACTAGCTGTGTGACCTTGGGCAAGTCGCTTAACCCCAATTGCCCTGCCTTCTCCCCTCCAATAAACGAATGAATGAACAGACAAATGAATAAATAAATAGATAAATAAATACATAGATAGACAGACAGACAGACAGACAGACAGACAGATAGATAGATACTCTAAATAGGAGGAAGCTAGTGGCTTAGGGGATAGAGCACCAGGCCTGGAGTCAGGATGACCTGATTTCAAATTGGGCCTTAGATGCTTACTAGCTGGGTGACCCTGGGCAAGTTACTTAACCTCTGTTTGTCTCCATTTCTTCAACTGTTAAGTGAGAATAATAACACCTCGCAGGGTAGTTGGGAGGATCTAATGAAATATTTTTAAAAAGCAGTTGGCATGATTAGGTATGTATGTGCGTATACATACATATACATATATAGATGGATAGATAGTATGTGTATATATAAATGTTATATATGTATAAATGACATATAAATTATATATATGTGTGTCTGTGTATATAAACATGTGTATATATACATATACATATATAAATGCCTAATCCCTTCCTTTAATGAATTCTTCCTCAAAAATTAGTATTAAGGATTATTTATTACACATTTCTGCCTGAAGATAGTTACAGTTTTTACTTACTAAACTACCTTACCATCGCAAATAAAGGACTTTTAAAGTTTATGTTAGAGGAAACATGATTTAGCCTGAAGAAACTGGAATGAGGAAGGAGTTGGATTCTGATCCCACATCCAGCATTTACTAACATTGTTACCATGGGTGAATCCCTTAATTACATTAAGTCTCAATTTCCTTATTTATAAACTGGAGGTATAAAGATACCTGTAATATTAATGCTGCAGTCTTGTTTGAAAGGTAAACCAACGTATATGAGACATTTTACAAACTTAAAAAAAGATAAATATTAACTAACCTTCCTTTGCAGACTTCACTGAGATCCTTCATTAACTTTCCTCCTTTTTTCTCTTCTCTTTTTTCTCTATGATCCCGTCAATTCTACCTCCCCACAACCTCTCTCATATACATCACCTTCTCTCCACTCACTCACCCAGACCACACGCCAGGCCCTCATTCTGTCTGGCCTAAGAGACTGTAACAGTCGTCTTTCCTCTCACTCACTATCCTTTATCAGGTGAATGAAAACAACTCTCAGGGAAGTTATCCTCTCTTCTACTTTCCTAGAATAGTGGGAAATAATAACTGAAGTAGCAAAGCACCTTGAAGGTGAGAAAGAAAGCAGCATTTACCAGGGAAGTCAAACCATTATCTTTCCTTAGAACCCTTCCTTCCCTCCTTTCTCACTTCCTTTCCTTGTTCCTCCATCCATCCCTTGGATCCTTCCTTCCCTCCTTTCTCACTTCCTTTCCTTGTTCCTCTATCCATCCCTTGGATCCTTCCTTCCCTCCTTTCTCACTTCCTTTCCTTGTTCCTCCATCCATTCACAGTTTCTTCCTTCCCTCCTTTCTCATTTCCTCTTCTTGTTATTCCATCCATCTTTCTGTTCCTTCCTTCCCTCCTTTCTCACTTCCTTTCCTCGTTCCTCCATTCATCCTCAGTTTCTTCCTTCTCTCCTTTCTGACTTTCTTTCCAGGGTTTATTCCATCAAACAATGCTCTCACATTGCTGCTTTGACAATGAAGCCAGAGAGACACTATGGCAGACAGCAGAAAACACACAAAAGTAAATTGAAGGATGTCCACAGAATACAGTTATTTAAAGGAGAAATTGTGGGAAACCAAGTGGAATCCTGTTTGTCAGACAAGCAGTTAAGATCACCATGCTATGAAGCCTGATTGGTTTGGAGTTATTTGTTTGGGGCCTTGTTCAAAAGTTTCATTATTTTTAATTTTCTAGAAATGGGTGCTGAAGCGGCAAGTTAAATGACTCTGTGTAACTTGACGTATATTGAGAGATCGGAAGAACAGAAGAAACAAATTTTATTCTTAAAATGACGCTGCATAAAACTATAATTTAATAAGCCTATGGGAATTTGTGAAATAATTTGAAAAGATGTTAGATCTAAAAGAAAAGTAAATCACACAAAAACTCAAAGAAGAAGCACATATGCCCTGTTTAATTTTTTTTTTCCAATTAAGAAAAAAAATTCCTCTTCTGTGGAAATAACTTAAGACAGTCTTGGATGGAAACAGATCTTATAAACTAGGTGTCTATGTGTATGTGTGTGTGCCTGTGTGTGTGCATGCATGCATGCAATATATATTATATGTATGTAATTATATATATGTGTGTGTGTAATATTTATGTGTGTATAAGTATATGTATGTGTATTTGTACATACGTACATATACATACATGTATGTGGTGTGTGTATACACACACACACACACTATTTCATCTCTACAACAAGAAAATAACAACCCAAGCATCCTTTCTTGGGAGACTTCGTGTGTGGATGAATAGAATCTCATACAAAACACTGATATCCTAGGAACAAAGGCTCAGTTTAAAAAATCATTTAATAATTAGTTTAATACATTTAATAGTGAGGGTGTTCAGGCAGCAGTTGGAAAATGGATCAAAGTGTCTGAAAAAGATATCAGTTAACACCTGAAACATAAACAAACTAGTTCATTAATCAAACCAGAAATCAAAAACTACAATGTTATATCAGAATGCATAAAAGCAGGTGCTTATATGCAAAACTGTATGGGGCTTTTCAACTATCATGTCTGTTATTTGGTAGGTAAAGGGCAAAGTGACATAATCTAATTTTAACAGCGCACACACACACACACATACACACACACACAGAACAAACAATAAACTAAATCAAACTTCTTTCCATTTTTAAGGGCTTAAGAAAGTAATCAAAGGTGCTTGGTGTGACATTCACTCCATAAAAGGAACAATTTAAAAAAATAATAATAATTTTCTATAGAGAAGAAGGTCTCTCCTTCCATCCATTCATGTGTCCTATACACAATGCCTGGAATACACTCCTGTTTATCCCTGTATTTCAAACTCTTTCTCTCCATTCACGTCTTAGCTCAGTGAAGTCTTCCAGATTCTTCTCTCTGAGAGTAATCATTACAGTTTGAAATCATTCTAGAGTCCAGGTTCTTCACTTTTGTTTTCTTGAGCCTCAATTAGAGGCTGAAGAAGCCTCTAGACTCCTCAGAATAATGTTTTTTTTTATAATAGAAGGCAACACTACATTAAAATTGCAATTAAAGGTGTTAGTGAAAATAAAGATTGTTTTTTTTGTGTTCAAGTCCATGAACTCAAACTCTACCCACAGACCCTCTGAGGAACCTTCCGTGTGGTTCCCTCCTATGCCCCATCTCTCCTGAGCTTACTCTCTTGCTGCATGACCATGTGGCATCCTCTATCCCCTCTCCTCATCTTCCTTTCCAATTAAGTAAGCTCCTTCATTGACTGGGGGCTAACTAAACAAACTGTGGCACATGAATGTAATGGAATTTTGCCATGCTATGCTGTTAAAAAAATGAGAAATATGATGAAAACAGAGAAATATAAAAAGACTTACAGGGACTGATTTGAAGTCAGCAGAGCCAGGGAGAAAATGGACACAATGATCATAACAATGTAAATGGAAAGGAAAACCAGGAAAGTAAATTGAAAATTAATGTTGTGAAATTATAAAGAACATGGTTGACCTCAAAAAAGGGATATGAAAAGACAAAGTCCTTAGAGGTAGGGGGTCTACACATGTGAAACATTGAAAAGGATGTCGGAATTTAATAAATGTATTGATTGTTTTTGATGATTTTTCTCCTTCTTCCTCTTTATCTTTTTCCTTTCCAAAAAACCCTTTATTATAGCTCTCTGGGGGTGGGGAGAAAATCTGTCAATGTAAAGTCAAAATGTATTAATAAAATCTATTTTTAAAATCTATTTTAAAAGACTGAGCTTCCTTGAGGACTGGGGCCATATTATCTTTTCTCCTCTTGTATTCTCAGTGCTAAGCTCAGTGGCAAGAACATGGTAGATGATATTAGGATCATAGATCTGGAGCTAAAATGGATCACAGGATCCATTTAGTCCCCTCATTTTCTAGATGAAAAAACAGACCCAGAGAGGCTGGATCATTTGCCCAGAGTCGCTTTGCTGGTAAGTGTTGGAGATGACATTGGAATGCCAGTCTTCTGATATGACTTCAGCACTCTATCTACTACCCCACTGCCACTCCATGAAACTAATGGACAACAATGAACTTTCTTCTCTATATAATTTTCACACCTAAAACAGAAAAACAGGGCCCTTCAAAGCCAGCATGAATTCAATGCACCTTGTGATGATAACAGGCAAACAAGATGTCTGGAACTGAACCTGCTTTTTCTATCCTTGGACACGTCTAGCTACAATTCAACTTGTCTCCTGCTAGACGAAGCATGACCCCCCAGGAGAGCCACTACAAGGGGGTTGCTTTTTGAGCTAGGAAGCATTCTGCACTCAACGTCATTCAAAAAATGCCTTGGAGAACTCTGCAGTCATTCATCTCCACCTTTGTCTTAAAAAAAATAAAATAAAACATAGATCTGAGGCTGTCCTGCTGGGTAGGCACGATTACCTTTTTCTATGGAATTGCTTGGGGTGGGGAGAGGTACAGAAGGGGAAGTCTCCCCATAAAGCAAAGTTAGAGTCTCCCAAAATACATAAACACTACAGAAAAAGTAAAGTCCAGACATGATCCAAAATGATGATGAGCCAAATATATCACATTTTCCTCCCGAGAAGCAAATTGGTTCACCTGTTATAATTGGATGTCATCTTATCCTATGTGGCTGACAACTGGTTGGTTGTCTGGAACAAAATGGCATTGCTATGTTGAGGTCAAGGTATATGGCTGACAAGTGACCCATTGGAAGGTTCTGAGTAAAAGAATAATGCAGAACTATTAATGTGTCAACTATGAGAAGGACATCTTGGTGGGAGAGGAAAATGGGGCAAGTTAATTGCAAATCACGCTTTTTGGTGGTTTGGAGGGATCTGTACTATAGTGACAGTATGGTGTCAATATAAACAAAAAAAGAGTGTGAGAAAAACTGTTGATGTAGAATTGACAGAACTTAGCAGCTGAGTGGATGTAGGAGGTAAGAAAGATAGAAGGCAATAAAAACTTCAATTTAAACAAGCTGATTTTGAAGTTTAATGGAATATACAGGTGGACACATCTAACAGAAGAGGTCAGAACTAGAGACAGGGATTCAGGAGACATCATACTAGGATTGTCCCATAAAGGACTCCTAAAAATAGCTGCAATTGTTAAGGGAAAGAGCTTATGCAGAACAGGGAGTAGTATAAGATTCCAGACTCTATGGGTTCAGCTGAGTGAACTCTCTGCAAGATATCTATAAACTCCTCCAATCAACCAATATTCTGTTTTCTAGACTAGTCATTTCCAATTCCTTCCAGTGATTTTCACACTGTGTTGTTTCCATTTCTTCCTTTTGTTCTCCTGTTTACTCTTCTCTTGTTTTGCTCCTGTTTTGTCAATATATTGCTTAAAATGAAATTCCCAGAACTGAATATAATATATATCTAATCTGATCAGGGCAAAATACAGTAGGATTTTTACTTCCATCATTCTGGGAACCCTGCATCTTTTAATGCAGCCTAAGACTGAATTAGCTATTTGTACTATAGGCTCACACTGCTGATGCATATTAACTTTCCAGTCTACTAAAATGAAGTTATTTTTTAACATGAGTCATTGGCTAGTCATGTCACATATACCATCATATGCTTTGGCCTTTTGAACCCTGGTACAGGAGTCTGCATTTTTTAAATAAAATTCCATTTTATTATTTGAGGAACAATATTCTAGACATGAAGATTTTTTCTGTTGTTGTCCAAAATGTCAACTATATGTCTCAGCTTCATTGGCACGTGCAAATACAACAGCATGCAACAAATAAAGGAACAAAGTCCTGGGGAAGGCAAGAGGGGACAGGGTTGAAGTGCATGCAATAGCATTGAGGAGGAGTCAAGGAGCCTCTTCCACTGAGAAAAAGTTGGAATGAATGAATAAGTGAATGCATAGAATGAATTTATTAAGCATTTAGTATGTGTTAAACCCTGGAGATGCTAACAGCAAAGTGAGACAGTCCCTAATCTCAAGGAATTCATATATCTATATCTATATCTATATATCTATATATCTATATATATATCTATATCTATATATCTATATATATGAAAGACACAGAAAAGAGAGTTCAGGTGCAGGGTAGGTAGAAGGGCAAGGAAGTCCAAAGTATCCAGCACTGGGTAAGATAGCACGGCCCAAATGAAGCCCTTTGGTTGCATCAATAAGTCATATGACGGTGACAAAGGGTCTGGAAGATGTAGAGTCAGTCTGGAGGGTGTGGAGTCAGGACCAGGTAGAGCAGATGATAAAGCCTTGTATTCTTCCACCTTCCTGGAAGAATTATAGCTGGCAGATCCCAGCAGATCCATGCCCTGTGAGTAGCCATGTTACTCATCTCTATTGGCCATCCCACTATAGTCCAGATGATCCCTAGGCCTGGGAGAGGTTAAAAAAATTGGGAGAAAATGGGTGAAGGCAATAAAGAGCATTAAGGTATGGAAGAGAGGAAATGAGAAAGCTCATGATGAAGAGCCACCATCTTCTAAGTGAAATAATAAGAGAAATCATATGCTATAAGGGAGGGGCAGGAGTGGGGTCAAGAGTAGGATTATGAAGGGAGTGGAAACAGTCTGGAAAAGACTCTCAGCAGGGGGAGATAGGGAAACACTCAGATCAATCATGTATGACTATTTGAAAACCATATCAGGAAAACTTATGAAATTCAAGCACGTTTATTTGGCACCTACCTTTAGCAAGGTCTTAGAAAAACAGATGTTGTTGAATGTTGACATAAATAAAGAAAAATGAAACACCTGTTTTTACTTAGTCAAATAATACATTTGAGGCAGCATGAAATAGTGAATACCCCTTAGAGCCAAGAAGACCTAGGTTCAAATTCCTCCTATCACATCTACTGACTATGACCCCAGCCAACTAATTTAATCACTTAGTGCTCCAGATAACTGTTTTAAGACCACACAATGAAAAGGCGGCACACTGGTAAATGGAGTATCCTCATCCAGGAGTTCCATATACCAGTGAAATCACGAGTCCAGTCTCGGTCCCCATCCCTGTATCAAATGAAATGTAAACTAAATCCTAGTAGTAACAAAGCTTGTGCCATAGCTGCAAAGGACTGTTAGATCTCAAAGGTTAAAAGCCAAACAAATGTATGATTTGCATCGCCATGTCCCAGTTTCTATAACATAGAAATGATTTCATAATGTCCTTTTTCTACATTGCCGTTGAAATGGCAGTTTTTATTTGTAGAGAACTTTACAGTAACAAAGCATCTTTCATATATATATGTATATACATACACATGCACACATATACACATACACATAAGTATGTGTATATATTCTTTCTTTCATATATGCATATAACAATTTTATGTGCATATAATACATTATAATATATGTGTATAATATCTAGGTCCATATTTTATATTGTATCTATATGTACATACATATCTCTCATTCTCTCTCTCTCTCTCTCTATATATATATATGTATACATATATATTCATTCATTCTTATTGGAACCTCAGAAAACGACCTTGTTGAGAGGGTAGTATAAATATTCTCTTCCTCATTTTAGGGAGGAAGAAGCTGAAGATCAAAGGGGTCCATGTACTGCCCAAAGGTCACAACGCTGGCATCCCGGGACGCATCTCACTTCAGCCAGATGACCCGAATTCATCAAGGGAGACTAGGCGCTTTCTTTCTTTTTGTTTGTTCAATTTTATTTTATTTCCAGTTCCAAATTCTGTCCCTCTTCCTCCCCCTCCCACTGAGAAGGCAAAAAAAAGCAAAACCCAACTAGGTCCTTTCTTATGAGTTCCTGGCCTCCTTACTTTCTCCCACTAGAAGGCTGCTGGGAGCTCTTAGAACTAAAAATCATGTGATTTGGAGAAGTCAAACTCAGCTTTCATCTTGTATGCAAAAGCCACAATCGCTAGAATGTTACTTGGTTATCTTACCTTGTAGTGTTCACGCTAAGCATAAGCAAAAAGACAATTGTGAAGATAACTCAAGTTAAATGGCAAAATCTATTTCAGCAGAAGGGAAAGCCATGAAGAATATGTTAAATCTATCAAACCAAATAAACAAATATTTAAATATTCAATGATTTCAATGTGAAGGTGGGAACAACATTAGAAAAAATATGTGGAAAATATTTATAATTAAGAAATGAAAGATGCCAAAGGCTTATAAGTTACTCCTAAGCTTCCAGATGATAGATCACAAACACCTTCTCAGAAAATGTACTCAGAAGTCTTGGACAAAGTGTACATTGAACAATGATTATCTTTTTTAATGAAATGAAAAATATACTAATAAGTAGGTCAGGATGGATTACTGACTGATGTGGGGGTCTTTTCAGATCTGTTACATGCATGAAGTTCCACTTCTGACCAGTCTGAGCAAAGGTCCGAAATCTACATCAAATTAAAAGTATAGGGGGGCGGAGCCAAGATGGCAACTGGAAAGCAGTAACTGGCGTGAGCTCCCCACCAAGTCCCTCCAAAAACCTATGAAAAAATGGCTCTGAACCAATTCTAGAACTACAGAACCCACAAAGGGGCAGAGGGAAGCAGA
>CM053626.1:26897747-26922202 GCA_028646595.1 Phalanger gymnotis | reverse complement strand
TTGCCTGCTGAGGAGGTGAAGGTGACAGTGTAGATAGCTTGAGGTGAGAAGAGGTTTGGACCGGCCTTTGCCTCCTCATTAGTCTCCATACATCTAATCTCTCAACTCTCTGATCAATCCCCTACATGGATGCCAATATTATTTTCCTAAAGCGCAAATCTGACCATGTTACTCCCCTGCTGAACAATCTCTACGGGTTCCCTTTTACTTTTAAAATACAATTTTAAATTTTTGTAATTTAAATTTAAAATATAATTTTCTTCTAATCTTGAAAAAAAAATTAAAAGTATAATGATGATGAAAAGTCATTGTAGACAAACTCTAATCTGACTTATTAAATTTGCCAATACAAATAAATGCAAAACACATAGAAGAAATAAATATTTGTTGTTCCTTTCAGAATTTTAACTGACTAAAAGTCTTCATGAATAAATGAAGGAAAATAAATTTATGAAGTGTTTACTATGTGCCAAGCACTGTTCTAACCTCTGAGGAAAGAAACAAAAGAGAAAAATGAAACAGTCCCCGTTCTCAAAGAGATTCCATTCTAACGCTGGAGATGCCCCATACAGAGGACTGATTCATAGGGAAGGCATCATGGTTTGGAAAGTCACAGATGTGGTGAATGGAACCACAGGGGAGTAGATTGATACGTCCCTTCAATACCAATGACAGCATTTATTTGATTATGGTTCCAATACTAATAAGAGGCAGGAAGAAAAAAAGGGAGTGGGGCAGGGTGTGCATGTGGCAATAAGGAGGCTGGCAAGGAGATAAACTAGAGAAAAGGAGGGTCGAGAAGAGTCAGACATGACTGAAAAATGTGAATCATGAAAGTGAATCATGGCTCTAACCTATTTGAGGCACTTGCAGTTCAGGACAGTCAGGCCCTAGGATAAGAATTCTAGAAATAAAAGGATTAAATAACTTAAGGGACTAGTATAAGTCCTTCGGGGCATAGTCTGTGGTCTGGCTATCAAGGCAGTGAGTAGATGGAACAACAGATAGGTCAAAACAACCAAGAAATCACCTTAGTTCCCACACAGGTGTGCTCCTAGTGTGGAGAAGGAGAAACATGGCTGCCAAGGACAACATTGGTTTGCAGTATAAATTCATCTCTGGAAAGTGGTAGAGATTTAAAAACAAGGTAGCCTTACAAACCATCAAAAATAGTGTAAAGGGGAGGGAGAAAAGTCTATGAAAATCTGTGTATATAATCCAAATTAATCTGAAAACATTTATTGATGAAATTCAGGAACCAAAAAATGGATGAATAACTCAAGAGCTCCACCAGAGTTTCTATGACAATCTTCATTAACAGTGTAACTTCCATATTTGGTAGTTATGAACTGAAACCCTAATCTATAACATGTTAGATAAAGAAGCAGAAATAACACTAAAGAAGATTAATGAGGGAAGAATGGTTGAACCAGAACAAATACACACAGAAAAAAAATCTATGTGGTAGGCGAAACTTTTTTTTGTCAGTATCATCATATTCATTTAAAGGTAGCCAAAGGAATAAAAGATAGAAAATGATTGGAAAAGATCATAATTTCCAATAAAAAGGTAATCCACACAAAGTCACCTCAAAATTATAGGTTCCCTAAAGGGCATAACCAGGTTGTGTGTTATTAGAGGTGCTGACTTCTATTCAAGAAGCGGCATAAAATATATTTCAGAATTCAATGAATCCATGATCTCGGCGATATGGCCACACTCTTTATCAGCGCAGGTTTCATCATATGTACCCTCTCCCTCTGTGCTATCCTAGTCCCTCACTTCCCATAAATCACTGCTTTACCATGGGGGATTTATCCCACTTGTTGAAGACTTTTCTTTCTACATGGTTTCCTATTCCATGGGGCCTGGAGTCAGGAAGACCTGATTCAGACTTTTCCTGGTTATGTCACCCTGGGCAACTCGCTTAACCTTTGATTGTCTCAGTTTTCTCATCTGTAAAATGGAAATAACAGCCCCTACCTCCCAGGGTTGTTGTCAGGATCAAATAACATAATAATTGTTAATGCTTAGCATAGTGGTTAGCACCCAGTAAATGATACATAAATGTTTGCCATTAGCCATTATCTAGTATTAATGTACATATATTAATATTACATATAATCTCTCTTCCTTATGTGACCTTTCCATCTTTTTCCTATCAATTAGTTCTTCGATACTATCTTTTGCTTCATTTCTTACACACAAGTCTCTATTTGTTATATGGTTCAGTCTACTTATACTCAGTATATATTCGCTCTGTGTCTCTCCATTGTTTTTTGGGTCACCTGAAATTTTGATCCTTTGGAGATTATGATATTTCATGATATTTCAGTCACACGGCATCACCAGAAGAATGTTGTTGTTAAAAGGAAGTGTTTTTACTTCACGAAATATTTTAGAGCATTAAAATCATGGGATAGTTGCTCATACGTGCAATGCCGGCAGCTCTCTTGGGCTTGAGTTAACTCTGGGACCAGTTCAATGTCCATCTGAAGTAGCTGGTATTATATATGCATAAATATAAATATATATGTATGTATGTATCTATGCATGTGTGTGTGTTCATGTGTATAACCCAGGAAATGCAATTTGGCAAAAGGAGGTAGGCCAGGGATGCACTGAGAGGGAAGATCCATATGGCCAGTCCAAATCTAGGGCTTTCAAAAGAACCTGGAGGAAGGCTTCTAGCATACTGGAGTCTACAGAGGATTTATGGGAGAATTCTGATAAGAGTAAAACAGATAGGTTATATTTGGTGTCATTGGAGGGAGTCTTTTCATCAAACCAAGGGTCCCTGATCTACAATGCCTAATATGCATTTTTTAAAAAATTTATCCACAAATTTAGATTTCAATATAATTGGTTTCTTTTGTAATCTTCTGTATTTTATTTTATTCATTCAAAACATTACTCTGAGAAGGGGTCTATAGGCTTTAACAGATGGTTAAAGGGGTCGTACACAGACAAATATATGTGCATATGTGTGTGTGTGTATATATATATATATATATGTATATATATTTATGCGCAGATACATTTTATCTAATAGAGACACACATATCCCTTGGGTAGGATCTATTCTCTTTGGTTTTGATTTGGTTTTTGTTAAGACTTTACTTTGGCATACAGAATGTCCTCCACCAAAGCAGAGCAGCATCTACTTTGCACCTCATACAACTGCCTGGGTTGCTAAGAGTGAACATGACTCCCCAGGTCACACAGCCACTGTGCATCCCAGGGAGAACCCGCACCCAAGTCTTCCAGACTCTGAGCCATCTCTCTTCCTGCTGTATCTCTTTATGAGTGGAACAACAATAACAATGTACATTTATATAACACTTTATGGTTTACCAAATGCTCTATACCATCTCATTGGATGGCTGAAGACACTGGGAATGCCGTTCCAGACGAGGTAAAACATAGGCAGAGGGGTTGGAAAGAAAAATTGTGTTGAGGGGGGGGGGTAATAGTCAATGAACAAATGAATGAAAGAAACGAATGAAAGGACTAAGACAAGTTCTGGGATACAAACAGAAAACAAGACAGTCCAGGTCCTCAAGGAGATCACATTCTCCTAGTTCAAATCTGGCCTTTCATCTAATTGATGGCTACAGAGATGGAGGAATCTTGGAAAATAGCAATGGAAAGGATCAAATTGCCATGAGTATTGACACTGCCAAATGTGGATGTGTTACATACATAAGATAATTGAAAGTTTGTCATTAGGTTCACTAATGCCTTTAATATCACAGTTCTTCAGGAAATAGAAATGAATGAACTCTAGAAAATAAACACTTGAGAAAGCCACCTTCGCATTGGTCATCTTATAGGATCCTAAATGTTCATCTACTGAAAGGAAACTTGACTACTAAAATCTCTAGAAAAACAAACCTATAGAGAAAACTTCATGATTCTTAGTGGATCTTTCTCTTCAACAAGTAACTTGATTTAAAACTCATGCATATTGGGGCAAACAGGCCTTTGAAAATCCTCAATGAGATGGTTTATTCATTAGGGTTTTGCTCTAGCCACATTGCAAGTTTTTGTGGCGCACCTTTCTTTAAAAGTTGATGTGACAGATTACTGTAATTTTCAGTTGCTAAATACTTCTGTCAAGCCCCTTAAGGCATTTTCAGAATTTAGTTCTTGGATTTGTCAGAATGACTTCCAGGCTCTCCTTTTTGGTGGCAATGAGGTGAGCAACAGCTTGAAATTGTGATTCATTCCTGTTGGACTTTGTGTCAGAAACTTGCAGGAAAAAAAAATGACTAATCCATACTAAAAATGGCGACAGGCACCATGAACAAAATCTCATTCAACCTGTTAATTAAAGTTCCAATGCGAGAATCATTAAATCTAAGGTCAGTTTTAAAATTGTATTTATTTTAAAAATAACAACTGCTTTAGAAACATGAGCTGGGTGGTTTTTTCTGTTTAATATTTTAGAGAACTTCTCTAAAACACTTCATTCAGTACCAAACTTTGCCATACTTGGATGCATATTTAAATACATGCCAATGTATACAGATATACAGGGAACTAACAGCTCTGTCAGTTACAGAAAGTTAGAAGTAGAAGGATGTTAAAATTCATTTAGACCAACAAATTTCATTTTATACAAGGAAATGGAGGTCCAGAGAGTCAGTCATTCAACAAGCCTTTAAGCACCTACTATGTGCTTAGAATTGAGGATACGAAGAAAGTAAAAATAAAATAAAATAAAATCCTTGCTTTCAAGGAGTTTACAATCTAATAGCACATAGCAGGAGTTTAATAAATGCTGACTGAATGAATTAAATAATGGAGGAGATAACTTAGAAACAACTATGTACAAAGTATATACAGAATAAATGGATAGACCACTGGGTCTGGAGTTAGGAATACTGATCTTCCTGAGTTCCTGTTCTAGACGCTTACTAGCTCTGTGACTATGGGCAAATCACTAACTCTGTTTGCCTCAGTTTCCGGATCTGTAAAATGAGCTGGAGAAGGAAATGGCAAACCACTACAGGATCTTTGCCAGGAAAACCCCAAATGAGGTCACAAAGACTCTGACTCAACTAAAAAATGACTACATAACAATCACCAAGGACAAGCACTAACATTTAGGGATTAGAAAAGATATGTGAAAGATTATGTTTTAGCTTGGACTTGAAGGAAACCAGAGGAATCCAGGAGAAAGAGATAAAGAGGAAGAGAACTTTAGGCTTGGGAGACAGTCATTGAAAATGACTGGAATCAGGGGATGGAGTATCGTATGGGAGAGCCAGAAGGAAGGCCGATGTTACTGTGTCAAAGAATATGTGGAAGGATGTAAGGTATAAGATGTCTAAAAGTATAGAAAGAGGCCAGTTTATGAAATACTTTAAAAGTCAAATAGAAAATTTTATATTTGATCTTGGAAGTAGTGAGAGCAACTGCAGTTTATTGAACAGAGAAGTGACATGGTCAGATATAGACTTTAGGAATTCAATTCCACAATGGAGTGGAAGACAGACTGCAAAAGGGAGAAATGAGTCAGGAAGATTAGGGAAATGGGGAAGGGGCTAGAATATAAGCTTCAGGAGGGCAGAGATTGTGTCTTATCTAAATTGCGTATCTATCCTAACAGCTAATGGAGTACTCTATGTACAGTAAACACATAATAAATCTCTGTTAAGTGGAATTACCCAAGGTCACACAGTCAGTTAACCAACTGGCAAAGCCAGGAGAACTCAATCTTATGACCCTCTGTAGTTGAATACACTTTCTACTCTGAAATACTGCTCAACCACAAAAGCACAAAATTTCAAATGTTGAACTACTCTCTCAACCCCGACTCACATTGGAAAGGTACCCAGAGTGGAGATCTCCCCTCCTGGTTCCAGGTCTAGCCCTGAAGGACTAGACAGGGTTTATGTGAGGGAAAAATAGTTCTGTACTCCTCTCTCCTAATGAGAGAGCAAAGAAGATTTCTTTTTTCACCACAAAATGGTGAAACCTAATTAGATAATCCTCTAATAGCCTTTTTATCTTCATGGTTGCTATGGCTATAAAATCTTCTATTGTTTTACAAACATAAGAGTCCCCTTTTACAAGAATATTAAAAACCTCATTTTTATGTAGTCAACTGGTTTTTAAAAATCACTAAAAATAGAGACAGAGAGCTCATATTCTATACACTTCTTGGTAAAAATGCAAAAATTTGATCTGTTGTGGAAAAATTCTTGTTAAATTCTAAGCATTGCCATCATTTTATTTTTCCCAACAAAAGATGACCCTTCATGCTCAGAGACCTCTCTGCTAAGATTTTACAAAAACAGAAAGTTAGTACATGAGTTGGTAGTTGCTTGTATCTTTTCATTTAACACTTCCAATTAAAAAAATGTCCTTTATAATCTTTTCTATTCTTTTGGAACCTACCTCTCTTTAAACTATTTTTAAAACTCATCCAATTGATTTTAGTGTTGTGTTTCTTCTAGCCAAGAATTTAAAATTTATCTATTTGGTAATTTGTCCTGACTTTAACTTCTTAAGGGGCATTTGTATTTCCAGATAAAGAACATTATGTCCTGTGGGTAGTAGCATCCAAATGCAGTAATTCTTTTGCTGATGAAAATAGGGCGATATAAAAACAATGACAGATCTGTTTTGTTTTGCACCAATTTGTTGTCCTAATTCCAGTTTTGTATGCAAACACTCTAAGGGTGATCTGGCTTAGTGGGGTATCACGCCTTCATGGAGGTGATAATGTCTATATTCTTACTGCATCATTTGCAAATGAACTTACACTACAAACTGGTAGTGTTTTTGGATCCCATGACCCTCTGCTTCTCATGGAGAGAAAATGATGCTGCAGAAATATTGCTGAATATGGAGTCAGGAAGTCTTGGATAAGAATTCCACTTTCAGACATCAATTAGATGTGCGACCCTGGGTTAATAATTCCAACTCCTAGGGGCTTCAAGTATAATCAAAGGTTTAGACTAGATTATAAGATGGTCCTTTCCAACTCTAAATTTATTTTCTTAATTGTCCCATTAAGTAGGATTTGTGTCTGCTGAACAAAGAAACATGTATACAGGTACCTATTAACTAAGGGAGCAGAAATGAACCCTGCAATATGAAAAGGCATTCAGTTTAGGATAATATTGAACATAATTGCCAAGGCCTGATATTTTTCCTGTTGTATGTTACAAACTCATATAACTTCATGTTCTAGAGTTAAAATAAATCTGTCGTTTGATAAATCCACAGACATTTATTAAGCATTTGCCATAAGGCAGGAACAGTGTTTTAACACCAGAAAGCCAAAGACAAGTGTAAAAGAGCTTGAGTCATCAAGGACTGCTGTTTGGCTGTACATTTATAGGTATAAAAAATCAATTAAAGTGATTTTTGAGGGGGAGGGAAAGCTGAAAGAAAAATGACATTAAATGACTTTTACAAAGTCATAAAACCAGTAAGAAGCAGACTTAAAATTGGAACCTTATTATAAGCCCTCACTTCTAGTCTAGCATTCCATCTATTACATCCATTATCTTCATATCTTGGAAAAGCAAAAGCACAAAATTTCAAATGTTGAACTACTTTCCCAACCCTGACTTACTTTGGCATGGTACCCAGAGTGGTGATCTCCTTGGATTACATTGGAAAAGCCAACTACCTAGGACTCAATGGCTTGATTTCTAAAGTGAAGTATACACGCCCCTTAGATTGTGAGTTCTTCTAACTCTTAAATATTATGAAGCAACATATTACTATTACTAAAATTGCCTACTGTTGATGTTATTAGGAGATGGATAATCTTTACACTAACCACAAAGACTATCTAGTTAAGTAACAAATACAGACAGGGACAAAATTTATTTTCAATATCACAAAATATCAATGTCAGACAACAAGCCAATAATGAAAATACTCAGATAATACTAAACTGCTGACTTATTGAACAGATACTAGACAGAAGTCAGTCAAAATGGATGGTGTCAAGATTAGCGGATTGCTTTCAACAATAGCTACAGCTCCAATTATGCCTCAAAAAAATCTTAGAATATGGAAAACAAGGCAAAGAATGACTAGTGTATGTAGCCTAAAGAAAAAAAATGCATTTGATGAATTATTTTGCTTTCAACATACTAATTTACATTGTTTTTTCACTTTAAACAGCAATTAATAGTGCCATTTCTTCTACTTAGTCTGTCAATCTATGCAAAACCCAAAAGACAAGCAAGGAAATGAATGTTTTCATATATTATAAATCAACATCTATTTATTGGACTACTGTAAAATTGTGACAAAGGACATTAAATGGACCCGAAGTTACTCAAATGTGGCAAAGAAAACTGGACTTTCAGTGCTAACAATGTGACAAAATTAGTTTTAGAATGCAGACAGTTGAACATAAAATGCAATTTATAACAAAGACATTAAAATTTTAATCTATTTTAAAACACACCCTTCGAATCAAGAAAACCTAGGAGGCCAGCTATCTTAATTTCTGATTTTTATACAGCTATAGGCTTGTTAAATCAATGACCATGAAAATTAGTTTCATTTTCATCTCTGAACATATATTTTAATGCTGCATTTTTCCTTTGGAAATATATCTTGCCACCAGATGGAGTGCACCCCTTACAACAAATTTTAGGAAAAGCATCATAAAACCAGTTACATTAGCAATATTTGTTTTACCTATTTTAAGAATAATATGAAATGAATGAAGTGGCAAAGATAGAATGAGGCTGAATTTCAGACAGCTTAATTAGGCAATACCACCAGCTACTACTTACATTCTTATTGATAAAATGGACATTGAAACAACTTCATGTTGACCATACCACCTCTATTTTTCTGAAGACTGTATTTCTTATATAGCATATACAATAGACCCAAGATGCCTTTAAGACAAGACCTCTTTCAGCTATGCTCTGAAGCATAGGTTGTTTTCTTATGATCAGGAAATAACAGGGACATAGAAAAGCAAATTCTGAGAAACAGAAACAAGGGAGTCTTTATGCTTCCCATGTATTCTCTCTCTTAAACAATCCAATCAAGAGTCCTTTTTAAATGAAAGGCATAGCTCTGCACAGCTTCTCCCCAAAATAATACTTGCTGCAAATGAATCATGTCAAAATGCTCAATTAACCATGCTCTCCCAAGTTGATATTCCATAGGGCAAATTATTCACACATATTCCCTTGTAGACATGCTCAAAAATAGGGCTGTAAAGGACTAAAATATTTATTGGTCTAAGAGCTTGAGTCATCAAGGACTAAATATTGGACTAAAATATTTATGGATTTAGAAGCTGCTTGGAAATCAGCTGTATTTTTAAATTATTATTATTATTATTAATTATTTTTATTATTATTATTCCTAGGTAAAAGAGAGGCAGGATATACTAGGAGACAGTAGCTGACCTGCTATGTCTCATGGAGACCTGGGAATAAAAAGGTATGGAATTTGAAAAAAAAAGCAAAAAGAAGGCATCATCTGAGATTAAATAAAGGTTGTGACAGTGGGATAGACCAAAAATGACTGAACCATTGACAGCAATAGAAAGATTAGGGAATGATGATTTCCCAAGCAAGATAATGAGCTCAACTTTTGACAGGTCAAATTTTAAGTGTTTGGAGGACATTCATGTGATTTTTAGGCAGCTTGAGATAGGAATTGGATAGAAGGCAATGGATAAATCTGGTGATCATTCAATTAAATTAAATTCATCATACATTTATTATGTGCCTACTCTGTGCAGAGAACCATGCTAGATAATGTAAAGATAAGCTAGGAGTCTAACTTTAGCAAGAGACCTATGAGATATAGAGATATACACGATTAGTGCAATAGAGAGCACAAACAAAATGCTTTGTGAGGTCCCTAGAGAAAAGCTTGCTGATGAATGGAAAGACCACAGAAGATTTCATGTAGGAGATGGAATCAGAATTAGGTTTTAAAATATGGGACAGAACTAAATAAACAACGAGGGAGAGGGAGGACATTCTGGGACCAGGAAATGGTTGAGTAAAGACACTAAATTAGGAAAGCATCAGGTAGCAATCAGCAGGAAGCTAGAGTGCATTAACGTAAGCTAAGTTTTAGACAAAACTGTAAAGACATATTGGGGAGGGTCTTTAGTGCAGGGTAATTGATTTTGGACTTTAATCTATATTCTACAGGTAGGTATTGAAGAGGGGAGCTAAGTGGCACAAGGGGGTCAGAAAAATCTGAATTCAAATCCAGCCTTAGACACTTACTAGATGTGTGACCTTGAGCAAGTCACTTAACCCTGTTTGCCTCAGTTTCCTCATGTATAAAATGAGCTGCAGAAGGAAGTAGAAAATCAGTCCAGTATTGTTGCCAAGAAAACCTCAAATGGGGTCACAGAGGGTTGGACATACCTGAAATCACTGAACGAAGATAGCGAAGATTTTTGAGATGAGGAATGCCATTAGACCTTTGCATAAGGAAGATTATAGACTGACAGGAGAGTGAAGAGCAGACTGGAGAAAGAGGCAGGGGGATCTGTCAGGAGATTCAGAAATAGTTACAGTGAATCATAACAAGGTCCTATACTATGTTGATGGCAATATGAATGCAGCGAAAAAGACAAGTCTAAGAATATTATGAAGGCAGAATCAATAAGGAGACAAGGAAGGAATAATGAGAGGGAGAGAAAAATCAGGCAAGTAGGGTGACTCAGAAGCCAAGTGAGGAGAGCACATGGGAGCCTTCTCCTGTGGGTGGGCCAAGAGTGCCGAATGAGGCCGAGCATTGGAGAGAGATGAAGACTGGAAAAGAAGTCAATATAACTGTTAATTAGCAGCTTTCATAGATTATTTATGAAGAAGATAGACTGCAAAAGATTGAGAAGAGAATGGGTTGGTGACACCACATAAAAATATCTGAATAGAACATAAACTCAAACTGCATAAGTGCTTGGAAAGAGTGAGGGGGTGGGGAACAAGGACTGACTTTTCAATGCAAGGATGTATGACAAGGAAGACAAATTAGAGGAGACAGAGAACTGCAAGACAAGCCACTTTCTCCCCCTGGAAGATGCTCCATACTTGTACCTATCCTGTGACTGGTGAGTCCCTTAGGGATCCTCCACTTTAAGAAAGTGTCTAGGCCAGCCCCATGCTCCCACCTTCTCTCCTCTCAGCTCTTTTCCTCCATTCATGTGTCCAAAAACAATTGCCTTTCAGCTCCCCTATTAGAATGTAAGCTCCTTGAGGGCCAAGACTATAGGTTTTTTGCTTGTGTTTGTATTGCCAGGACATAGCAGAGTGTTGGGCACTTTGAAAGCCCTTAATCGATGCTGTTGACTTGTTGATTTGAACAGCCCAAGAAGTAGGAGGAAAAGCCAGGTTGCCCTTCTATGATAACAGAAGCCACAGACACCAAGGAAAGAGAAATAATATTCATTGAAAGAGAGAGTTTGTAAAAGAGGAAGAGAAACTGAATGAAGGCATTATTTTGGGAAAGAGAAACTCGGGGAAATCTTAGATTACTTTTAGTGGTCTGGGGAGGATGATACACAAACTGAAGAGAATGAGGACAAAAATGACGAAAATAACTCATTCAAGAAGCTTGGCCATGAAAATAAAATATACATGGGGAAACTAACCAGAATGGTGAAACAGGTTTGAATTAACTTCAAAATGTAAGAAAAAAAATGTGTAAGTCTAAAGAAGAAGCCAATGTACATGGAAAAATGGAAAATGTTGCAAAGACAAAGGATAAGTGTATAAGTGGAGGGCGGCTAGATGGCACAGCGGATAGAGCGCTGGACCTGGAGTAAGGAAGACTTATCTTCTTGAGTTCAAATCCGGCCTCAAATACTTACTAGTTGTGTGACCCTGGGCAAGTCACTTAATATTGTTTGCCTCAGTTATCTCCTGTGTAAAACGAGCTACAGAAGGAAATAGCAAACCATTCCAGAATCTCTGTCAAGAAAACCCCGGACGGGGTCATGAAGAGTCAGATATGACAGAAAGGACTGAACAACACCAAAAGTACACGAGTGTATATAACAGGATATTTTAGAAAGCAAGATGCAATCAATTCCAAAACACAGAGTAGGAAATCATTTCACATCCAAAACATTTTTTCAATATGATGTAGCTACTATGTGTTAGGCACTATGATAGGCAATCAATGATAATTAATTAAGCACTTATTATGTGCCATATTTTGCTAAGCACTGAGGATAGAGGCAAATGAAACAGTCTCTATTCTCAAGGAGTGTACACACATGAACATTTATTGACATGATGATTTGAGGACAGGAAAATGCTAACAAATGAGGTTGTGGGTGAGAAAGTTTCCCATGGAAGGTGGCGTGAGTCAGTTGATCAACCAGTATTCATCAAGCGCTTATGATGTGCCTGGAGTTACTTTAAATCCTGAGGATGCAAAGAAATGCAAAAACAAGTCCCCTGCTTTTAAGGAGTTTACATTCAAATAGGGAAATGACATGAAAATGAATAGGTACATACCAGTTATATATGAAGGACACTTCCCCTTAGATAGCCAAGCTCTAGCAGCTGGCAGGAAAAACTGGGAAAGGCCCCCTGCCGGAGATGCCAGTTAATGATAAAGCTAGCATTTATATCATGTCTTACTGTTTAAAAGGTGTTTTACAGATGTTGCCTTTTTCAGTGCCAAAAGCAGTCCTGTGAGGTAGGTACTATTATCACCTCCACTTTATAGATGAGAAAACAGAGGCACAGTGTTTAAAAGACTTGTCCACTGCCACACAGCCAGGGTTTGAGGAAGAATTTGGACTCAGATATTCCTGTTCTAAATCCCATGCTCTATCTAGTGTGTGGTCTGAGTCTTGAGAGAAACTAAAGATCCTAAGAGGTGAGATGGAGGTAAGCAGGGAGAGCATTCCAGGCACAGAGAAGAGCTACTGCAGATACCTGGAAATGGGAGACAGAGACTCCTCCATGAGGAACAATGAGCCCTATATGGCTGGATCATAGAGTGTGTGAACGTCTAGAACAGCAGCAAGGGGCCAGAATGTAGAGACTTTAAATGCGAGGAGTCGAACCTTGAAGAAAGCTAACTGAAGGGCAGACATGCCAAGGTACACAGCTCAGAACTGCAATGCCAAGTCCAGAGAAGCATCACCGGACCACCTCAGCCAGAACATAGACAGCATGAAGGGAAACCTAGGAAAGAAGGAGGCAGATTCTAAAAGGCTCTAGATGCCAAGTGTCATAGTTTTTTTCTTAATTCCAGAGGCAGTGAGGAGCCATTGAAAGAACCTAAACAAAGGAGAACAGATACAGCCTTGTTTAGGGAATGATACTTTGATAACAGACTAGGAGATGGCTTGGATAGATGAGAGGGCTTGAACCACAGGGGCTGATGTGGAAGGGTAAGTCAAAGGATTGGTGTGCATATATTTGGGAGGTAGAAACAAAAAACTTTATCAATTGTATGTTTGCTGTGGGAAGGTTAAGCATAAATAGTCAAGAATGACTCTAAGATTTTAAACAGAAGGGAAATAATATGAAATAAATCTAGACTGGGGAAAGTGTAGCACCCTCAACCTATAGAGACATCCCTTCCTTTGAATGGTCAAGAAAAAGTTAAAGTAATGATTTTTCAAATAAAGGAGTTCCCAAATTAAAAAAAAAAAAAAAAGAACAATTCAGATCCAGATTTAAGCTTTCATCAGAGCCTTGTTTACGGAACTAGGATCTTCCTACACCTTCTGGGAACTGCTTTAGATCTCTTAGGAGAGTACAGATTGGAACTAATTCAGTGTGTAGAGAATAACCTTATTCTTCAGTTGATCCATCAGAAACTATAATCTTTATGTTTTCTACTAAAGGTATTTATAGTTCTAGAGTACCCAAACTGTCTCAATTATTTGATAGGCTACCTTACTATATATCTGAAATTTGCTTAAATTTCATCAATTAATCTATATATCATTTTCCTTAATATATTTATTTCATTTTACGTAAGTTTACTCAAACATCATTTTTGGTTTCTCAGCATTTATCATTCTCATTTCTTACAGGACAAGAGTAATCCATTCCAGTTAACATACCATAGCATACCACATTCACCATCCAGTACCATGATTGTTTAGTCATTCTCCCAGATTATGGGCATCAACTCTATGTCCAGTCCTTAGTTACCACAAAAGGGCTGATCTAAATGGTTTGGCAAGTATTTGTCATTTCTTTTTCTTGCTAACTTCCTTGGGAAGTATATGTATAATAGTAGGAGAAAAGACATGGACAGTTTAGCCACTTTCAAGAAATAACTCCAAATTGCCAGAATGGATGGACGCTTTCATAGTTCAATAGCCACTGTTTTAGTAAGTAACCTTATCTTTTCACAACCTTTCTAACACTGAGTATTCCTATATTTTGTCAACCTTCCCAATTTTATTGGGGTAAGATAAAATATCATACTTGTTTTCATTTGTCTTCCTCATATTGGTGATTCCAAGAGACATTTCATATGGCTATCAATAGCTTGCAATTTTTAAAAATTTAATTGTTTGTTACATTTTAAGTTCCAAGAATACCTTGTAACTTTTTTTTTTTTAAAAAAATCTTTATCTTTTCACTACTTATCACCTGACAAATGGCTTTTGATTTTACATGTTTTTGTCATTTGCTAGTATATTACTGGGGGGGTGCAGCTAGGTAGCACAGTGAATAGAGTGCTGGGCTTGGAGTCAGGAAGACTCAGGTTCCTGTGTTCAAATCTGGCCTCAGACACTTACTAGCTAAGTATGTCTCTGGGCAAGTCATTTAATCCTGTTTGCCTCAGTTTCCTCATCTGTGAAATGAACTGGGAAAAGACATGGCAAACCACTCCAGTATCTTTTCCAAGAAAACCCCAAAAGGGATCAAGAAATGACTGAATGACAACAACAATATATCACAAATATCATATCCTTCTATCAGGGATATTTCCCTTAGGCTGACAACCTAGAAGAGGATTCACCTTGTCTTACCTCTCTCATCCAAGCTATTGCTGAAACCTATCAATTTTACCTTTGCGGCATCTCTCTAATATTTCTGATGAAGCCACACTCCTGGTGCAGGCTCTCATCAACTACTGGTGGGTGTGCCTGCCTTAAGTCTCTCCCCTCCCCCTATCATCCTCCATTCAGCCACTAAAGCTATTTTCCCAAAACATAGGCCTGAGCAGGTCATCCCCTACTCAATAAGCTCCAATGCCTCCTCGTTGCCTCCAGGATCAAATATAAAATGCTCTATTTGGCATTCAAATGCCTTTGTGGCCTAGCCCCATCCTACCTTAAGAGTCTCCTTACGCATCACTCCCCAAAACGTACTCTTAGATCAAATGACCCTGGCCTCCTGGTGTTTGACAAACCGGCTCTGGATGTTTTTTGTGGCTTTCTACCATGTCTAGGATGTTCTCCCTCCTCTGTTTCAACTACTGGCAGGTTGGTTTGTTTTCTTGTTGTCTCCTTCATTACTCCCCCAAGCTCCTTGAGGGCAAGGACTGTATTTTGCTTATTTTTGTATGTCCAGTACTTAGCTTAGTACCTCACACATAGTATGCATTGAATAAATGACGATGGATCCATATTTAATATAATTTTCCCCTCATCAACCATTACCCTTATTTTCATTGTATTAATTTTCTTTAAGCAAAATCTTTTCAATTTCATGTACCTAAAGTTAACTATATATCTTTTGTGATTGCCTTTATCCCTTAATTAAGAATTTTCCCCCTACCTGTAGCTGTGAAAGATGCATAATCTGGTTATCTTCTATTTCTTTTTAATGGTATGATGTTTAATACTTAGATCACATGTCTATTTTGAGTTTTATTTGTAGTATAATGTGTAAGACATTACTCTAAAGCTAATTTCTGCCAAACTCTTCGGCAGTTTTCCCAGTAATTCTTTTCAAATAAGGATTTCTTTCCATATATATAAATTTGCTCCCCCTCCTTGCCCCTTCCCTCCCCAAAATGGCATGCAATCTGATATGTACTCTACAATACATTCCTACTAAACACATTTTCACATTAGTCATGTTTCATGGAAGAATTATAACAAATGGGAAAAACCATGAGAAAGAAAACAAATCAAAAGAGAAAAGAGTCTGCTTCGCTCTGCATTCCAACTCCATAGTTCTTTCTCTGGATATGGGTGACATTTTTCCATCATGAGTCCTTTGGAAACGTTTTAGGTCCTTGAATTGCTGAGGAGGGCTAAGTCTATCAAAATCAGTTCTCGCACAGTGCGGCTGTTACTATGTACAATATTGTCCTGGTTCTGCTCACTTCACTCAGCATTAGTTCATATGAGTCTTTCCACGTTTTCCCGAAGTCTGCCTGCTTATCATTTCTTATAGCACAATAGTATTTCATTACACTCATATACCACAACTTGTTCAGCCATTTCCCAATCGACGGGTATCCACTCAGTTTCCAATTGTTTGCCACCACTAAAAGAGCTTCTATAAATACTTTTGTACATCTAGGTCCTTTTCCCATTTTTATGATCTCTTTGGCATATAGCCCTAGGAGCAATATGTTTGGATCAAAGGGTATAAACACTTTTATAGCCCTTTGGGCATTGTTCCAAATTGTTCTCCAGAATGGTTGGATCAGCTCACAGCTTCATCAACAATAAATTAGTGTTCCAATTTTCCCACATCTCCAACATTTATTATTTTCGTGTTTTGTCATGTTAGCCAATCTGATAGGTGTGATGTGGTACCTCAGAGTTGTTTTGATTTGCATCTCTCTAATCAATAGTGATTTAGAGCATTTTTATATGAATATAGACAGCTTAAATTTCTTCCTCTGAAAACTGCCTGTTTATATGCTCTGGCCATTTATCAATTGGGAAATGATTTGTATTCTTGTAAGTTTGATTCAATTCTCTATAGATTTTAGGAATGTGGCCTTTATCAGAAACACTAGTTGGAAAAATTCTTTCCCACTTTTCTACTTCACTTCTAATCTTGGTTGCATTGGCTTTGTTTGTGCAAAAACTTTTCAATTAAACATAATCAAAATTATCTATTTTGCATTTCATAATGTTCTCTATCTCTTGTTTGGTCATAAATTCCTCCATTCTCCATAAATCTGACAGATAAACTATTCCTTGCTCCCCTAATTTATTTATAGTATTAGACTTTACACCTGGATTGTGTACTCCTTTGGACTTTATTCTGCTATATGGTGATGTGTTTCTGAGTTTCTCCTGGGGTTACATTGAAGTTCACAGCATGAGGTGTGGGGGAAAGGTGGTCTGGGTGCTAGTAGTCTCCTCTTCCCCTAGGGCTGTGCTATACAGCAAAGATATCCTCAGCCACCATCTGCACTGGTGTCTGCCGATTCCCTGGCTGTGTGAAGGTATTCCTGGGGTCCTGGTGCTAGAGCTTCCCTGCTCCACCCCCCGGGGGCTCAGGATCTCCTACTGGTCAGGTGAGGTAGGGCTTGCTGGGACACCTCCTGTCCTGTGCTGGTCCCCTTAAGCTACAGCAAGAGGGATCCTTCCCAGCCATCTTCCTAGCTTCCTGAGCTAAAAGACTGCTGTACCCCCTTTTGCTGGCTCCATTATTCCAGGATTTTTCCTGGGGCAATATTCTCTGGGTTTTTGAAAGTCAAAAAAGGCGGTTAGAGCACTTATGGTTTACTCTGCCATCTTGGCTCCTGGAAGTTCAAGTCCAAATAGTTTATTTTTTTTAATGATTAAAGTCTCATAGTGTAAACAGAGGTCTGTAATTACTATTTTCCCTTCATTCCTATTTTTAAAAAAATTACCTTGAAATTCAAATCTCTCTCTCCAAATGATTTTTGTCATTATTTTGTCTGTCTTTGTAAAAGTATCCCCTAGGTAGTTTAATTGATACAACACTAAAACTTTCATTTAGATATCATTTTAATTATATTGGTATGTTCCAACCATGACCACCAACTACAGATTTCTCCCTTACTTTTATGTCTATGTTAGAAATTACTAGTCAATTTAACAGATTTTGGTAGATGGGGAGGTGGGACAGCAGTACATATCAAACGTAAGACTATTCTAGGTGTTACCAGAAGTACAAAGAAGCATAAGACATACTTCAGGACCTTAGGGAGCTTAAAAGTTGTATAAAAGGACAAAAACTTTTGTACAAGATAGGATATGATCAAGTTCAGAAGAGCAAAACATTCTCTGGAAGATAAAAAAGAGGTTGAGGTCACATGCATCTGGCAGGGATCATTGAAGGTTTTATATGTTTTTGTTGTTAACTCATCTCAGTCCTGTCTGACTCTTCATGAATGTGTAATGTTAATGAAATACAATTTGAAGATCTTCCCCTCCATTGATAGGCCCATGTGACCTGCCTGGGTCAGATGGAAGCCTGAGTCACAAGAGCCTTTGGTGGGACGCGCTTGCTGAACGGGTGGAGCAGGAAAGGGTGGGGCAGGAAAGGTAGAGCAGAGCTCACAGGAAGTTGGTCAGAGCAGGGAGAGGAAGGCTGGGAGTTTGGAGAGAGAGGAGGCAGTCAGAGACACAGCAGCTGCTAGCATGAGGGAGAGAGGGAGTGATTTTGCTTGAGGGTGTTTGTTGATGGGAAGGCCCTAAAAGAAGGAAAGCTTGGGGATGGCCATGCCCCCTGCATTGCTGATCATTATAGATTTCTTTGTTGCTATGATGGATTTGGCATTCTGTGTTTGCATAAATGTTTTGGTTCTGTCTTTTATGTAGACAGTCTGTTATATTTTGCAATTCAGAACTAAACCAGCATATTCATAGCCACCGTAGGTGCCGTGAATATCGTATTGGCGTTACAGACCCCATTTGGGGTCTTCTTGGCAAAGATTCCATTTCCTTCTTCAGCTCATTTTCCAGATGAGGAAACTGAGACAAACAGCGTTAAGTGACTTGCCTAGGGTCACACGGCTAGTAAGAGTCTGAGGCCAGATTTGAACTCAAGTCTTCCTGACTCAAGACTTGGGTACTCTGACTCTATCTATTGTACCACCTACCTGCCCTTGAAGGCTATATATAGGAATTATTTAATCTAGGCCTTGAAAGTCAGGCAGGATTTATAAAGATGGAAATATGGTGGGGGAAGGTGTACAACCACAGAGAACATCATGAGGAATATTAACACAGGGAAAAGTATGTCTGAGAAATGGCAAGAAGCCAAATTTTTCCTTTATTGAAACAGAGAGCAATAAATTCATAAAAGCAGTGCGTGGTTATGTTATGGAAGATCTCGAATGCCAGGCCTAGGAATAGCACACTCATCGTCTGACTGGTGCTCGAGAGCTGTTTACCAACATATAACTTCATGATTATAGTTTAAACAATCTCTCCCACTTAAGAGGAAAAATAGAATGTTATCTCCTTCCAACTGAAGAAAGCTGGGCTATAAATTAGGAGGGCTGGATTCTTCTGATGGTTTTGCCACTAGCTGAATGGCTTTGGACAAGTTATTTATTCACTATGGGCCCAGTTCCCTCTTCCATAAAGTAGAGATAATAATACCTATAGTCCATATCTCACAAGGATGTTGTGAGGATCACTAGTGTTTTATTAACTTTTAGGCACAGCATAAATGCTATTTATTATTACTGCAGCCCTCATGTTCTATTCTTAATTTTTCTAGCTTTTCTCTTTTTCTGCAGATAGAAGGGGATAACAAAGAGATTAAGATGACTCCTTTAGTTAGCCAGAATGGCCTATATGGGATAAATATCTTGCTTGTAGTTTAATCAGTGAAAAGACAGGTGGGTGTATTCTAGGATAAGAAATCTAAGTGCTTTGAGACAAAGCCAGTCCAAAGGCTAAGGGCAAATATCCAGAAAGGGTTTGGGATTATAAATTAAAATTCAATTTGAGTTGATAACAGAAAGTAAGGTAGTAATGTGGAAAATGAGGAATTGTCTCTTAAGCATTTACCTTTTAAAAAGCTGCTTTTAACTAATCTTTATTTTTTAAAGTTTTTAAAAATGGTTTTGAACCCAGCGGAAAAAAAATCAGATAGAATATGTTTATTGAGCATTTACTATGTGCCAGGTCCTATGCTAAGTCCTGGGAATGCAAATATAAGCAATAATAATGATAATAATATCTCTACCTTCAATGGGCTTATATTCTAGTAGGGGAATGACAACAAATAAAAAGGAACTGAACACTGAGGGCAGAGGTTGGGTTAGAAAGGCAAAGTGTAAAAGTGAACAGAGGGTCAGACTGACGCGTGATCTGGCCCAGAGATCTTCCAATTAAAGGAGAAGCTCACACAGCTGTGACTTCTCTAGGATGAAGAGTCTGCAAAGTCTGATGAGTTGGAAGATGAGTCTATCACAAAAAAAGGGTTATCTACGTGAAACTGCAAATCTATTTCGTATCATTTGTTTCTGAAATATATAATAAATTGCAAACATTATTTTACAACTGTCTTTGTGCTTCCTTTAGAAATTCTTTCTGATCTTTCTTTGCTACACATTTAAAAAAAGTTTGTTTCTGTCCATTCCCCCCTTCTTTCTTCTTTCTTGCCTTCTCTCTCTTCCCTCTCCTGTTTCTCTCTCCTCTCCTGTTTCTCTCTCATCCCTCTCCCTCTCCCCCCAGTTCCCCTTTTCCAATTTCTCTGACTCCTCTCCTCTCTCTCACTTTTCTCTATGTCTTCCCCCCTTCCTCCTCTCCTGATTCCTATTCTCTTCCCTCTCCCATCAATGTTGCTTTGATTCCAAATTAAGTTTGATATTTCTGCTCCAAACTGCATGTCCAGCTCTCTGGTGTCTGTTTCAGATTAGAGTGAGGATCACCGATGCCCACTCCCTCTACCTCTTCATCAACATTCTTTTCACTCTTCACAGCCAATATATGGGAAAACAACCCCTGTGAAGAAAGGGAAAGCCGTGCCAGTAATTACAAACTAACTGCCCCTGACAGGGTAGGAAAGCATTCAGGAGAAGAGATAGGCAACATCATATGCCAAGCAAGTCAAACCACCATCAACCTGTGACAACTGCCTTCCCTCAGATCCAATAGATCCTCAGATCCAACATCCCAGAGCCCTGAACCCAAGAATATTTGGAATAGCAACACCTCCAGGAGAGTGTCCATAGGCATTGTCCTGGGAACTAATCGCTGTGAATATGCAGCCTAGCAAAAAACCTGAAAGGGACGACATCTGTAGCTTCTGAACACCCCAAAAAGAAAGATCTTACCACCAAAACACTCGGCATTGTAAAAGAGTTAAACATTAAAAACCGATATGATTTCATCAGTGGAAATGATGTTACAGGAGAGACATCCATCTACTTTGCCACTGCAACCTAAGGACTGGGGGACTTTTCCATCTACTTACAGAGTTATCAATGAGGAGAGGAAAGATGAGTAAGGAGAAGCAGATTCTGGAGATGGTCCAGGCATATATAATTACACCATTGATTCTTCTTCCAGCTCTTTCCTCTAATGAGTCTATTTTTTTTTTAATTTCTTGATTCATTTCCTCTAGGTATCCATGCTGTTCTTGGGTAAAATCCATTTTTTTTTCCTCTTTGTGTCTCGGATTGCAATTGTTATAAAGTTACTCTCTTTTTAGGCTGGATTTGGGGGAATCTCTAGATTGACTATAATTTTTAGTGGTGCATGTCTTTGATTTTCTCAGTTCTTCAGTTTTATTTCCTGCAATGTAGCTTTGTGCCACAAGCAGGCTCTTATATCTGCTATGCTTTTGAGCACAGTGGTCAGCCCTCCTTGGACCTGATTCATCCAGGCCTCCTGTGTTCCTGTGCTGACATCCATTTCCCAGATTTAGGCCTCCTGGGATAACTTAAGCTCAGATGGTTGAATCTCCAGCAGCCTCTATGACATCTCAGGGCAGAGCACTAGAGATCTTGGTGATCTGAGGAATCCTGGTTTTAGCACTACTACTACCGCACTGACCTCTACCATTCTTGGTAACTTTCAAGGTCCTCACTGAGGGTTTCCTAATCCTTGGAGCTTTCATTGTGGAGGTTTCCATTCAAACTGTCTCCAGATACTGTCTTATAAGCTATTGTTTTCTCTGACTCATTTCTGGTCTCACTGGGTGAATGTCAACTGGTCTTTTGGCATAGGCTTTACTGGAAGTCCTATCCCCATCCCCCTTGTTCTACTGCTTGTGAGCTTCTGGCTAACCTTTTGTGTAGTTCAGGGAAGAAAGAAGTTCCTTACTACAGTTTATCATTAAATTTCTTGATCATTTTTGGTTGGGTGCAATCTTCAGCATTTTGCTTGAGTAGACGTATGGGATCTGGTCTGTCTACTTCCTGTTTGGCAGACATTTAATCCAGAAAAAATAAGCTACCATTTTAAAATCCTTTTCAAAGATCTATGATTTCATCAATGGGTTATTCCCTCCCATTGGGTACAGATCACAAAACAATTTTTAATTCACTTTCTTCCATACATCTTCCATTGAGGATTCACACAAGATGCTAGAAGTTTTACCCTAGGTCCTAACAGTAGAACATTTGGGCCACCTATTTTAACCTCACTCATCACTAGATCAGTACAATATCTTTTCCAGCTGCACATTTCCTTTATGACACTCCTTATGCTAATAATTACCTAAAGTTAGATTTGAACTCATGAAGGTGAGTCTTCCTGACTCCATGCCCAGTGCTCTATTCACTGGGCCACCTAACTGCCCCAAAGAGAGAGAAAGGCACATGGGCAAGATCATGCCAGTCATGTAGCAAAGCCTGGATTTGAAGTAGATCCTGTAGTATGCTGCATGAGATCTTTGTAACCTAAACTTTGGACCCTGAAAGTTACCAAGAATGGTAGAGGTCAGTGTGGTAGTAGCAGTGTTGAGAACAGGATTCCTCACATCACCAAGATCTCTAATGCTCTGTCCTGCGATGTCCTTATGTCAAATGGGATATCCTTTTTTCACCCAGGCTAGGAATGCAGGGGCTACTCATGAACCTGGTCCCACTTTGATAGGCACAGCAGCTTTAACCTGCACCAGTGTGTCCCTCTTTAGGCAATCCATTAACCTCTCATTCGTGAAGGTTCTCCATAATAATGCCAAACTTAGTGTGGATTCCTGATCAGTTTAACCCACTGATGCTCAGAATTCCTAATCTCAAGAGATCTACCCTCAACCTTTGTGGTAGCTGGGATTACAGGTTATCTGACTCTGCTCCTTGATTTAGGTACTCATTAGAAATATGCAGTAGTGTATTTGTACCCACCGTACCTAAGAAGAATGGCCAAGTTTGATTCCTGGTTAATGTAGCATGTGCTGGAAGGAGGCAGGTACTGGAAATGCTTCCAGGGAAGGTTGGCCTGCTATAGCCAGGTCAGGCTAATTAAGTTTAAGAAATCTCACTGCCTGAAGATTGATGGCCAAAGGATGTTTATTTCATCTAAGGCAACTCATGACTGTCCCATCCTAGGGCATGGAGGGCTTCCAAAATGGATCTGTGGATGCATCAACATCACTTCCACTCTCTGAGAGGCAGCAAGGCAGGGCAGAAGGGAAGGTGTAGGTTCAAGTGCTTCATGGAACACTTATAAGCCGTGTGACTGTAGACAAAGCATTTCAACTCTCTAAGCCTTAGTTTCCTAATTTGTAAAGTAGAAAAAAATAAAACACGTACTTCCCAGGGTCGCTATGAGGCTCAAGTATAAGTAAAGTGTTCTATAGACCTTAAAGTAGCCCATCAATGAAAGCTATTATTCAAGCAATGGATTAAGTAATCCAATTTAATGTCAGCTGTTTTCATTTTTTAAAAGGCTAAAAAGGGGGAATGAGACAAATGTCTCTACTTTTCTGTTTCAAAATGGAAACATCAAAGACAGATAAAGTCGCAACAAGACTTTAAGCTCAAGGACAAAAGATCCACATCAGGGAGATATAAAAGCTGAGAACAATTAGAGAAGCCTAGAGAAAACGGAGGAAGAGACACCTGATGGCCTTGCAGGTCAGCGAGGAGGTAGAAGGCTCGGCTGAAATGCCTCACAACTAGTGATAATCACACTTCCATTCACGGCGTAATGAAGACTGGCAGTACAATTAAACCAGAGCTCGTCATTTCAGCACTCGGCATCCACATTTGGAACGTTCATAGTATGTTGAGCATCACTCAGATGGTCAAATATTTAAACTCCTGCCTCTCTAAATTATTCTGTTCAGTGTGGGAGATTGATTCCTCGAGCTGCTTAAAAGGGAGGATGAGAAAAGAGCTCTCAAAGGTATGGGACTGGAAGCAAAATTTGGATCATCTTTAGCATAGTGATGCTTGCTGGAGAGACATCAAGCACAAAGAGATGTTATTTTAATGGAAAATGGGATTTTTGATGACCTATTTGTGTAACAAAAAAACTGTAACAGAAATAAGAATGCTTCTCTTTTAAATCAAGTTGCAGGAAATCTAAGTTTATAGCAAGTAGAGTTGGAAGTAGCTTGGAATCTATTTAATCTAATCTCCTTATTTTATAGGGGAGAAATTTTGTT
>CM053626.1:26869608-26897247 GCA_028646595.1 Phalanger gymnotis | reverse complement strand
TGATTTAGCAAGGGCTGAACAAGTTGTGGCTTATGATTGCGATAGAATACTACTGTGTTCTAAGAGTTGAAGAAGGGGTGCTTTTAGGAAGAAAAAAAGGCTAGATCTATGCGAACACATGCAAAGTGAAGTGAGAAGAACCAGGAGATCATTGTGCATAACAACTGCATTGTTGTAATGATGTAACTGTGAAAGACTTAGCCACTCCAATCAGGAATTATTCAGGACAATTCCAAGGGTCTTATAATGAAGAAGTGCTATCCACCTCCAGAGAGACAACTGATGAACTCTGAGTGCAAACTGAAGTATATTTTTCTTGCTTTCTTATCTTTTTTCTTTTTGATATGGCTAACGTGGAAATACATTTTGTATGATTTCAATCCATAATTGATATTATTTTGTCTTCCCAATAACTGGGGTAGGGATGAGAGGGAAGAAGAGAATTTTGAACTTAAAATGGTAAAAGAAAGAATATATAAAATAAATGACTAATAATTTTGGAAAATTATATTTTTGAATCAACATTGGCAAATACGTAACAAATACTATTATTATTTTTTAATTCATAGTTTGATCATTCCCCACTTGTTTGGAGTTGTGATGCACTGCTGTTACTTTATGGCAGTCAACCAATTTGGGACTTGGAGGCATCAGCAAGTTCAATCCTACTTCAGACACATGCCAGTTGCATACTCAAGGAAGTAATTTAACCCCTCATCCTTAGTCCCCTCATCTGAAAAATGAGGATTATATTTGTAGCACTTGCAACGGTTGTTATGGGAATCAAATGAGATAATGTTGGGGCAGCTAAGTGGTGCTACAGTACATAGAGTGCAGGGTCTGAAGCCAAGAAGACTCATCCTCCTGAGTTCAAATCTGGCCTCGGACACTTACTGTGTGACCTTGGGCAAGTCATTTCACCCGGTTTGTATCAGTTTCCTCATCTTCGAAATAACCTGGAGAAGGAAAAGGCAAACCATTCCAGTATCTTTGCCAAGATAATCCCAAATGGGGTCACACATAGTCTGACATGACTGAAAAATGGCTGAACAAAAACATGTAGAGACAAAGTGATTTGCAAAAACTAATGTGCTATATAAATGTCAATTATAATTACTTTTTCCTTTGCCGTCTAAAAAAGCTATTTAAATTTCTAGCATCAACCATTTATTTCAGTGAATCAAAATCAAATTTTGTTTCTAAAATTCTTATCACATTCCTTAAGGCAATGGAGAAGCATCTGAAGCTCTGCCTGGTTTCAACCCTTTGGAAAAAGTCCCTTTACCAAGCACCTCTGTTGTGCCTTCATATCCCAAACCCCACCCTGACTTTCTTGCCTTTGTTTGTGTCTTGTCTTCCCATATTAGATTATAAGCTCCTTGAGGGCAGAGATGGTCTTTCTTTTTATTTTAAATTTATATCCCCAGCTCTGAGCACAGTGTATCTGGCACATAGTAGGTGGTGAATAAATATTTGTTGAATTAAATTGAATAGAAAACAGCCTTGTCTGAGAGTCAGAAAACTTGACCTTGGGAAAGATGCTTCATATCTCTGAGCCTGTTTCTTCATTTGGGATCACTGTGATGACTGAACGAGATCATCTGCATAAAGCATTCTAAAAACCTTAAAGCAGTATATAAATATCAGCTATTAATAATAATTATTATCTCATTTTCTTATCTTTCTGATCAGTTCAGATAGAAATTGTGCTGTGCCAAGTTATCATCTTATTATCCTTTTATATTTAATGTTCTATGGACCACTGAACAGGTGAATAAAATCATCACTTTCTGCAATTTAATATCAAACTATTGAGATAAAGACTCATCTTTTGTAGACTCACTAAAAGCATCATTGAGATAACTTCAATAACAGACAAGGTGATAGAGATAAAATATGCCTCATCCTATTCCCATCTAGTTTTGATTTCTTCTGCTACACCTCCATATTTGTAAAGCTTTTCATTCCACGAGATTATGAGTATCTGGTAAAGCAACTATCCAAAAGAACCAAAAAAACACATAGTTCATAATTTTTTTACGGTAGGGCTCAGCAACTGTAAGCAAAAGTTTTGGTTGTGGTAAAAGGCCACTTCTAGTATGATTCATTTATTTTAAGGATAGTCTGGAAATTGTACGGGGAGTTCACTGTTAGTTGTTCAAGCAAAACAAAGTTTTGGCATGTAATTTTGACCACTTGAACACATGTCTTTTTAGGTATTTGGTAAATATTTATTTGTTTTAGTGTAGTAATATAGCATACAGTTTCTTCTGTTTCCCTACATAATCTGTATCAATCACCAAGTCCAGACTTATTAAGGTAACCCTTTTCTAATTTTGGATAGAGATGACCTGTCCCTGAATTATTATCATAAATCCCTCCATTTCTATAAACCACAAAAGACATATGATGAGGATGATGACTTCTCCTACCATTACCACCACTAATTCTTCCTAGATTTGCCAATATCTCTTTGGTGACATCACTTAACTTACTCTGGGCTTCAATTTTCCTATCTATAAAATAGTTTGACTGACTGACCTTGCATATCCTTTTCAATTCTATGACTTAGTCATCTAGGAAAAACAGTATGCATCATCCTTTGATTTCATGAAAAGTTAAGATGGAAATCATTGATTTGTTTAGGGAGTATACTACAACTCTTTGTAATGCCTACCCTGTCATTCATTTCTCACTCTATCTTCAGTGTACAGAGTTGGTTTGCAATATATTTTGGTGGCATAAAAGGAATGTGCAACATTAAGTGAGGAGTTATATGGAAGAAACATTCTATTCAATTTATTAGATCTAGCATGTTAGCCTTACTTCACAAAAATGCTGCAATGAAAAGACATTTAACAGATTGTGCCTGTTTTTACCTTAATATTTCTTAACAGTAGGTGTAATAAAGTCTTGTAAAAAGTTCCAGGAGTTCAACATTAGCATTTTGTAGTGATGTATCATCCCTTCTCTAGGTTCCTGAAGGCTGATTCACCCCTTAGAAGAAAAGAATTATGACTTTATGAGCCCATAGTTCTAACAACAATACTCTTACAGTAGAGTCTTACAGCTATGAATCATGGTATGCCTAACAAGAACAAATTCGGTGGATCCAAGCATCAACAGAGACACGTATGTTGGGCATAACTGGATTGCAATATATAGCTAAGGGTAGCTTATTCATAAGACAGTATGAAATAAATCGTTGGGCTGCTAACGTAGTAAGACAGGAAACTGATAGTCAACCTGAGTGCTTAACAAGCGCTCATTAAATGTTAAAAGACTTAATGGAGGGTCTCTGGTTCTTTGGGTAGATCCTCTGAAAGAACTGAAGGAATGTGCAGAAGAGAATCATTAAGAATGAAAAAGGCTTTGATAACCTGGATTACATGAATAAAATTTATTTAGTCCGTAAACACCTTAAAGTCTATATCTTATTTCATTCTTGAAGCTCCTTCAATGTGGTAGAACCTTTTTAGGCTGAGAGTCCGCTGGTATAGCTTTTGATAACCCAATGTTACCTTAATGTTACAATGAGAAATCAGAAGAAAACATGGTATTATTATTATTATATTAACTTAAAATATCATTTTAACCTATAGAAGTTATCTAAACTTCCTCATTCTACATATAAAGAAACTGAGGCCCAGAGAGTTCAAAAGAGTTGGGGAACACCACAAAAACAGTGAAAGAGCTGAGAATACAGATTAGCTCCTTTGACTTCCAAATTATTTCTGTTATACTAAGTCATCCCTCTTGTATTCAGAAAACAAAATTTTAAAACTGCAGGCACAACATATATAAGACCATGTTTTCTAGGCAAATATATGAAAATAAATGTGTAACCAAAGTAAAACTAGTGAAATTTCTTTCTACTCTGATATTTAAATGAGCATTCCCACAAATTTATTTGTATTCCCCATGTATTCAGAAATTCAATTCACTGAAATAAAAATATTTTTAAAAATTAAGAGTAGAAAGTTCTCCAGTGTGTTATTTAACCTATCATATGCTTGTTTTGAGAAGAAACTGGCATTAGATAATTAACTTAAGATGATTATATAACTGACATAGTATGTCTATTTTTCAACAGAAACAAATTGACCTAGCATGAAATCCAAAAGGAATTAAAAGTTGTCAGCTAGGTAAAATATACTGTGTTCTATATAGTGAAACAGGAAGGTCCTAAAAAGTTTGACATAAGGGAATAAAATGTACAGAACTCTTCCATATCATCAAAATGCTAAGAAAAATTCTCAACAAGAAACTTGAAAATGATGCTAAATGGTATAAACCACCACTTGCAACTAGATGCCAACTCAGGAAGTTAACAAATATGTGTCTCCAGATATCTATACCTATGTGACTTGTAACAAAACAATAAAAGAGCCAACATTTGACAGAATAGCTATCATCAAAGTCTGGCAAAACCTGCATAATGATCTACTCTGGGAGACTCTGGGAAACTGAAGGTACAGAAAATGACAAGGGAAGCAATACAGCCTGGATGTAAAGAGCGATAAAGCAAAAATAGAAGGGATAAGGGCTAAATGCTTGGGAGTAGAAAAGGAAGAAGGGGAAATATGGGAAATGAGAGCATGGTACAGGGAATGAACAACAGCCACGTTTCCAAATGATGGTGCAGGTAGCCTATATAAGAATTAGGTGCTAGTTATGAGGAATTACTCAGATTTGATGCTTGTATTCACATTTCAAAAATGAGTATAAAATAGAGGTATAACAAAAAACAACTACAAAGGCTATATTCATACATCACCCCTGCATGGAATAAAGTTGGGAAATAAACATTTCTACCCCATCTTCTCAATAACCAGCTCCTGTACAATAGACGAGAATAACCAAGTAATGAATCTAATTTGGCAGCTAAGGTAGACCACCAAAGATATACATAAAAATATGAATTAAGATATATAAAAAAACAGAATAAATTAGAGATGAGAAGCAGGGCATATTTGTTTTCTGGTAATATGGGTAGTGGACATGAATAGGAAACCTTAGTCTTGCTCAGCTATACTTAAAAATAGCAAAATTATTTTCTGATGTACATATTGCCTCAACCAGTGCAGATGGAAACATGCCTCCATGCCCTCTAACTCTTGTCCATCATTTTCCCAAGGCTTCCCATAGAATATCTACCTAACATAATGTGGTATTTTTTAAATCTAATAAAAACTCTTTAAGCTGGCTAAATTTCTGTCAAACTGATCCAAATTTAGTACTCTTCATGTCATATCTCTACCTCTTTTGGCTATTTACAATCACTGCTATTCACTACCCAACTGCCACCTTGGTATAAACCCTCACCACCCCACTCAGGTGCCTTCTGCCACTCTCTCCTCCTTCACTTCTATCAAGCATGATGACGTGGCCTTATCCCTTACCCAAGGCTAACCCCTCTCCTTGTTCAAGGGGTTCTCTTCTATCCTGTCTCCTCCAAAAGATGGCCCCCTCTTGTCATCCCCATTCTTTCTCTTATTTTCAATCTTTCCCTCTCTACTGGCTCATTTCCTGCTCCCTACAAAAATGCTCATGTCTCTCTCATCCTGAAAAAAATCCTCACTTGGTTCTTCCATCCTGTTAACTGTCCTTTGTAGATAAACTCCTCCAAAAACTGTCTCTCTCCTCTCACTCTCTTCTTATCCCCATGCAATCTGTCTTCTGACCTTATCATTCCACTGAAACTATTCTCTCTAAAGTTACTAATGATCTTTTAGTTGGTGAATGCAATAGCCTTTTCTCAATCCTCATTGTCTTTGACTTCTCTGAAGCCTGTGACACTGCTGATCACCCTCTTCTCTGTGATACTTTCTTTTCTCTAGGTTTTTGGGACACGACTCTCTCCAGGTTTTTCCTTCTACTTATATATCCATTCTTTCTCTGTCTCATTTGCTAGATCCTCCTCCAGGTCACACCCTCTGACTGTAGGTGTCCCTCAGGCTCTGAAACATTCTGTGTTCCCTTCTCTTTCCCCTCTATATTGTTTCATGTGGTGATCTCATCAACCCCTGGATTTAATCATCATCTCTATCCTGATGATTCTTAAACCTCCTAATAAACGATTGCTGATTGAATGATAGAGAGCAACCAGATGTTTTCTTCACGTTTTATTGGTTGCTCTAATCATTTTGTACTTTTGAGGATAAAGAAGAAGCACCAATGGCAGGACCATCTTTGTGCGACAGTATTCAGCTATTTAGAGGTACGTTGTTTAGGTAATTTATCCTCGCAAGTCCAAGAAAATGGAGTATTCCTTAAAAAAAAAAAAGAAAGGATGCACCATTGGGACCAAACCAATTTTGTTCCAAAGTTATGGGGTCTAAAGCTACGTCATCAATGACGAGGCGCACACTTGAGGAGGAGTATAGGGGTGCAGGGGCAAGGGGTGCAGTTATACTACAATTGTAAACATCATTGTTTCAGCATTTCTGGAATATTACGTTCAGTTTAAGCCACTCAAAGAAGAGGCATTGCTAGACATGTACTGAGGAAAATTACCAGGATAATAAAAACTTAAAACCATGCCATAAAGAGTGAGTTGAAAGAAATAAAGACATTTAGCCTGAATAAGAAAAGATATGGGAAAAGGGAATGCTAGGAATCATTACCTATTTGGAGGGTGGTCACATGGAGGAAATAGGCAGCTAGATGGCTCAGTGCACAGAGTACCGGGCCTGGAGTCAGGAAGGCTTGAGTTCAAATCTGGCGTCCAGCCTGAGACATTTACTTGTTTTGTGTGACCCTGGGCAAGTCGATTAACTTGGATAAAGTAGATAAAGCACTGGGCCTGGAGTTAGGAAGATCTGCCTTCAAATCCAGCCTCAGACATTCACTAGCCCTGGACAAGTCACTTAACCCTGTTTATCTTAGTTCCTCATCTTAAAATGAGCTGGAGAAGAAAGCAGCAAAACACTCCTCCAGTATATTTGCCAAGAAAACTCCAAATGGAATCACGATGAGTCAGACATGACTGACATAACTGAACAATAACAATAAATTGCCAGATATATTGGGTTTTTGTAATGGGTGGTAGGAAGAGTCTGTCACAAATTCTGATGAAAATCAAACAGTAAAGTAATAAGAAGAAAGAAAAATGGTGCATAATAAATCCAGACATTTATTTATTAGACTCTTCAAAACCTAATGATACATAGTATTATGTTAGTCTTTTTTCAAAGCACATCAGGCTGATAACAACATTAAAATAATTGGAAGATTGTTGTACAACGTATAAGTTTGGACACATCGCAATGCCGTCAGCCCTTGAAGATAATTTGCATTGTTCTGGCAGCTACCAAATGATCGATGATCAATCAATCAACACTTCTAATATTTCTCCAGTCCAAAAAGTAATCATTTATCCCCGTCTCGTTTCCTAACTTCGATCCAGTCTTCTTTCTATAATTGGTTCTGCCCTGTGTATATACACACATTTACTCCCCTAAAGAATTTTAATTGTTTGGAAGCCACAGACTAGCATATGATTAATGAAAATAAACTTGTTTTCTCTTAGAAGATATTTCACTGTAAATCTAGATAAATGACAGAGGAGGAAGGATATTGGACTTGGCAGTAAATACAGCCGGCAGCTAACCCTAAAGCATTATTTAAATGTCAAGAACAATATTGTAAATTACTGAAAGTTAGGGACTCTGTCCTTCATTTTGATATCCCTACCAGAGTATCCTACATATAGTGGGTGTCAAAAAAAATAGCCGTGGAATTCGAATACTACTTGTGTTATCTGCCTCAAAATGGTGTTGTGAATAAAATGTTTTGGAAAATAAAAAAAAAACAATGTAAATACAGATTATTATTAATAATGACAATCGTTTAATTTTATTTTACTACTATTTTAAAATTTATGGAGGAAGGCATATGAATCTCTATAGCATATGCACCTATATATTCAGGAATTGGGTCTATACTATATAGACATGAACAGATGAGAAAATGAAATTAGATGGCCCCATATATGGCATGATACACCATTACTTTAAACCTTCTATTTGTTTTTGGAGAATGGATATTTCTGGGTTTTTGTGCTTTATGCACTCTGTTAAAACGGGAGGTTCTTGATGAAAAACTGATATCAGAATCAGATTCACATTCAAATTTCTATTTCACTGAAAATGGAAGCTGCAAGCAGTCTTTTTGGGAACAAGTACAATCCGTGCGGTTTCCCAGGCAAAGGCCATATGTGCATTCATGATTCGATGGATACTTTTCCATATGTGAGAGTGGCTGCCTCTTACATTACTCACCCAGGGTTTGTGTAAACAACCAGTTATAGCTCAAGATAGTGTGTAGGATGGAAACAGGGACATGCTGAGTGATTTAGAAAATAAATTATCTGACTATATTAAGAAAAAAAAATCAAGCTATAGAGATATGTGCCACTGAACCTGACAAATGATTTCATAGGAATAAAATAATGATGAATAGGGGTAGTATACAGAATCCAGGAGTGTCCAAAAAAGTCTGCAAGCCACACATGGCCCATGATACTCCTGAGTATAGCCTGAACCAGATTAAAATGTTATTGGGAAATATTTAACAAAATAAATAAAAACACATAAAATACAGATATCAAATATTGCATATTACATTTTCAAACTAAGTCAAAATGTGTGATGCTTATGTACACTCTAGTCCCCACCCCCACCCCCCGCATTTTTATTCAAGTTAGACACTCATGGAATGGTGGATAGATACTCAGCTTTGGAGCCAGGATCAGTTGAGTTTATGTACCACCTCTGACACACACTGTCTGTGTGACCCTGGGGCCATACCTTAATCTCTCTGTGTGCCAGGCCATCCTCTAAGACTTGCAAAGAGGGAGGCAGCTTCCACTGTAAGCACTTTCTTTATCAATGTACAGTGAGAGTTTGGTGTATGCCTAGACCATCTAAGAGAGTATCCAAATACCGCTGACACAAATCTTTTCATGATGAGGATTGGTTATTTGGATTTACTTAGCTTAAAGATTATGTGGAATACCACTTACACTTTGTGCACATTTCTCTGAGATATCAGGTAGGGTTTGCCTAATCTGATGACTGTGGTGGTGGTGAATATTTTCAATGTGGAAACTAGTTCTGGCTTACTCTCCCAGAACCAGGCCTCCTCTATCTCACCTCAAGGCTGTAGAGCAGCTTGAGGGGGTTGTAGTTGTGTCTTTTCTCCTCCATTGTCTTGATTCCCCACCAGCTGTGTTCTTCCCCCACTATAAGGCACCAGTGACTAGTACCCAGTTTCATGCAACTGTTTAATGTCAACACAAGAGGATCTGCTTCCAGGAGACTGTAGGATTGAAAAACGTTTGGACATTCAGCATTGGCTTGTAATGAGGGGGGAGCAGTCTTTTTCCATTGCCCATGTGGCCTGAAGCAAAGGCATCCAAAATAAGCTGACTAAGCAGTACTGGGGTGGCTTTTGCTGTGTTCCATTTGAGAGTGAAAGATTCTTTCACTCACACCATTTAGTCAGAGAGGAAAGTCCAAAAGCTGCCTCCTTCTCCCTCCCCAAATGAGGTCACATGACACATGGGCCCTGGGTCTTCGGCTATTTTTTTTCTTGTCCTAGGTACAAAAAATAGCACCTCCAAATCCAGCCTGCAAGTAAGTGTCACAGGGATCTGGGGGTCCAGAAATCAAACTAGAGTGTTGCAGCCAACCCTACTAGATTACGACTTAAATTCAGTGGGATTAATATTTTTACAAATTGAGCTACATTGGTGAGTCTGAGTCTCCCATTCTCCAGAAACTAAGATGGAGAAGGGGTATTATTGCCTCAAGGTGTTGGGGAAAATATTTGTATGTCAGTCAGTCAATAAGCATCTATTAAGTGCTGACTTATGTGCTAAGTAAGGGGAATACAAAAAGAGCCAAAAAAAATTCCCTGCCTTCAAGGAGCACATAATCTAATGTGGGAAACAAGCAGATCTGTGCAAACAAGCTACATACAGGAAAAATAGGAAATAATTTACAGAGGGAAGGCACTCGAATTAAGAGGGGCTGAGAAAGGCTTCTCGTAGAAGACGAGATTTTAGCTGAGACTTGAAGGAGGTCAGTAGGCAGAGATGAGGAGGGAGACCATTCCAGGCATAGGGAACAGGCAGAGAAAATGCCCAGAGTCAAGAGAAGAAGAGTCTTGTTCATAGAACAGTCTGGAGCCCAGGGTCACTGGATCGAAGAGGACATGAGCAGGAGTAAGTTGTAAGAAAACTGGAGAGGTGGTGGTGAGATGGGCTAGGGCTGTACTCTAGCGAGCAGGAGCTGAAGAAAAGCATCAACAGTAACAAAGACTGCAGAGAGATCAAGGACAATGAGGACTGAGAAAAGGATCTGGAAATTGGGAAATCACTGATAACTTTGGAGAGTCATTCTGTTGGAGCAACAAGGTTGGAAGCTAGATCTGTGTTTCTTCTTGCTCTATCTTCGAAATAAATACCCTTTTGAAAGGCTTATCTGATGTTAAGTGGTCAAAGGAACTGAAGTAGGAGGGCCTGGGTACCTAAAATGAGGGGATACGATCCGTGAAGACTCAAGAGAATGGAAGAAAAGAAAGACTCCCCAATCTTTTCAGGGCACCAGAGAACCCCAGGGGGATATAATGTAATAAACCCGGCCCAATATTGCACATGAATCCCCTATATAAATGAAATTACAGGTTTAATGGCTATCACTGAAATAACGATTACCACCATCATAATCAAATTTCAATCCATTGTCCATGCCATAATCATAATAACTTAATATTTTCCAGGCTGCAAAACTTTGTTACTAACTATTTACAAAGACATAACCCAGTGGCTAGAATCATAAATTAGAATTCATTATCACTTATAATTAAACAGATTACCAATTCCTGTACTTCAAAAATGAACTTCAAAATATGCTGGACAATTCCACAAAAAAAAAGCATACTACACCTGGATAATCACAACAGGACAGACCTGTTGTTCACAACAAATAAGCCACGAAGAACATTAATCCATGAAAATTCAAGAACATTTTAAACAGATGTCTCCATATCAAATAATTGCATTCTTTAAATTAGTAGGGATGAAAAAAATAGAATTTGAAAATATGGAGACCTAAGAGAGGAAATTAAAATTACATAGGAATAACCCTGTCTTCTGTTAGAGTAGTCCCAAGGATGCTTTTAGTGACCCTAGGAAAGATAAACTTACTTAATCCCAACACAAACACATACACATACATGCTTGTATGAACAAGCAGGAGGTTGCATGAGTGTGTGTGTAGGCAGCTAGGTGTTCCAGTGGATAAAGCACTGGGCCTGGACTCAGAAAGACTAGAGCTCAAATGTGACCTCATACCCTTAGTAGCTGTGTTTCCCCAGGAAACATGAATTAACACCTGCCTGCATAAAACTGGAGAAGGAAATGGCAAAACAGTTCAGTACCTCAGGTGTATATATGTGTGTTTGTGCATATATACATATATATACACATATGTATGTATATACATATACACATACACATATATGTGTACATATATACACATACACATGCATACATATACATGTCTGCATATATACACACATATAGATGCATATACATATGTGTGTATCTATGTCTGTGTGTACACACAAACACACACATACATATAGTAATATTGTCTCAGTTACTTCCCAGCTGTGTGGCCCCAGGCAAGTCATTTAACCTCTGTCTGCCTCAGTTTTCTCATCTGTAAAACTGGATAATACTAACATCGTTTTCTCAGGGTTGTTGTGAGAATCAAGTGAGATAATATTTATGAAGTGCTTAGCATAGTGCCTGGCACATAGTAGGCACTATATAAATATTAGCTATTATTATTATTATTGTTGTTGTTGTAGTTGTTGTTATAAAAGTAATTTGTCCCATTACCATTGATTACCTATACTCACTTCTGGGTCATAGTTCCACAGTGGAGAGGGGCACTTTTTGTATATAGGGAGCATGAGCCCTGAGGAACAGTATCAAATTTGGTCAGAAGGGATCAGGACCCTGAGGAATAGTAGCACTTCTGGCCCCAAGGGAACAGGGGCCTAGAGTAGCAATAAAGATTGCAATCCCTAGAGATCAGAGACCTTTTCAAGGTAAGGACCAGGTTGCAGATGCCATAGCAGGGACCACACCTCTTCTCCAATCACTCCCTCTTGAAAGTACTGAAAATTTCCAAACTCTCAGAACTAGCCCTGAAAACAGAAGCACAAAAAACAAATCTGAAACTTGGGATAGTGTTTCTTCTACTCCTATGCCAGCAACAGAGCCCAACTTTAACATAAAGTTAAAAATCAAGAAACAGCACGGGAAAACGAACCAATAACAAAAAAGCACATGACCATAAAAATCTACTTATGGTGACAGGAAAGATAAAGAACAAACTCCAAAGGCAATGAAGTCGAAACAGCAACAAGCAAAACCTCAAAGAAAAACTGCATATTAGACACAAGCCCAACAAGAATTCCTGGAAGCAATAAAACTTTTTTTTTCAAAATCAAATAAAGGCAGAAGAAAATAAGGTTGAAAATGAGAATGAAGGAAGAAGATTATGAAATGATAGTCAACAGCTTGGTAAAAACTGTCACAAAAACACTGAAGAAAATAATACCTCAAAAAAAAAAAAAAGAATTGGCCAAATAGAAAAAGAGGTACAAAAGCTCAATGAAGAAAACAATTCTTCAAAAATAAGAATTAAGCAAGTAGAAGGGGGAACAACTCCAAGGGACATTTAGAAATAATCAAACAAAGTTAAAAGAATTTTTGTAAAAAAGAAGAAAATATGAAATATCTCTTTGGAGAAACAACTGACATGGAAAATAGATCAAGAAGAGATAATTTAAGAATTATTAGACTACTCCAGAGCCATGATCAAAAAAGAGACTAGATCTCATATTCCAGAAATTATTGAGTAAAACTGACCTGGTGTCCTAGAACCAGAGGGTAAAATAGAAATTGAAAGAATCCATCAGTCACCTCCTGAAAGAAATCTCAAAATGAAAACTCCCAGGAATATTATATCTAAATTCCAGAGCTCCCAAGTCAAAGAGAAAATACATCAAGTGGCTGGAAAGAAATTATTCGAATATCAGGAGTCAGTCAGGATCATGCAAAATTTATCAACTTTCATTTTGAAGGAGTGGAGAGCTTAGAATATGATATAATGAAGGCAAAAGAGCTGGGATTATAATCAAGAATCACCTACCAAGCAAAACTCAGTATAATTCTTCAAAAAATAGACACTTAATGAAATAGAAAACTTTGAAGTGTTCTTGCTACTTCAGCCAGAGCTGAAGAGAAAATAAGACTTTTAAATAAAAAACCCGAGAAGTATAAAAAGTATACATGGAAGAGAATTCATAAGGGTCTCAACAAGGATCGACTTTATTTTTCTACATGGAAAAATAATACATCTACCTTCTAGAACTTTATCATCATTAGGGAAGTTAGAAGGATTTTACATAGAAAAGGCATGTGAGATTGAGTTGATTATGTTGAGATGATGCTAAAAAATGGATAGTAAAGAAAGGGATACCCTGGGAGAAGAGGGAAGGAAGAGGAAGAACGGATGAAATTATCTCAACAAATGAGGTACACAGAAGAACTTTTACAGTGGAGGAAGAAATGGTGGACATGGGGTGGGCAACACTTGAAACTCACATGTAAATTGGTTCAAAAAAGGAAAAAATAGAAATATGTATTCAGTCAAGCATAAAAATATATCTTACCCAATAGGAAAGTAGGAGGGAAAGGGGATAAGATAAAACGGACAACTGAATAAAAGGCAGTGGTCAGAAGCAAAACAGACTTTTGGGGAGAGAGGGAGAGAGACAGAGAAGATAATAGGATACAGGGAAATGCATAGCTACTGATAATTTCTGTGAATATGAGTGAGGTGAACTTACCCATAAAATGGAAGTGGATAACAGAATGGATTAGACACTAGAATTCAGTAATATATTGTTCACAAGAAACACAGCTGAAAGAGAATGACACATACAGAGTTAAAATAGCAGGCTGGAATAGAAGGTATTATATAATATAGGCGTGTGTGTGTGTGTGTGTGTGTGTGTGTGTGTGTGTGTGTGTGCATGTACTTCAGCTGAAATAAAAAAGACAAGGGTAGCATGATGATCTTAGATGAAGCAAAATCAAAAATAAATCTAATTATAAAAGATAAGCAGGAAAATGGCATCTAGCTAAAACGAACCATAGACAATGAAGTAACACCAATACTTAACATATATGTATCAAATGGCAGAACATTCAAATCCCTAAAGGAAAAGTTAAATGAGTTACAGAAGGAAATTCTAAAACTGTACTAGTGGAGGAACTCAACTTTCCCTTCTCAGAACTAGAAAATCTAACTATAAAATAAAAAAAGAAAGTGATAAGAAAATAGAGTTTTAAGGAAAATGGATATAATAGACCATTAGAGAAAATTCAATAGAAATAAGAAGTATATCTTTTCATAGCTGTGCATGGCACCTTCACAAAAACTAATCATTTATTAGAGCTTAAAATCTCACTGATAAATGTAGAAAAGAAATATTAAATGAATTCTTTTCAGATTATAGTGTAAAAAATACACATGATAAAGGGCTGCAGAAGAATAGATTAAAAGTTAATTGTTAAAAAAAAATCCTCAATTTAATAGAAGATTCGACATACAAGAACTAAGAGTCACATAAGGTACACACCAAAGACTGACTATAAGGGATTTACAAGAACAGACTGCTTACCTTTCACATAACATAAAATGTAAAATCTGTGTCTAACATTCTTACTAATAATTGTCGAGCTTATACCTATAACGTAAGTTTAAAAAGTAAAACCATTTAGAAACAGCTAAAAAGAGTAGCTATTTTATACAAGAGAGGTGCAAGAAGAAGAAAGGATACAGAGGATTTAGACGAGGGAGGAGAGTTGGTAGTTCTAGGAACCCACTTTCATCAGGAAGGCGTTTAAGGGGGAACAATAAACATATATTTAGAAGAGTATAAAAGTCTTCTAGATTCAGAAGTAATAAAATTGTAGGGGTTTAGTGAGGGAGGAGAGGACAAGGGAGGGATTTTTAGAGGGGAGAATGAGGGAATACGTAAAGGGAGTTTAGATTAATGGGAATGGAGAGATAGGGGAGGGATCCTTAGAGGGGAGAAGGCAAGTAATAGGAGGGCAAGGTGGCTGGTGGAAGAGGAAGGTAGGCAAGTAATAGGAAGGTGATGTAGCAGGTAGAAGTAAAGTAGAGGATGCAGGAAGGATAGGAAACAAAAGATATGTACAAACATAAAAAGCAAAGATCAGGAGTAGATTATGTTTGGGAAAGTATGTATCTATATATGCATCTATATATAAGCGTACATATATCTGTATGTATACGTATATATCAAGAAATATCTAAATTATATTGTAGCCTTCTGGGGGAGCGGGAGAGGGGAAAAAGAACAAAGTTAAAAAGTGCACAGCAGAGAACAAAAAAAAACACAAAGAAGCAAAGATGGACAATTTCAACACAAGGTGTATTATTTATCATACAGGCTTTCTTGAAATGAAAATTTATTGTTACATATTTTGAGCTATGTACATGACATGCTTTTTTTCTTTCTTACTTTATAGTTAAGTTTCAATATTTAAGTTCATAATTTTTTTGTTTCTTTTCTCTATTTTGTATTTATGTTCTGGTAAAATAAAATTAAATAAAAAAATTAATTGGAAACTAAATAATCTAATCACAGAGAATGAGTGGGTCAAGGAACAAATTATAGAAATGATCAATGATTGAGTTAAAAATAATGACAACAAGACAACATTCCAAAATTTGTGGGATGAAGGCAAAGCCATCTTCAGAGGAAATTTTCTGTCTGTAAATGTATACACCAATAAAAGGAAGAGCAGATCAATGAATTAGATTGCAACTAAGAAACAAAACTAGGGAAAAAAAACAAGTTAAAAATCCCCAATTAAGTACTAAAATGGAAAGAACAAAAACCAAGAGAGATGAATAAAATTGAAAGTAAAAAACACCATTGAACTAATAAATAAAAGTAGCTGTTTTAATGAAATAGGCAACAAGGAAACAAAACTCTCACCCTTTGAAGATGATTTGATGATATACTTAGAGAATGAGAGAAAATCAACTAAAAAACTATTTGAAATAATGAACACCTTTAGCAAAGTAGTGAGATACAAAATAAATCCATAGAAATCATCAGCATTTCTATACACTACAAACAAAATTCAGTAGGAAGAGAAAGGGAAATTTCATTTAAAGTAACTGCAGGCTATATAAAATACTGAGGAGTCTACCTGCCAAGAGAAACCTAGGGACTATATGAACACAATTAAAACAAAACACGATTCATACAAGTAAAAACAGAGCTAAACAATCGGAGATAAATTAATTGCTTGTGGATAGGCTGAGCCAATATAATAAAAATGACATTTCTGCTTAAGTTAATTTACTTATTCAGTTCCATACCAATCAATCTACCAAAGAATTATATGTTCAGTGTAATCATCTAACATTTGGACTGGAAATTTGTCATACGATGATGCTTGGATAATATGTAAGACTACTTATTTATATGGCTGTCAGTCACAAATAGCTACAAAAAGTATTTTCTCTCTCAAATTTTCCAAGAGCACTTAATCTGGATCTCTCTTTTGCTCCTATCACTTATCACTTTGTATTGTATTTATACTCTGAACACATTATCTTAACTCACATCCCACTAAATGAAAGATTCCCAAAGGCAGAGACTGTCCTTTTTTTTTCCTTTGTATATTCAGTGCCTGGCCACATAGTAGGTTTAAAAAGAAAAAAAATGTTGTTGAAGATATGGATGCTTTATGGATGCCAGGTAAATCACAGTATCCTTTAAGCTGGAATAATTTCCACTGAATATTGAAAGCCTAGTTTAAAGACAGTTCTTGCTTTTGTGGTTTACATGAAAAACAGAAAAGGATTTGCTATGAAATGTTGCTTTACTCTTCTGATGAAGAAAATTTCTTGGGCATGACAACATCACTTCTGATATATTTGGCTGCAATAGTTTAATAATTAGTGGACTACATAGAATTGAGCAGGTCTAGAAATATAATAAAATGGCTGCATAAAACATTTTGACTCTATAGTCCTGAATACTGATTTTGCCCTCTGCATGCCTTGTATCAGAATTAAGTGTAAAAATGTCTTCTATACTACTGAAAGCCACATGGAGAGGTTCAGATTCACAAATTAATATTCTATGCAAAAACTTGTCCAGAAAACTTCTGACCATTTTATCTGTAGAACTGATTTTATGATATAATGGAGAAGGTTCTTAGAATCTGGACATCTGGTTCTTGTCCTCAATCTGCCTCCTTGTTTTCCTATGTCCCCTTGGCAAATTTCCTAAGTTTCTTCATCTATAAAATGAAGAGTTTAGAAAAGGTGATCTCAAAAGTCTCTTACAGCTCTAAAATGCTATGATTCTATAAGCTATTTATTAAATATAGCATGCCATGAGATTCTCCCCCAGCATTTGTCTCTAATTTTTCAATTAGAGGACATGGGTAATGGGGCATGCTAATTTAGCACAAGAACCATTTATATTAAAATGTGATCTTGATTTTAAACTACTTTGAAGACATTAATCTCATTACCTCAGGATGTTGACTCTCAAAATAGTTGTAATGGTAGTCAAAGTTTCTACACCCTACTTTCCAAGGACCTGCACTTTATTTGACCTAGAGTCATCCAGTTCAGATTAAAATTCCTGAAGCCTGGGCTGCTAAAAATCAAGATTAAAATAAATAAAACAGAATAGAATTATTCAGGTTTAATCTTTCATATGACTTCTCTATTCTTTTGTTTATGGGAATGCAGGTTTGATTAGAAGAATTTCTTGTATGTGTTTTAAAGGAGAAGTTCCATGTTTTGGTAACTCAGGGAGGCTCCATTATGAGGAAGTATCCAGGCCAGACATATGGCCACTCCTTTACTCTTTCTCTATTTCATTTTTCTTCCATCTTCCCGTCCTCCTTTTTTTCACTTCCTTTTTATGTGTATAGACTATAAGCACCCTGAGGGCAGGCACTGTAATTTTGTTATTTTCATCTCTAGTGCTCAGGACAGTGCCTGGCACATAATAAGAGCATAATAAATACCTTCTGATTTGTTGGTCTTTCACTGGCACCCTTAAGTGAGGACAGATATGTTTGGTGAAGTCGGTTTAAGTTAGAGAAAATTCTGAAAATGCAAAAACATCAGGAGAGCATGGAATGAGAGAGAGACAAAGAAACAGAAAGGCAGAGGCTGACAGAACGCAGGAGATAATTTTGATAAAGTATTCATATAGATTTTTATTGGGGGAAGTAGGGGGAACCAAAACAGAAACGGAAGAGTCAACAGTCAAATCAAAACAATAGGAAATAAAAGCACAATGAAGTGAACTGAATTGGAAAAAAAGAGGCTATTTTAATGAAGAATGGGAGGGCCTGGGGAGATGCGAATACAAATACAAGATGCTGCTTTCATACTTGTTTTAATAATTTATAAGAACTATAACTTCAGCATCTTGAGCATCAACAACACAATAAAATCAATAGAATACATATTATTGGCCCAACCTCAACCGAATTAAGTAAATATTATGGGCAAATTGAAATTCTAAGCTAATGTATACCTCAGACCATGCAGTGATTAAAAACAAAGTATTATCAAACACGGAGTAGTTCTATTGTCCACACAGTGAATAATAACTTTACCAGCTCATGAAAGTTATGTGTGTATTACCTAAAATCATATTCTAAAGTTTTCTGTAATAATTTAATGACCTCTTAAAATTCTTGTTGTTAGTTGTTTCAATTGTTTCCAACTCTTCGTGACCCTATTTGGGCTTTTTTTTTCTTTTTTTGGTAAAGATACTGGAATGGCTTGCCATTTCCTTCTCCAGTTCATTTTACAGATGAGGAAACTGAGGCAAACAGGGTTAAATGACTTGCCCAGGGCCACACAGTTAGTGTCTGAAGCCAGATTTGAATGCAGGAAGATAAATCTTCCTTAGTCCAGGCCTGGAATTCTATACACTGTGCCAGATTGCAACCTGACAAACTCTTCAAATATTATACAGTAATTTGGCCAAATTATTTTAGCCACTGATGTTTTTTTAAATTACTTCAAAACACAGAACATTATAAATATCTAACAATTTGTTATCTTCTACTCTAGTGTTTCTCTTCCCACCCTTCAAAACCAATGGAAAATGTGACTTAATACCTCAACATAATAAGTGAGAACTAAATAGTCAATTGCTGATTGTATCATACACAATCATAAATACATATAGTCCACTTATAAAAGCATGTATATCTGTATACACACGCACAAACATATCTATGTGTGTTTATGTGTAGGATGCACTAGGGAACTGCTTCTAAGAAAAGACATTCTGTGCTCATGAGGTTGGGGAAATACCCTTTTTCCATTGGCTGCACAGCCAGAACTGCCTGGACCTTTAAAATCACCAGCCTGGGAGAGCCTCTATTTCTGTCTCTGTCTTTCTAATGGTGTCCAGGTTGTAGGTGACTCATTTGTTCACTGAGGATCATCATTTCAATAACTGACCTCAGGCCCGAATCCACCTTCCCCCTCTCTCAGGCCTTGGGACACCAAGAAACACGGGGTTTTGTTCTTGTTTGTCATTTTCAGAGCTAGGTGCAGGGAATGGAGTCCTGGACCCAGAAACTTAAGCTATGTCAAAACTAGAGCAGCAGAATGATGGACCAAATGTTGTAATCAGTCCAACAGAGAAGCACTGAGAATCCAGAATCTCAGAAAGTAAGTCTAGAGGGGTTTTGAAGCGGGAACTTGGTGAGATTAATGCTATGTAGAAAGGTACACTCTACATTAAGCTAAGTTGTTTAATGGAACTGGGGTTCTTGGGCCCCCTAAAATTGGAGTTCATCCAATGACGGAAATGAGAGACTCCCCCTCCAAACTCTAAGCATACCAAAATCCCCAAGGGAAGAGTGAAAAGTAACATACCAGTCCTTCAGGCAGTAGGGGACAGATTAGTCACAGTTACACATACTTTTATTTTATCCAAGAATGAATATCTTTATAGATGCAAGAAAAAATTATGAATATTATTTTCATTGTGGTAGTAAAAGTATTTATCTAAGGAATTTTAGGTGAATAAAGAATCTGAAAATTAATGTTGTAAATTATGTAACTTATTTTAAATCTATCATTCATTTTAATATTTTACTAAAGTGACTGGATGGATGTTGCTAAAAGGAAAAAATTCTGACCACTACTAAATCTAAAATGAAGACGCATATAGGATGATAAAATCATTGGTTAAGAGCTAGCAGGACCCTGAGAAGGCATCTATTCCAACTCCCTCATTTTACAGATGAGAAACCTGAGGCTTAGGAAAGTTGTGAGTTGTCCAAGGTGACAAAGATAGGGGAAATAAACAGAGGCAGAATCTTAACAGAAGTTCTTTGACCCTTAAACTATTTTTCCCCCACTGCACACACTCTCTCCCCCTCAATAGGACATTTTAGTGGGGCCCTTGAATTTTATAAAAACTAAATTAAATTGAAAGCATTGTGGGTATGCTCCATTCTAGAGCTGTTCTTCACTCAGCAGCAAGAGCCTTAAAGGCTCAGGGGAGGGAGCGGTGCAGCAATGGAGAACAGGCAGATGGAGAATGAGGCACACTGTGGCGAAGTCAAAGTGGAACAAGACACTCATACTGCTGGCGTTCTTGGTCCCTCTTCTGAGAGGACTGGGAGCCTGATGAAAGCAAATTCAGGTATAATGGGGAAATACTGTCCTACTCCCAAACATTCATAGTTGCCCCCATGTTCTAGCTATGCCTTCATTTCCTTCTCTCCTTCTACCAACATGGTGCAGTGGACAGAGCACCGGGCCTGTTGTCAGAAAGACATGAAATTGAATCTGGCACCAGACACTTCCTAGTTCCATGGACCTGGGGTAAGTCATTTAACCTCGTTCAGCCTCAGGTTTCCTCACCTGTAAATGAGGATAATAATAACACCTACATCAAAGAGTTGCTGTCATAATGAAATGGGATGACACCTATAAAGTGCTCAGTACAGTGCCTACTATGTACTATTAAGCACAAAGTAGGCACTTAATGTTTGTCCCTCCCCTCTTCCTTCATGTAATCTCTGTATACTACAAACTTGTAACAGTGAGTTTGCTGAAAATATACCTGTTCATTCTATTCCTTTAAGTACTCTGGTTACTACAGTGTGGTAGTAACTACAGTTACTACTAAGCAGAAGTAATAATACAACCAGCTAGCTGTCAGTGTGGTCCAGATGTCCACCATTACTAGAGGATGAATAAGCATCCAGGATCTTTGCGCAGATGAGCAGCAGTTCTTTCTTCAACTATTACAATAGATACAAAGCCTCCCCCTGACTTGCCTCCAAGATAAAATGGTAGATGAAGGAAGGTGGCATGGCCCACACTGAAGACTACAACCAATGCTTAAGCAACAATTATTCTCTATACAGAACCTCCATCTTGGGGTTTGCTGACCACAACTCTTAAAGCATACAATGTCATGCACCTGGGGGAGGAAGGACAGCAACATGTGAACATTATACCCTACTCATCTTTCTGCTTCTGTAAAATAACTTATTCTTGGTCCCTTGCAAATTGGTAATGAGAGGAAATTTCAGCTAGTTATCCATCTATCCATATCTGAGTTTTCCATGACACGGTAAGGTAGCAAGGTTGCAAAAGTGAAATGTGCCCATTAATACTGTTGGTGAATTCTGAGCACATAAAATATTCCCTCTCAAACACAAGCTCTCAGACACGTGGTGGCCCCTGTCATCTTCTTTCGAATAATAATCTGTCTGAGAGAGGGATGGGAAAGAGAAAATCTTCACAGCAGAGATAAACAAACCTACAGTAAACTCCTTTCATTGGCACCAAATCTGACAGTCTTATTTATGAGTAGCTCCAGGACATAGCATAGAACCAAGAGACATTGTTGTCATCAGCTTTTCCTTGTAAGAGGCTGTCCTGCATGCTTTGGCATCACACTCAATAGCTTTTGAACTGGCATTTGGACAACAAAACATTTTCATTCACAAACTCGATGCTCTTTTTAACCTTCCTCTTGCTTAAAAACATATAACGATTCTTAATCTCAATGTTGTACATCATCAAGAAATCTCATCTCCAAAGCTGTGAAAACATATGCTGTCAGGAAAGTAAAAACGATCCCCTCTTTCTAGTACCTGCGGTAGAAGCATGGTAATAACTGTGTGAGACACTGTCTTCCTCCTCTCAAAATAATTATGGCTCTCTAGAATTCAGCATCTGTGCTGCCAGATGTTACTGTCAAATTCGTAAGCAATGGGTTTGAGCGCTACATAAACCTGGCTCACTTCCAAGATTCTTTGAATAAAAAGCAGATGCAAGTGGTGTTTTGGAGTCCAAGATTATAAGTACCACACCATATTAATCCTGTTACATAAAGACAGAAAGGCTTCCACTAATGACAGATTGAAGCTGTTCAGGTTCAAATGACTACTCTGCTTGCTGTTGATGGACATGTCTCCAACCACATGCGATGTTAAGGGGATAGAACTCTCACATTTAATATTACTAATAAAAAAGGAAACAAAATTTTATGAACTAAAATATGTCATGATTTCCCTTTCTAATAAAGTATATCCTGCTACCATGGAAATGAATGATTCCATTTTGTAAGATTGGGAGGAAAATAATTTAAAGAAGAGATATACCGTTACTCCAATAGGCGGGTGATGCGTTAATAGCACAAAGTAGATGGTGTGTAGAAGATGTCAAAGAATTTTAATCAATTATATGTCACTTCAATTTAAAGATGGATTTTTCTCGCCTTACCAGCAAGCTCACCATAATAAGATATCAGAGGGTTTTTTTTCTGCCAGGATATTAATGGCAAAGACAAGGTTTAAGATGAATTTTTACCTGAGAATTCAAATGGAAACAAATAATGAAATGTGTTATGGATAGAATATGCATAAATAAGTATCCCAAGCCATACAGGATTTGGAAGACATAAAGCTTGTTCACTACCTAACTATATGTTCTTGGGCAAGTGACTGGACTCCTTTGAGACTTAGTTTTCTTATCCACATGAAAAGCAAATTAAATAAACTATAAACTGTTCCATTAATGTGAACTGTTGCTATTATTCCGTAATTTGGACTACTGCCTTTCATTCTACCTTACGGAAGAAAATGCACGTCTACACGACACTACGATGTCACATTAAAATGAGTGAAAAGCATTATTCTGTTCTGTAAGGGGAAAACAAATCTGATTGTTTAGTATTCTAAATTTATTTTCATCATGGAGTTATAGAATAAAATAAAGGTTAAACAGAGGTAAGATTACCTCTTGGTCATTTTCATTTCATGGCTGATCCTATCAAGGTCTTTTGTTTGTCAAATTCAGACCTTACTTGTACAAACAAAAAACATGGATGGAATAGCACAATTTAATTTAAGAATTATTTCTTAATAATTCTTGCCTACTATGTGCAAGAGGTGTGCCAAGTGCTGGGAAGAGAGAGAGAAATTAAATAATGTCTGTCCATAGGTAGTTTAAATTTTAATGAGGGAGAGAAAATGTATACAAAGATGGGTAAAGATAAGGCAATTTGAGGAAAGATAAAACATTCACTACTTGGTGATCAGAAAATGTTTCCCATAGGTGGTATCACACATGTTGAGGCTTAAATGAAGCTGGAGATTCTAAGAGGCAGAGTGAAGGTGTCCCAAAGTCTATATACACAAAGGCACTGAAGTGGAAGGGCAATACCAATGGTAAGGAATGGCAAGTAAGTAATTTTCTCAGGGATATAAAATTTGTTAAAGAAAATAATGTGAAATAGGGCTAAGAAGGTGGGTAGAAGCCAGACTTTGAATGGCCTAAACAGTAAGGAATGCATTTAAACAGTAAGGAGTTTGCATTTTAGGGGCAACAGGGAATCACTGCATTTTCTTGGGCATGAGAATGACACAGTTAGTCTTATGCCAGAGAAAAATTATTTTGTCACTTGTGTAGAGGATTGATTAGAAAGCGAGGGGACCAGATCAAGAGAGGCCAATTAGGAGATGATGACAAGAGGATAGGTCAAAGGAGACAATTTGAACTAGGGTTATTTTTAAAAAGGCAATCCATCACTTAATAATATTTGGCATTTACACAGCCCTCAAACGTGTACAAAACACAACTATATAAGATAGCTGCTGTGATCATCATCACCATCATCGCTTTATAGGTGAAACTGAGACCGAGTGATCAGATAAATTCCTCGTCCAGAGGCGATCGAGTAGTTTAAGTACCTAAGAAAGGATCTGAAACCAGTTTGTCCTGACTCTAAGTTTTACTGGAGGTTGGCAGGAGAGAGACGATGGATATTGTAGAAACTCAGCAAATGACAGGTGAAAGCAGGCAAGGATGATTCCAAATTTATAAATCTGATGATGTACCTGGATCTTCGTCATCAGTTCAGTAACAACTACATGGTGCAGTGGATAGAGTTTGGGGCCTGGAGTCAGAAACACCCGAGTTCAAATTTGCCTTTGATATTACTAGTTTTGTGACCCTAAGTAAGTCACTTAACATTCATCTGCCTTAATTTCTTCAGCTGTAAAACGGGAATGATAATGATAGCACTTACATCCAAGGGTTGTTGTAAGGATCAAATAAGATAATATAGAAATATGTATATATTTATAAGATGTTTAGCATAGTGTAAGGTGTTGGATACTGGGTGCATGACAAATACTTGTTTCCTTCTTTCCTTTCTGATATCCCCAAGACATTAAAGGTAAGACAAATACAGTTGCTGGTCGATTTGTTTTTGTTTTCTGGTCAGACTCCATTTTCCTGGAGTCTGACAGCCGGTAGGGCAACTACCTATGTTCATGAACTTCTGTAACCTCCTATTCAAGGAATGGAGAATCTGTGGCCCAGAGGCCACATGTGGCCCTCTAGGTCCTCAAGTGCAGCCCACTGGTTGATTCTAGTTTGGATATGTGATGTAGAGGGCCACGTGTGGCCTGGAGGCTGCAGGTTCCCCACCTGTCTAGACTATTCTATCATACACATTTTGGTTCTTTCCTTCCTTTGTCAGCAATAGCATCAGGGGAGAAGAAAAGGGGAGCAAGAATGGGAAACTCCAATAACTCAAATTTTGTATTCACCAGTAATTCTAGTAAGGTTTGATAGTGGGGGGCAGGGTGAGGGAGCGGATGGAAGAATGTTTCAGCCAATATCTAAAATGAGGTCATATTTGCCTTATTCTCTGTAGGCCTGGCCTGTGTATTAAGTGATCTGGGATCCACTGTCTATAAGGATTGAAAACTGAACTGAAGTTTTAGTTCTGGAATTGAACAAATGATTCTGTGGGAAAATATTACTGAAGTCTCAATAGACATACAAATCCTCAATTTTAAATTGAAGTCAGTGAAGAATAAGAAGTCAATAGAAAGACTTCAGTCTTGGTGAGATTTTTCACTCTCCCATGAGAACTGTGGATCAAACTTATTACCACAACCCAAGTGTGTTGCAATTTCTACAATGATGATATGGACGAAGGTACAAACAGAGAATTACATTAATCCAATCTGTATGCGACAAAGATAGAGAAAACGATTTCCACATCCACAGGAATCGTCCAGAACTTGATTCGAGCTACATTTCTGAAATGATAAAAAGCAGGTTTAATAGCACCTTTAGTAGATTTGTCAAAAGCTAGTGTGGGCTTGTAATGTTTCCAAATCCTTCATGGAACTGGGAAATACTGTTCTAGAGTCTCACCAAGAAATTTTTAAGGAAGATTCCAATGATATAATTAAACCTTAAACAGTTACTTCCAACAAAATTAAATTATCATAGTATTTGGACTCAGGATTCTTAGAGGTCTTCTAGTCCAACCACCTGCGTTTTACAAGTAAAGATACTGAGGCACATAAGATACTAAATTCTATATCAACCACAGACTAAATAATCTAAAGGCAATAATAGTATTGTAGATCTAGGACAGGGAAAAATGCTACAGATTTCTGTTTAAAAGATATAACGTGAAAATCTAATACTACGGTTATCTAAAAATCAAAGTGCTACTATCAATAGACTCTAGTTAAGAATAAGTAGCTTATCTATGAAGCAAATATGAGAGGCTGGCATCCTGAGTCCTCTAAGCTATGGGGTATGGAGGTGGGTAGAGTGAGATGGGAGGGATAAGGCTTTAGAATGTTGATACATTCTTAGTGGAGGTTTTATGGGAAAACATGAGTAAGAACTGTGCAAAATGAGAGGGCATAGAAGGCTTATGATTAGTACAGTGGGAGGGAATCACCAACATCCACAAATTTTAAGTAATAATATCTATCACAGAGGGTTTTAAGGTTTACAATGGGCCTTACTTATATTATTTCACTTTTTTACTCCTTACAACGGTCCTAGGAGGTAAGTGCTATTATTACCCCCATTATACAGATGAGGAAGCTGAGAATGAGAGAGGTCAGATAAAATGCCTCTAGAATCAAACACATCTTTGCATCTGGCATGCGAATTCAGTTCAAGCACTCTATTAACTACATCAAGCAGTCTAATTTGCCTCCTCCAGGAGCAGCAGGTTGGCATAAAAGGGGCTTCCAAGGTAGGAAAACGCCAGAGCTGTAGATATAAAATACATACTGTCTACAATCCCTGGCCTTAAGAAGCTGATCTAATGGTAGACAGAAGAGAAACATATATTAGGAGGACAGACGCTAAAAAATACATATAAAAAGTTGAATGTGATACAATGTAATAGTTATAAAACAATTGATAAGACAAGAGTCAACAGCAATCGGATAGAGAAAGGTTTCACTAGTCCAGTTTGGAAAAACAGAGGACATGATTGGAAGAAGTTAATCCAGGCAAGGAAAAAGATTCCTCCTTTCCATCTCTTTCCTTCCCTCCCTCCCTTCCCTTCTTTCTTCCTCCCTCCTTCCTTCTTTACTTCCCTCCCTTTTTCCCTCCTTCCTTTTTTTTTATTTTTAAGAAGCCAGAACATACTCAATTTACGAGTTAACTGTTTGACTTTTAATTAAGTAAAATGAAAATAAATATTTGTAAAATGTTTGAAAGCTAGCTCATGATGACCACAAGGACTAGGACGATGATGATGATGATGACGATTCAGTCCACAGGTATTGTAAAATACCCACTATGGCTCAAACTCTGTCCCAGGCTCTGGAGATACCAGTCCCCACAATGAAACAACCCTGCCTCTCACAATGTGCCTACGTTCTCTCTCATAGGAGGTGAAGACCTGGGAGGTTTTTGAAGTATATCCCGGGAGTCCCAAAAGTTTTGGTGCCGGTTTAAACTGGCTGCACCAAGACTTTTGGGACACACTCATTGGGCAGGGATAAACCAGAATGAGATGGGGGGAAGATCCTCCGCCTGGCATCAAGCCATGCAGGGTGTCTCGGTCAGGGCCCTGCCCTGTGCCTGCTGTGTGCAGACCCTGGGTAGGTAACCTGGGCCTCGGTTTCCTCAGGCATAAAAAGAATCGTTGAGGGGGGTGCCTGAG
>CM053626.1:26832597-26869108 GCA_028646595.1 Phalanger gymnotis | reverse complement strand
GCTTCCCTCTGCCCCTTTGTGGGTTCTGTAGTTCTAGAATTGGTTCAGAGCCATTTTTTCATAGGTTTTTGGAGGGACTTGGTGGGGAGCTCAGGCCAGTTACTGCTTTCCAGTTGCCATCTTGGCTCCGCCCCCCGACTTCTGGGTATTCTAATCTAACCCCCTCATTTTAAGGATGAGAAGACTGAGGCTCAGATGATTTAACTTCCCCATAGTCACACAGGTAGTTAGAGGAAGAGCTAGTATTAGAACTCTTGGGTCTCAGGCTCCAAATCTACCTTAGAGGCACCACCGTGCCTCTAAGAAACACCAAAAATAATTATAATGAGGTGGCATCATAAGAGGTTTCATGTAGTGATTTGCACACACGCACACATACAAATATACACACACATATACACACACATACTACATATTATATATATATATATATATTTATTGATTTATTCAGGCAAATAAATGATACCTTCTTGAATACATGAAACAGTTTGAATTAAAATATTGGTACAGGCTGACTTTACAAGCCATTCCCTACAGAATCGAGTTAGTATGACAAAGCAGACTGAAGAAAGAATGAAAAAACCCACATTCACTGTATTTGTATTGAAGGTAAAAACCACCTGCATGCCCATTTCTATTAAAAAAAAAATTGAGGTTTTCATTCTCTCTCCCCATAGAAGATACTCAATAGAATTGAAATAGCTTCCTTTGTTCCATCCACATTTGATTTGCATATATGGGGGGTGGAAGCATATTAAGGTGCTTTCTATGATTTAGGGAGTTTATAAAAAGGTAATTTGATTTCAAATCATAGTCCTGTTTGCCTTTTCCAGGGAGCCACCAAAGCCTTCTGAGATGCAAACCATAAGAGGAAGACATTAGCTGGGACTGTATTAGATAATAAAAACTTCCACTGGGGACCAGTTCCACATTATGACATGGAGAATATAAGGCTCATTTGGACTTAATTCATTACTCTGTCATGTTGCACAAGAAAGCAATTTTTAAGCCATAGAAATGTGCTTCACTTATAAAAGATGCAGTGATAATATACAATCCTTTATTGGAGACAGCAACTGATTTCCCAAATCAGACATAGAAAACTCAATATATTTTTGTAGTTATAATGAAGAAGAGAGGGTCCTCAGTGCCAGCTTATTTTTCCCCACATCTGAATGACATCTTGCAAAATTTGGAATATATTATTTGTTAGAAGAGATGCCCTGATAGCTTGGCCTGCATTTCCACTCCAAATATTATCACAGTAACCAAGAATCTCAGAGCTGGAGAGGACCTCACTTGGCATCAGGTACTAACCAGTACTCAAATAGGAGTCTCCTATGCTGCAGACACTAGGTCATCCAGATTTTGCTTAAATATCTCCAGTGAAGTGGCACTCACTCCCTCATGAGGCATCTCATTCCACTCCTGGACACTTTCTGGAGCTTTACTCCTTTATGACATTTCTAAACGACGATTATAAATAGACATTAATTGAGAGCTTCTTCTATCCTAACTATTCTTATGAATCCTATTTTTTCTCTTAAAAAAAGGAAGGAATTTTGCTTTTGCCATGAACTTAAGAGGATACGTTTTCATCTCTCTTCTTTGCCATGATGTTTGATCACTATGATAACACAATATTCCATTGCATTTTTTGTATTTGTTTCTCTTTCCATTTGAATTGCTTTAGTCTTTGCATCTATTTCTGTCTTGGTTCTGCTTCATGCTTCTCAATATCATTCCTGTTCATCTTTCCTTAAGACACAGCAATGTTTCACTGTATTCATGTTAACAAAACTGGTTTAGCAACTCCCTAATCAACGGGCACTTAATTTATTTCCAGTTCTTTAATGGGCTCAAAAGTTCTTAAAAGGGCTGATATAAATATATTGGTGTATATAGAGATACATACACCATTTTTGACCTGCTTGGGATATGTGCCTAGCAGTGGGATGACCGTGTCATATGTAGAATGATGCTTGATAAACTTTAAAGGAAAACTTCCTTATCTCCTTCCTTCTTCTTTCTCTTCTCTCCTTCCTTCCACTCATTTTTCTCTTTCTTCCTCCTTCTTTCTCTTTCATACTTCCTTCTTTCTTTCCGTATATTCTCTTACTTCCTTCCTTTTCTATTCCTTCTTTCCTTCTATTCATGCTTCTCTTTCTTCCTTCTTATTTCTCTCCCTTCCTTATTATTTGGGTAGAAAAGTTAAAAAAAAAAAGAAATTGAGATAGGTGAAAAGAAAAGAAGGGAGAGCAAAAGAGAGAGGGGATGAGAATGGATAGAATGCTGGACCTAGGGTCAGGAAGATCTTTGTTCAAATCCAGCCTCAGACATTTACTAGTTGTGTGACCTTGGGCAAGTCACTTAAACTCTTCAATTTCCTCCCATGTAAAATGGGGATAATAATAGCACCTACACCTCAGAAAGTTGTTGTAAAGTAAGATTATATAATATTTACAAAGCATTTTGAAAACCTTAAAGCACTATATGCTTTATTATTAGTAGTACTATTATATAATCCTTCGAGGTTTATAGAGTACTTCTCTCCAATAATCCTCTGAAGCATGTGGTATAAGTATTATTATACCCATGTATTATTGCTATTGTTATATAATTAAGGTTATTAGGATACTTCCCTCACAACAACCTTCTGAGACCATGGTACATATTATTACATCCATTTTACAGATAAGAAACTGAGGCTCAGAGAGGTTACAGGCCAGCTCTGTTATTACATATAGTTAAACTCTCTCACCCCTTGAGAGGTTTGGCTTCTCTCTTTCTCAGCTCTAAGTGATAATTAGCAATTTTTCCAGGCTCCAGAGTGCAAAGTAGTCAAATGGAACCACAGGAAATTGAAAAAATGTTCCTCAAAGAAAAAAAAAGTTTTGTTTTCCTCTCATTTTACATTTGCTTGATCTTGTTCCTTTTTTAATGAGGAGGAGTTGAAAGAATAAAAAAAAATGCATTGGAATGAATCACAAGGAAGGTATGAGAAAAAAATTTGATAAGCCTTCAATTTGAATCATTTTAAGGCAAAGCTGTCCAACCACACAGGGGACCTTGCTTTATCTGAAGTTAAAAAAAAAAAAACCTTCCTGGAAAGCAGAGTATAGGCATTGAAAGAAAGATCCTCTTATTATGTAAAAACCTGGCTTTGCATTTAAAATATCAAAGAAGTATAATCAGAAGTCTCATCGGTCCCTTTTTTGCTTAATTTGTTTAATAGCCTAACTCACCCTGGAATTTCATATGCAAAGATATTGAAGAAGGAAGACTTTAGTTTTAACATAAGCACAAAATTCCTATTTGTAGGAGGCTCACTCATTCAAAAACCTTTATTAAGCAGCTACTCTTTGGAAGCCATCATTCTAAAATCTGAAATAGATACAAACTTAACTCACAGCCCTGACAACACAAATTCTGCGTTCAGTTCCAGGTTGGATCTCAGGGGCTGACCCCAAAAGGTTATTTTATTTTTTACTTAAATGTCCTCACACAGAGTTTACTCTATGAAATCTCTGAATATGCTCATATTTTGATTTCCATAAATACAGTAACAAATTACCATTTCCACTACAATTGCCTGAAATAACAAATGTATATTAGGTAAAGCATGGTCATCATTCTACCTGGCCCAAAGTGCCATTAATTGTCCATGGTCAGAGGGAGAAGAAATTTCCATCTCTCATCTGCTGCATTTCTGAAGGAAGACAGAAGGGAAAAGGGAAAGAAAGACAGAAGGATGAGCTCTCTTTGAGAGATGAACATAGAGATATGGTTCCTTTAGTGAAACAAGTTTATCAACAAACTATGGCTCAATTCTCTGCTGCTTGTGCTAATTTTGGCCTAACAATTAGCAGCAAGGAAACACAGGTGCTTCATCAGCCACCAACACACCATCCATTCCCAGAACCACCAGTTAACAGCAAATGGAGAAGTTTTGAATGCCGCAGATAGGTTCACTTACCTAGTTAGTGTACTTTCCAGGGATGTACACATTGATAACGAGGTTGATGCACCCATTGCCAGAGTTAGCTCAGTGGTTGGGAGACTCCAAAGGAAAATGTGGGAGAGAAGAGGTTTTAGACCAACTGACAAACTGAAGGTTTACAGAGCCACTGTGCTGACCTCATTGTTGAGGTCCTCTAAACCAGACGTGAAAAAGAGACTCCTGCTGTTTCCCAGAGTAGAAATCAATTTGGTTAGGTTATGAGGTATGAGATGGCTAAGATTCAGATAGATATACCCATGGCTATATTGTGTCTGATAGGCTCTGACCTCCTCTTCATCTGGGCTATTTTCTGCACTGATGCTCGTCTTAATGTTGTTTCATTGTTCAAACACAACCAATGGAGCTATGCCTAGAAGGAGCTAAGCTTCCATACTCTGCCCTCCCTTGAACCTCACCTTAACCCCAGCTCTTTTCTGCCCTGCATGTTACCTGCCTCCCTCCTCAACTTTTACTTCTTTCTCTGAGAACTGTTGTCAAGTCACCAGTACCGAGTTTCCATAACAATCTACTCTGACCACCTCCTCAACATGTTATTTCCATCATTGAAATAATAAGTTCCTTAAGGGCCTAACTACATCAATTTTGTATTTGAAGCCCTGGTACTTAGTGTCTTACTTGGCACATTGTATGAGATTAATTACTGTCTTTCATTCATTCTATAGGGAGAGATTCTCTGATTTAATTGGTACAAGAATCTGTGATCAACCCTCTCTCTTTACCCAAATATAAAAAAGATACAGTCCCTGCCCACAAGGAGCTTATGTGCTAGGAGGAGATACAGACTTCATACAGATATAAAAAATTAAGTATGCTCTGTCAGAAATATAAAGAAATATAAAATATGAGAGTCCAAAAGAGTTGAGAAGTCATGTCTAATTATGGTCAAAGAGATGTCACACAAGCTGGATTTTGAAAGATGGGTATACTTTCAACAGAGGTTTAGTGAGAAACAGCACAATTTAAACATAAAGAACATTGCATACACAGACAGAAATGATATACAGACAAAGTGTCCCAAAAGTCTTAGTGTATGCTAAAAACCCCACTAAGACTTTTGGGACATGCTGTCTTTGTCTACGTCTGGATCTGCATATGTTTTTAAACCTTAAAACTGCACCAACACTTCTGAGACGTCCTGTCTATATCTAAACCTATTATCTTAACACACTACTAAAGCTTAAAACTGCACCAATACTATTGGGACACCCTGTCTGCATCTCTGCATCTATTTATCTATCTGTATGCCATTAAAGATTAAAACTGCATTAAGAATTTGGGGACAACATGCTCCATGTGCTAGAGTCAGAAAAGTGAGGATATTGAAAACTAAACATCATTCTAGAGGTAAATAGGGATTTAATTAATTACAATTCTTTTGTTCTTGCTGTTGTTTTTCAATTCAGCTAACCTCTACTAAGTAATGACTGTAAGCATGGAATATGGAAAGGCCTAGGAGCAGTGTTATAATATGAACAGACCTATGAATAGGGAAGATTAACATGGCAGCTGGGTGTAGGATAGGCTGAAGAGAGGAACCATTCTGGTTAGGCAGATAGACTGGTTTGGGGGTTATTGTAATAATTCAAGTGAGAGGCAATAAAGGCCTGAACAAGGCATGTGGAAGTAAGAATAAGGAATGGTACAGATAAAGAACTGAAGGATTTAGGATAGCATCGGTGGGGTGTGATGGAAGTAGGTGTTACTTCAAGGAAGAATTTAAAGACTCCTTCAAACACAGATCAAAGAGCTAATGGTATTAATCCCACTAGCCAAGTATTCGGTATTATTTTTTTTCCTTAGGAGTAGAAATGAATATACAAAGAACTTTCTGCCAATCAAGCAGCAAGCATTTATTAAGAGCTTTCTCCATGCCAGGCGCTGTACTGAGCACCTGGGATACAAAGACAGGCAAAATTATGCCTTGCTTTCAAAGAGATTACATTTTTACAGTGGAAACAAAATATATGCTATAGCTAGTATTTATATATTGCATTAAGGATTGTAAAGCACTTAACAAATATTATTGGATTTGATCCTCACAACTACCATGAGAGTTAGACGCTACTATTACTTCCATTTTACAGAAAAGGAAATTGAAGCAGATGGTGGTGAAGTGACTTGTCCAGGGCAACACAGCTGTTGAGAGTCTGAAGTCAAATTTGAACTCAAGTCTTCCTGACTAGAGAAAAAACGGAAGGTAACCTTAAATGGAAATTCAGGGAAAGGCCTCCTGCAGAAAGTGCTATTTGAGCTGAGGTATAAAGGAAGTGGCATTCTATTCACGGACCGGCTAGTCAGTATGCCAATCTGACCACCTTTCTTCAGATTTTCAGCTGTTGTCTGTAATATGCTGTCCTACTGAGCCACAGAAAAGATGGATATCAGGAAGGAAACCAAATGTGATTGCTTCCTTTCTCAATCACCAACTCTCCCCCAAAGGATCTAAATAATAATTTTAGCATACCAAAGTCATTATCATCAGTCTAACCGGAGATGTGAATGCAATCCTAAAGGAGTTATTTGTTAAGAAAGGTTATCAGCTTAGGTGAAGGGGAAAAAAGCTCACATTTTAGCAGTAAGTACTCTTAGAATCTGTAGCATAAACCATTGATAAAGCCATGATTGCTTAGTAAAAAACACTGAGTACAAGCCACTATCAAGCACTAGGTCATTCTGTAGGAAAATAAAAATGTCAATTTAAGGATGGAAATTCTTATTTCGAGCCAAGTCTAAAAAGGGTCTCCATACTCAGGGAGTCAATATGTCTCAGGCATCACTACTCTAATTAGCTAATTCAATTTATATGTTATCTTACTCTTACTTAATGGAAAAGAGGCAAATGGAGCTAATTATACAGAAAGAAAACAATCTACAAAGAATGAAGAGGTATCAAAACAAATATAAAGACCAAGGACCAGAAACAAGACAATATGGGCTTCATCAATAACACATCATGGAAACTAGTATCATGTTCTTTTTGGACAAGGTCACTAAACTGATGGATGCTGGAGACAATGTAGTCATAATGTACCTAGATTTTAGCACATTTTGATGAAGCTATTCTTGTGAAAAAACATGGAAATATCTAAGTTAGACAACAGTACCACCAGATGCATTTGGAATTAGGTGAAACACTAGAAGAAACAGTAATCACTGGTTGGTATGTGTCAACTTGGAAGGACATCTCCAGGAGAGTATCCCAATGGTTTGCACTTGGTCCCATGCAGTTTAATGTTTTGTTTTGTTTTGTTTTTATCAAAGACTTGGTTAAATGTATAGACAGAACGCTTCTCGATGATGATCCAAACTTAGGAAAGATCACTAACACACTAGATGAAAAGCCTAGAACCTAAAATATCTTGACAAGCTAGGAAAATGACAAGCTGAATCAAATATGAGATGATTTAATAGGGATTAATGTAAAGAGGCTTCAGGAAATCAACTTCCGGAAGTGAGATGGCTAGATGATAGTTCATATAAAAAGATCTGTGGTTTTTTAATGGAATGATAACTTAATAGGTCAACAGTTTGGTAAAAACAGAAGCTAATAACTTTTCAATGTGTACTTTCGTACAATAAACTAAAATAATCACAATTAATGCCACGGTTATTTCTTTTCATTTCAAATAAACACTATTTCCCAAGGCAGAAAAAAAAGCAACTAATTAGTCACACAAAAGGACAGAGAGACCTAAATCCTTAAGGAGGCAGAAGACCTGACTTAGTCAAGAAGTTTTTGGTTCAGAGCTCACCCCAGAAATTTACTAATTGTTTTGCCCTGGAAAAGTCATTTAACTCCTCTGAGCTTTAGTAAAAATATCCATAGCCTCCTAGAGTTGGGATGACTAAACGAAGTAATGTGCTTTCTGAACCTGAAAGCACTATGGGCACATCCATTATTATCACTATTGTTGTCAGCAATAATTACTATTATTGTTCTGCTGTTGCTATTTTCAAGAAATTAGTAGGGCTTCATTTGGAATATATTGAGGAAATTAAGGATAGATTTCATTAATCACCTAAATATTTATTGAACATTTGCTCTGTACCCAATACTATATCAGATATTGGATATAAAGTAAGGATGTGACATTCCCCTTTTTTCAAAAGAAGAAAGACACAAAACATGATTGAAAGTAGTCTATGATAAGTGATGAGCATATATTCAAACAATAAGGCCAAGAGGGAAGTGGGGTCTTTGGGGAGTGTGGCCACCCTATGTTGTATGAATTTAGGAGCTTCAGGAAAATCCACTTGCCCTTGAAAACAGTTCCCCAGTTCACAATGTCTGAAGCTCAACAAGTAAAAAATTATTCCTTTTTCTGTTAGGAAAAGTCCTGTTAAAGTTTCTCCTTATAGATCCATAGGTATACTAGGTTTAGAGAGATATCATCCAGGAATAGTGAGAGGAAGAAGAGCCAAGTGATGGTCATCAGTGATCCATGCTGAGGTGTACTAATGTGGCCATCTGTCAATCCAATGTGAAAAACACAGAAACCTGCCATTTCTCAAAGTAGGGAGAAATTTAGTTGGGTCTTGAGATTTTGGGTGGCTAAAATTCAGATAGGAGTGGAAAGGATTTTTCAGAAGAAGAGAAAGGAACATGAAATAGTGAGGTGAGAACAAGTATGATGACTCACCCAGGGTCACACAGTTACTAAGTGACTGAGTCCAGATTTCAAATTAGGTCTTACTGATTCTAGGCCTGGTGAAGAAAGGATTAGAGCTTAAGGAACATACACCCTTATAAGGCAAGAAGAGGAAAATCGGCAAAAGACAGAGGAAAACTGGGAGGGAGATAGAGATTAAATGGGAGAAGAAAGATCATGGAGAAAAGAAGGGAGTAGAAATGCATGGTTTGCAGCAGGTTGAAAGGAAAAAAAAAAGAACGTAAGGGACAAAAGCCTGCAAGAAAGAAGAAAGACAAGGAGAGAAGGATGAAGGGAGAGGAAGAAGAACATAAAGAAAGGGAGGAAACATAAAAACATCATAGCCTGGAGAATAATGAAAAAGACTGCATCGCTGAATTTATAAAATATACGGAAAATGTGCAATTATCACAGTACTCTGAAAAACAAAATCCTAATTGGGGGACATATGTCATCCCAGAGGCAGCTCATCTTCACAGCCTGATTTCAGGCTTGACAGGAAATTTACATGATCAATGAGAACTGGCAAGTAATTTTCAAAATCTCTGTGGCATGTTGACTGCCCATTTTAACGACCTGGTTTAGAAGAAGGGTGGAGGGAGGGTAATAAAGAGTTATTCCCTGCATACACCTTGGACCATATATAGGCAGTGATCAGCAAAAAGTAACCAAGGACTTGCTTTGGTCTCACCTGAAGAGAAAAATCAGGATTTTGTGCGGGGCTATCTAAGGCATAAATGGCTACTCGAGACTGGGCAAAGACAAGATGCTCACAAGCCCACAGTGGGGATTTGGCATCGGGCTCCTCTGCCAGGCTGGTATAAAAATCCTGCCACTGACTACTCAGGGGACCTCCGGCACATGCTTAAAACTTCTTTGTACTGCAGTGTTCCTGCTTCTGAAAGAGAGTAACATCAGGCGACCTTCTATTAAACAATCAGGCAATGTTGCACAGTGGATAGGATACTGAACTAGGAATCAGGAACACCTGGGTTCAAATCCCTCCTCAGACACTGTCTCTGTTACCCTGGGGAAGTCATTTAATTTCTCTGTGTCTTAGTTTATCAATTATGCTGTGGACGTGATGGTTTCTAAGGCCCCTTCAAGCTCTAATCTATGATCCTATGAACACCCCAGCTCCCTCTTCCAAGGGCTCAGAAGATTTAGAGCCAGAAGGGACCTAGAAGTTTATATAGACCAAATGCTTCAATTAACACTTGAGGAAACTGAGGTCCCAGAAGACTGAGGAAGGAATAGAACCCAGGTCCTTTGACCCTGTCACTTTCTCCATGTTCCAAGTAAGAAAGCAGAAGAACACTTTGATGACCTCAAAGGGAGCAATAAAGTATAAAGTTTAAATAGAAAGCCTCCACTTTATGCATACCTAAGGCCAAGGTCTATGTCTTTTGAGGCTGAGCTCAAAGGCTACCCCCTTCCACGGAGTCTACTGAGACAGATGTGCACCAGATGTGACTCTCCTCTCTTGTTAGTTCTCACACCACGAAAGTTATGATTCTTCTGGCTCTGTGCTGAGGACAGGGACTTGTGGCTCCATTTATTAAGTGAAGCATATTGACACCTTCTCCCTAACTAATAACCTTACAAGGTGGCTTAAATCATTGAGAGCTTCCATGATTTGTCCTGGATTACCCAGATAATACTTGCTACACGTCTTCCTGGCTTTGAGGCCAACTCTCTAGCCAATGCACAATGCTGTCTCTCTCTTTCACACATACTGTGAAATTATAATGTTCTACATCTTTCAAATTTTATCTCCTTCCAAATTTTATCTCTTTGGGGTTTGGAGGAGCAAGAGGAGAAGCAGGAGTTCTCTTCATATCTCCTTCAGCATTGAGCACAGATCATTGAAGAGTGAAGACAACACGTCCCGCTCCTTTTTTTAAAGGATAAATCATCAGATGAAAAGATTTGATGAGTTCTGCATGTTTAAAAAGTACATTTATACAACATAACCTAACCCAAGTTTAATTATCCAAAACTGAGACTAATGATGGATACATGAACCTTCCCTGTCCATCCCAAGTCTAAATATTTGACATTGGTCAGTTCATCTTTTTTAGAGGAGGGGAAACACATTCTTGGTAGTAAGTTTGAGTGATAGCCATGTGGCATTGAAAACCTTGATCAGAAGATTCATCTTGTTAGGTATGACACTCTTGGTTCAGTGGGTTGCAGCTTTTTTTCTAAATGTGTGAAGATGCTTAATGGCGCCTGCCATCATTCTTGGGTGGAATCCAGAAGGTAAGGAGAATAAATGTCAATATGCATAACATTTAGAAAAAGTGAGTTGAACAGCTACCCTATCTAAAGAGCTCGGCAATAACTACACACGCATATATACAGGTTTATATGTGTATGTATACATATGCATGTGCATTTACAGTGTATAGGTATATTTTTATGCTTCAACACTTACAACTATCTTAGTTGAAACAGTACAAGCTTTGGGCAGGAAGACCTTGGTTCCAATTATTCCTTGTTATCCTGGGCAAATCAATCAACCCAACTGACTCTGGCAACTTCCCAAGGCTTAAGCTGATAAAATCAAAAGTCCAAACTCTCACCCAAAAAATAGTAATAAAAACAATGTTTTGCAAAAATGTGTTACATAGATTATCTTATTTGAAATAACCACAACAAAATCAGACACTACTGATTTCATTTGTCCTCGGTGTGACAGAAAGAGTTCTCGATTTGGAGTCCAAAGACCTGAGTTCAAGTCTCAGATCTTGGCTCTGCCATTTACTGTCTGGGTGAACTCGGGCAATACATGTAATTCTTGGGTCTCAGTTTCCTCAGCAGTAGAATGAAGGCAATTGGATCAGTGACTTTTAAGGCTTCTTACAATTCATGATCTATGATCATATGATCATTCTATTACCATAATCCTCTTTATTTTAGGCAGTTTCATTAGACTGTGAGCTCCTTGAGAGCAGGAATTGGTCCCCCCCCCCACAACTTTTTTGTATCCCCAGTGCTTAGCACAGTGTCTGGAACATATTAATTCTTTAACAAGTATTTGCTAACTGACTTACCGATCTTGGGCAAGACATCTATGGTCCTCAGTTTCCTCATCTGTAAAATGAGTGCATTTGACTAGGTGTTTTCTAAGGTCGCTTCCTACTGGAAATCTATGCTAAACTGTATGTAAAAACCAAAGCCTGTTGGGGGAGAGGGTGTAAGAGTGGCTCACCATTAAGCCATAGTCAAACTTCTTAGCTTTTGATCTCTGCTGCAAAGCTAGATTTCAGCTGGGGGTTGATAAAAGAGGGGCCTTCATTGCTCATGCTCTGAGGTCCATTTCTCTTTTCCCTTTGATTATTTTCCCAGGTCTGAGTGTATTTGATCACCAATTAGGGTACATCTGCAGGATCTGAAGTTCCCCAGGGACAGCCTTTGCCTGGAGCCACATGATGGCTAAAGTGAGCCCTGATGAAGGCTCCAGAATATAGCCCTCCACCATCACCACTGAGCACATTACATGCTAGTTGGCAGAAAAGACAGGGATGACAGTCTGCAAATTACATTTCATTGTAGAAAAATACTCAGATTCTTTCCTGAACACAGCATTGTACTTTTTCAAATCATACCCCTTTTAAAGGGGGAAGAAGTGATTGCTACAGAAGACTACCGTGTGAATCATCAGTGATTAGGACAAGAGAGTTCTACCTTGTTTTCTGGTCAAGGTCTCTTTCATTAAGTTATCACTGAAGAGTGAAGAGAACACCTCCCACTCCTTTTTAAAAGGATAAATCATCAGATGAAAAGATATGATGAGTTCTGCGTGTTTACAAAGGACATTTGTACAACACAACCTAACTCATGCTTAATTATCCAAAACTGAGACTAAAGACTTCCCTGTGAGCCTTCCCCGTCCATACGAAGTCTAAACATTTGACAATAGCTAAATCTCCAGACGCTGCCCCACTGCCACTCTGTTTCTGATTATTCCCTCCTCCAAACAATTAACAAATGAGAATCCATGCCTGCTGCCACCTAAAATACAGAGAGGTGGGATGCCAGGCATGAGGCATCCTGTTTTTGTTTGTGTAGTGAGTGGTATGAACCATAATTAGCACATGGCACAATTTATCCTTTTCTTTTCAGCAGTCTGGTCTATCAAAAGCCAAGTCTGTTACTGCATTCAAAAATAAAATTCAGGCTCATTTACTATTATGCTTTAAAATACCTTCCTAGGGCAAAATGATGAATTGGAAACTCCTAATGGAAGGAAGTGGTATTTTTCTATCTATATTGTGCCCAAGCCAGTGCTCTTGCAACTTCCAGTCTCTCAGAGGAAATGACTTACCACTCCCCTTGGACTATAAAAAGGAATGCATCTCCTAAACGGTACCAAAGGTGGGACCAGGTAGTCCTAGGCAAATCTCAAAGGATGAATGTAATTTAATGACTTCAAAACAAAATGTTAAGCTGACCTGCTTACACTTGTACAAATTTAGGTATTGCTTTCACATTAAAATCATTTCGCTGAAATAAATTTTCCAGAAAACAGAATTGTAGGTTTGGAGTTCTGGAGCAAGGAGTTAACTTTGGAACTTAGTTATGTTTACTCATGTATTTTGTTGAGACAGACAGTAGAGAGAGGTCATGTGATTGGTGATACTGAAAACTGGGAAGTCAAAGAACTTTTTCAAGGGCTGGGGATTACGAGTGAAAGGGCAAGGAGAAACCGTGAGCCAAGAACAGCTCATAAGTGACCTGGAGGTGACAGCCACAAGAATTCTGAGCATGATGGAGTGAACTTTTGAGAATAGATGGTTGCAGAGCGCTGATGGCAGTGGTTAGCCCTGAGAACGGCAATGGGGAACTGGGAGAAGGACAACTCTTTCTTTTGGCTTTAGATGTTGTAAGTGAAGAGAAGTAGCCAGTACTAGAAAAGGTATCAGCACATGGGGTCTTCAGGAGAAAGCTGGTTGCTTATGATCCTCCCCAAGAGGAAATACGAGTTACAGCATGCCCTAGGCTTTACCATGGCACATCAAGCTCTGATTTTAAATCACTCTAATAAACATTCATTACATGCTTCAAATAAAAGTATTCTTTGAGCAGCTAAGCACCATGACAAATACAATATGCTATCAACTTGTCAGGGGCTGAAGGCATGGTACATTTTCAAAACTCACATCTAAGTAGAGGATTCTTATGAAATTTCTTGGAGTAAAGAAAAATCTTGAGTCTAGCCAATCTATGGAGAGGCTACAATAAGAACTGATCATGGCCACTTAACAACCAGCCAACAGCAGCTCAATTCTATCAATTAATTTTTAAATAGGGCTATGAATGTTTCCATCTCCTATGACATAGTCCTCGTGAGGAAATTCTAGAAAGACCACTTCCATTGACCATGTTGCTATCATCTACCTCCATACCATGAGGCATGGAGCAAAATATGCAGGACACCCACCTGAAAATCTTCTGGATGTCTTCCGCTTTGATCTCCTTTAGGATCTCCTGGTACAGCTGAGGATCTGACATTCCTGAAGATGGATCCGGTGAAAGGCATTTTGTACGTGCATAATATCCAATCACAATCCCCAAAATAAATAAGACAGTCAGAGTGCAAAAGATTTTAGAGAAGTGAAAAATATTACAGTGGCTGTTCTTTGGTGTCGTCCTTGGGTAACGGCTCACATAGTCTGAGTCCTCCTGAAGTCTCTGGAACCTTCCTTTGGGGGATGTGGCTGGCTGAATGGAATCAAGATCCAGGTCCCCAGTTTCTGAATTCCCCAAGTTCTGATTCTCGGCACCATCGAGCTGAAAATGGTCAAAACCAGGCTCCTCCAACTCCTGTTCCATGTCCCATTCCAGGTCAAGGGCAGTGGCCTGAAGGTCATCATTGTCTAAGTAGTGAGAATGTCCTGGGGCTCTCTGATCTGCATTCACCTTTTGATAGGCCATCTTTTTACCTGTTCAAATAATGAACAAAAGGATGTTTATTTCATCCCAATACATAGATTGGATGGCCTTTCCCTATCTCCCCACTCCCTAATTACCATCATCACTGCTACTGATACACACACACACACACACACAAATAAATATGTACATATATGCATATACATATATATATACATGTAGTGTTTTAAAGTTTTGCAAAGCACCCTAAATACATCATATGATCCTGACACCAATTCTATGAAATAGGTGCTATTACTGGCCCCATTTTATAGTAGAAGAAACTGAGGTTGAGATAGATCAAGTGATTTACCTGAGGCTTGTGTCTGACACAGGTTTCGAATTCAGGTCTTCTTAACTCTAAGTCTAGTGGACTATCCACTAAGCTACCAAGCTACCTCTACCACTACCTCTCTTAACAGCTCATATTTACACAGCACTTACTACAAACTAGATATTGTGTTAAGTGCTTTACAAATATTATTTCATTTTATTTACTTATATCAATACATATTCTTTCTTCCTGGTAGAATATAAGCTTTTTAAGGTCGGGGATTGTTTCATTGTAATTTTGCATTCCTAGTACTTAACATAATACCTGGCAAGTGATTGGCATTTAATAAATGTTTATTAATCATACTCGGCAGGTTCCTAGTAAGAGATTGTTGAATTGCGCTGATATTGGGTCAGAACTCATCTGATAACCACTAAAAAAGGAAAACATTTATATTACTTTAATATTTTTATTGTTTGTGGGAAGGAGAACCAAATACTTGCTTTGTGCAGCACTGGACTAGGCACTGAAGGGGAAGAAAAGAGGCATAAATCTCAGTTCTTTTCCATGCGGGAGTTCTTAACCTGAGGTCTATAGATTATCTGTATTTTGTGCTGTTTAGTCATTTTTCAGTTGTGTCTGATTCTTCATGAGCCCATTTAGTATTTTTTTGGCAAAGATACTAGAGTGGTTTCACATTTTCTTCTCCAGCTCATCTTACAGATGAAGAAACTAAGGCAAACAAGGTTAAGTGACTTGGCCAGGGTGACACAGCTAATAAGTGTCTGAGGCCAGATTTGAACTCAGAAAGATGAGTCTTCCTGATTCCAGGCCTGGCATTATATCTACTGTGCCACCCAGCTGCCCTAGACTATAACTTTCAACCTGTCTACACACACATACATATACATGTATACACATGTATACATGTATATATAACTATATTTTAGTATAACCATTTTCCTTTGTAATCTTGTAGATTTTATGTATTTAAAAACATTATTCTGAAAAAAGGTTTAAAAATTTCACCAGAATGCCCAAGGGGTCCATCACACACACACACACACACACACACACACACACACACACACACACACACCCGCATACACACGGGGGGGGCGGGAATTAAGAACATTCTTGTACAGGGAGTTAAAGAGTATATAGATGAGAAGGAAATGGATAGCAACAGGACATCAAGAGAGACCACTCCTTGATAAATTATGGCCTCAAATGTGAGAAGATAACAGGCCAGGAAAGTAAGACCGTAATGCCTAAAGCTGGAAGTGACTTTAGAAGTCATAAGAGCATTAACTTAGAGATGGAAGGGACCTTCAAGTTATTCCATCTACCTGAATCCTTCCCACTTTACAAATGAGGAAGACAAGAGGCCTGGAGATCTTTAAACTGCCCTGTGGACACACTATATCTTCCCCTTCGATCCCAGCAGAATATAAGCCACTCAAAGGCAGGCACCATTCAAGCTTTTGCTTTTGTATCTCCATCATCTAGCACAAAGCTTGGCACACAGTAGGAACTTAATATATACTGCTTGACTGATATTATTGAATTTAAATCCACCAAAAAGCACTGAATGTATTACATTGAATGCAAAGCATGACTCATACTCATTCTAAGGTCTCCACTGAATTGAAGTTTTAGCAGCCAGGGAAATTCTTCCCCACTGTAGTCCCTAATTCCCATCATAATTCAAAAATTCAGATTCATGTTCAGACAAATTATTTGAAAACTAACCAAGGCAACAGTAAGGCAGAATTTTCATGCCTTGTCCAACAAGAGACATTCCATCACTTGCATATCAGCAATTTAATGATTTTCCAACATGAAACAGAGCCATCAATGGGGAGGAAAGGCAAATTCAAATATTCTCTCTTCACTATAATGGATTTCTGATGGACACCCCAGTGACTACTTTTGTGCTCATTAACCCAGTAATGAATTATCTTTCTCAGAGATTAGCCTCCCAGGAGAATAGTCTCTTGTTCATATGTGAGTGGACCCAACCACTTCATATCACAGAGTCCCAGAGCATTTCAGGAAAGTTATGGAGGGGATGAATGGATGTTAGGAGAGATATGAGCAAGCAGTTGGACCACTTACTTTACAAAACCAATTGTTTCACTACATAAGTACCTAATTTGAGAATCTCATCTTGTTACAGACTTCCCTGCCCCAAAGGAGATAAAGCAGTTGACAGACTTATTATAACAAGATAATATAAATCCTCCTCCTCTCTGAGGTGATTTTTTTTTGGTCATTTTATACTCATGCATGAATAAAAAGATAATCTCTTAAGAAATAAAACAGAACAGAATGTTCCTAATTTTCTTAAAATGAGAAGTCCATTTCTGTGTTGGTGAAAGAGGAGGTGAGATATAGGATTTGAAAAGGAAAGAAATAGCCCTCACTGCCTGAGATTCACAGTCATCTGAAGATTCGGGAATGGTCCTTAGAGGTCATTTAGTTCAACTTTATCCGTCCACTATTGAGGCAACTGAAACCTAGCAACATAAAGTCAATTGCCCAAGGTCACACAGGTAACAGCCGGGACTTGAACCCAAACCCAGGTTCCCTGATTACAAATCCAGCCCAGTCCAGGGATTCGAAATCCCAACACACTTTGCTGCATAATAAATTAAAATGAAAAAAAAATCACTTGTAAAAATAATATTCCCTCAATATAGCATTCTTACACTTGATTCTATTTATAGCATAGGCAGCTGGGTGGTATAATAGAATATTGGGTCTGAAGTCAGGAAGATCTGAGTTCCAATCCAGCCTCGGACACACATTAGCTGTATCACCTAGAGCAAGTCACTTTGACCTCTGTTTGCCTCAGTTTCTTCATCTGTAAAATGAGAATCATGACAGCCCCTACCCTCCAGGGCTGTGGTGAGGATCACTACATAAAAAAGCACTTAGCACAGTGCCTGGCACATAAATAGTACTCTGTAAATGTTTGCCATTACTTCATACCATTAAATCTATATGCAATTCATGCATCATTGATAGAGTTGATTGCCTCATGCTATTAGATGAATGACTACTATTCAATATGATAGCATGTCTATGAAATCACGTAAGATTTCTAAGACTAAGCTCGGGTCTTTACTTTCAATCGTGTAAGTATCTCTCTTGCAGAGTCCCACTTTGATGTTGGAAAGGTCACGGAAACTCAAGTGACATTTCTTCAAATAGAAACGTCTCCAGTCGTTTTTCAAATTTAATATTGTGGCACTTGAGCTTATGAAAATGCAGCATTTATGGAAGGTAAAACATATTTTCTCATGCTTTCCAAACATCATTTTCATTTATGTGAGGGCCTCTCTGATCCTACTCTATCCCCAAAGGCAAAATCAAAATTCAAAATATATCACCCTAGAATATTTCTCTATTTACCTATACATCTGTATACACCTCATATTTTTCTCCACATCTGTCTAGATGCCGAACCAAAGACTGAGGGGAAATATAGGCATACGCAAGTCATACGGAATATTCTCCAGGTAATAGGTTTGGACCCCACGATGAATTTTTATCAGAAGTTTAGACATCCAGCACCTTTCTTTCATCTGAATTCTAACTGCATTAATTCTAATTACAAATCCTTACTGCCTTGATGTCATACAGACAATAGGTAGTTAAAGGACATATGTATATGAGTGGAAAATTTAGTGTTTAAAACCTTGTCTGCCCTAAGAGAGGCCTGCTCCCATCACTGATGGTGCTCTCAACAATAATATTACGACATTTATGTAGTGTTTTCAGTTTGCTCTACATCTGGTATCTCATTTGAGCATAGAATAACCTTGGGAAGGAGGGACTGCAGGTGGTATTATTTATTCCCCACTTAAGATGGGAAAACAGCCTCAGCATAAAAGCAGCGAGGGGGTGCAGTGGATAGAATGTTGATCCTGGAGTCAGAAGGACCCAAGTTCAAATCCTGCCTCATACACATAATGGTTGTGGAACCCTGCAAAACCACTTACCCTCTCCAAGCCTCAGTTTCTCCACTTGAAAAATGGTGATGATAACGATACAGAACTCTACATAACATAGCGAGGGTGACGATCAAATGAAACGGCACTATATAAAGTGCCTCGGAAACCTTTCTTGCTGTTGACTCTTCACGACCCTACGTTGGATTTTCTTGGCAAAAATACAGGAGTGGTTCACCATTTCCTTCTTCAGCTCATTTTACAGATAAGGAAACTGAGGCAAAGAGGGTAAACTGACTTGTCCAGAGTCACACATCTCGTAAATGTCTGAGACTGGATTTGAATTCATGAAGATGTGTCTTCCTGATTCCAAGCCCAGGGCTCTACCCGTTGCATTGTCTAGCTTCCCCTTGCAAACCTTAAGGAATCATAGAAAGACTAGCTATGATCATTAACGTTATTAAGAGCCCACCTATATCTATAGAGCTGGGAAGTATTAGCATTGGGATTTAAAGACAGCTCTTACATACTGAGTTCAACTTTGTGGTGGTGGGGGGCAGGAATAACAAAGGAATAAGAATTTACTATAATAGTATCTACTATGTGCCAGGCACTGTGCTAAGCACTCTTTTAAAAAATCTCACTTGATTCTTACAATAACCCTGAGAGGTAGGTGCTATTATTGTCCCCACTTTACAGATAAGGGGACTGAGGCAGAGGTTAAATGACTTGCCCAGGGTCACACAGTTAGTAAGTGACTAAGGGAAGATTTGAACTCAGGGCTTCTTGACTCCAGGCCCAGGATTCTATCCACTGCATTGTTATAAGCTTCTTAAATGTTACCAAGGTGCTCATGGCCTTCTAAAATTGATGCTGCCTGGAAACATCAAGGGCCTTCATCTTCAATATTTATGTCTTTGAGACCTTAATCAACCACCTCCATGAGACACTCTGTGGACATTACTGCTGTATATTCACTGCCCAGTGGAAAGAATTCTCAGATTTCCAACAAGCTTGCTTCTTTCAAGAGGAATCATTCATACCGCTGTTTCTGGAATTCTTGTCCGGGATCGTGCCAGATGATCCCAAACTCTGTTCAGTGCTCTCAAGCTAGACAGGCAATCGCCTGGCACTATACTTGAGGTGTGTGACCGGAGCATCAACTTAGCTGAGCTCAGAGAGGTTCATTATCAAGGACTTGGCCTGGTCATACATTTCAAGTATGGTGCCAGGTCAAGGTAAATCATGCATGAAGAAAACCCTCTTAAACACAATCTCTCTCAATGGGTGGATGACAATATATCTCAAAAGAGGCAACATCTTAATTTAATGAAATCGAGGAATACTAAAGAAATTAAAGTAAAACACAATGCACGTTATTATTTTTAATTGTAACAATTCACAAAACATTTCAAGGGTGTATTTTTAAAATAATCTTACTGTGATTTTTATTTTTATACCACCTACATTTCCTGAGATATCCCCCTTCCCTTACCCTCTTAGAGAGCCATGCCTTCTAATGAAAAATTTTTTGAAAAAGGAAAAACAGTTACATAAAATGAGGCAGAATACTGAAAAAGACTGATGTTTTTATGCATCATTCTATAGTCATACTCCCTCCTCCCCCACCAGGAAGGAGTTAAGGCAAGGGTAGGGAACCTGAGGCCTCAAGGCCACAAGTGGCTTTCTAGGTCCTCAAGGGCAGTCCTTTGACTCAATTCCCTAAGGGGATTTGTTCTGTGAAGTCTAGATTAATTCAAAGGGTTTCTCTTGAGGACCTAGGGGACCACATGTGGCTTCGAGGCTGCAGGTTCCCCACCCTTCAATTAGGGAAAGTGCTTTTTCACATCTCTTTTCTGGGGCCAAGCTTAGCCGCTATATTTTCATAGGTCTCAGCTTTGATTATTTTGTTTTTTTTTTTCTATTTGTACTGTTCTAGTCACTGTAGATATTGTTTGCTTAGTTCTGCATTCTTCACTTTACGTGAAGTAAATAAATATCTTGCATGTTTCTCATTTCTCACAGCCTAGTGATATTCCATTACAGTCACATACTCCAATTTGTTTAGTCACTTTCCAATTGATGGGAATTCGCTGTGTTTCCAGTTTTTCTTCGCTATATCTAAAAGTGCCACTATAAATGCTTTGGTGTTTACAGAGCCTTTCTTTTTTGTCAACAATCTCATTTGGGATATATGCTTAGCAATGAGTTCTATGATGTGGTAAAAGGGTTTGGTCATTTTAGTCACTCTCTTCATAGAATTCCAAGTGGCTTTCTGGAATTACTGGACTATTTCACATTTATACCAACAATGCATTAATGCGCACATCTTTCCATGATCCTGTCCTCCAAAATGCACAATTCCTATCTTTTTTTAAATTTTTTTTCCAAATTTGTTGCATTTGAGATGAACATTCTGAGTTTTTTATTTGCATTTTCCTCATTATTAGTAATTTGGCACCTTCTTTCATATATTTGTTAATTTTCTAATTTTTAATTTTAATTTTTTTCTTTTTTTTTGCTTTTTGGCAGGGCAATTGGGGTTAAGTGACTTGCCCAAGGTCACACACAGCTAGTACATGTGTCAAGTGTCTGAGGCTGGATTTGAAGTCAGGTCCTCCTGACTCCAGGGCTGGTGCTCTACTCACTGGGCCCTAGCTGCCCCTATTTGTTAATTTTCAATTGTTTCTTTTGAGAACTGTATATATATGTTTTAAGAGATTGATTATCTTCATAGGATGCTATTTATCACGAGAGATTGATTGTCTTCGTAGGATATTATTTTTCATGGTAGTCTAGTAGACTTAATATAAGTAGACCCTAGACCCTGGAAATGTCAAAAATCTTAGTCTGAGAAACTTTTCAGGGCTAGAGATGTTGGACGGGAACTTCTCCAGCTTGTAAAATCACTTTGTTAATGAAGATGTTAACAGCCACTGCTCTCTGGCAAGGCAAGAAATAGTGCAACTGTAAACAGTCATTCGAAGATGGTCCTGGCTTTGTTTAATTTTTCACCATAATGAGATTCTCTTCTTCTTACTTTTGTGAAATAGCCTGCGTGATTGCTGTAATGACTGGAAATGCATTGACTCTCCTATTTAACTGTCATTCTGCATGTCAAGTACATAAAACAAGTGACAATAATAATTAGCCATTTATGCTTCACCAAGTGAATACACAGTGCATATAACATTGCAAGAACCTTTCTCCACTACAGTAAAATGGAAGAAATAAATTTGTTTTTTAAGGGAAAAATAAAAACACAACACATGATCCTGGTCCACAAAGTATTAGGATCATAGCTCTTCGAGTTTCAGGAAAGTTCAGAGGTTACCACATATCATCCCCTCATTTGACAAAGAAATAAGATAAAGGCCAGAGAGGGAAAGTAATTTTCTCAGAGTCACACAGGTAGGAAATAGCAGAACATGCATTCAATCTTAGTTCCTCAGAATAAAAAATCCAGTACTTGTTTGCCTCTGTAATCTTAGGATGAGAAGACAGAGTCAGAATACAGGGCCCCCAAAAAAAATCACTTTGCAGACTAAATTTTCAAAATGTTCAAATGACTAATAAAAGCTCTAGAGACACCATGCTAATAACTTTGGGTCAAGTTGCCAAACATTGAATTAAGTGACTGATCAGATTTATTTTTCCTCAATTACATGTTAAAACAATTAACATGTTTTAACTAACTTCAAATACACACATACCCCCACAAAAGTCCTATAAATGTGTGTTATGTGATTGTTTCTTGGTATAATGGGGGCCTGCCAATAAACCTAGTCCTTAAAAGCCTACACAGAGTGTAACAGGACTGTCTGCTGAAGTGAGTCGCCATGTGGAAGAGTCTGCGATGCCTTCAGAGTTGTAATGAGAGGTAACAGAGACACTGCGTGATTGATTCTGGTCTGCTAAGTTCATGATGTAGAAGAACATTTCTTGATTTATTGCAGCTGTGTAACCAAACTACAGCTTCCTCTGAAAGGTTGTCATCAGCCTTGGCCTCTCTCATCAACCCTGGTTTCACAGTATCCTTGGGCTGACTTCTTTCTGCAAAGGGCATCCAGTAAAAGCTGCGCTGTTTAGGGGAGAATTCTGAGGCCTCCTCCCTAACCTAGGCTAAAATTACAGCCCTGCAGATAAGGGCCTTGATTCTTTGCCCATCTCAATTTTTGTCCTTTTTATATGAAGGGGATTTTAGGCCATGAGTTTGTGATTTTTACAAGGTTAGGAAAGCAAGCAATCTGAGGTATGCAAGTCTAGTCCATACCGGATTTCATAGCCAGCCTAGAACCTACATACCAAGGAAAAGAGTCAACCATTAGGACCCTATCCAGAGTCAACCAGGATGAAGACTCATTGGGTAGGTATATACCATTTGAATATAACTTTGAAAGGACTAATGCTAAGTAAGCCAATGCTAAGCCTGAGCCCACTCTCCCAGAGACTGAGGTGGTATAGGCTAGAGTGTGTTCCTGAAGTATTGGAAGGAATTGCTTTTACTTGGGGTATTTTTTTTCCATATTTTTAAGTTAATTCCTCCTTATAAATATAATTGATATGAAGTGATTTTGATACATAGATGGTAGATGTCATATTGTAGAAGAGTCAGTAAGGTGATATTTTTTTAACCAAATCGATTTTTTTTCATTGACAATAAGCCACAAATGATTAGATTCTTTAGAGCTTTCAGGTAATTTATTCATCTGTAACAGGGATAATAATGATGTCTGCCTTACAAGGCCTTTGGGAGGATCCAGTGAAATAGCTTATATAAAGAATTCTGCAAACCTTAAAGTGTCATATAAATGTTAGCTATTGTCATCCTCCTCAAGCTAATCTTCACTTCTTAGAATGCTCCTCTGAGGATTCCCCTGCCCTCCTGCAGAACCCCATCCTGTCTCTTCAATTTTCCTTACTTTAATTATCTGTGTACATATTGTGCATCCCATTCAGTAGAAGCTCCTCAAGGGCAGAGACAATTTCCTTCCTGTCTTTATATCCCAAGCAACTTTCACCAGTGCCTTGTGTGGTATTTAATATAAATGTTGGTGGAATTAAATTATTAAATCTGACTTAAAGAAATGACTATTAGAATCCATTTCACTGAAATGCGCTGTTCTGGAAAAACAAAGGATACTTTCACATTAAACAACTGCTAACTTCACTGCTCAATTTACACCAGAAGTGCATTGCTACTACAGAATACCTGAGTCCTTTCAATGTAAAAATACTTTAAAAATATTGCATTCTCATCTACAACTAAGAGTTTAAAATGATGTGGCTTCACTCTGTACTGCTGCCTTTTCCCTCTGGCATGGGGAACATGTAAGTTCTCTTGCTGTTTCTTCATATTGTACACACACACGCACACTTTGAGTGCTCTATCCATTTGCCTGGGATAACCATGAAACAACTCCCCAGTCTCTGCTATGACCATTACTTAAACAAAAAGGGATTGCCACGTCTTAGAAGGGGATCAGTACTGTTGACCAAACACAAGAGGTCTTTGAGCACCTAAAGAGTTAAGATGGCAGTGGATGGCCACTGGGCTTGTTTAGAAGTGTCTGTCTGGATTTAAAAAAAAGAAAAAGAAAAAGAAAAAGAAACCCTTAGTTTGATAGATCTCCTGCCATTGTTCCCCCTTTCAGCCATCATGAATGACCTTAAATTGTTGCTTTTCTGACTGTGGCTTTTGGATTTCCAAGAAAAGAAAGCTTTTATCTCCTTGAGACTCCTAAGTACTCTATTTTTCATGTATTTCAAAGGTCCCCTATTTATTTTTTAAAATATCTCAGCTCTTCAAAAAACTATCAACACATTTCTCATAATAGATTGTGCTTAATTCCCAAATCACTCCTCCTGTGACCTTTAAGCAAAGGCTCAAAAAGAACCATTCAATTTTGATAGAAACAATAGACTAGAGACACAAGAGAATTGAGGCAAAGTCTTTCTTTTCTTTTTTCTTTTTCCCACCCATTCCATTTTCATGGATTATTTTTCCTTTCATATTTCATGAGAAAGGCCAGTATATTGTAGAACTAGAAGAAATGAGTAAAAAGGTACTGATATTTATAAGGGATATCTCTTAAAGAGAGACAGACAGAAAGAGACACAAAAAGAGGAGACTGGTAAGAAATGATCACTTCCATACTCTAAAGCAAATTCAAATAGAAACAAAGGGTGGGGTAGTGCTGGTGGTGGTAGTCTAAATCATACATAATAATCTTTGCTATATTGACTTAGAAAACCACATATTAACATTACACAAATGTTATTGTGTTTTTATCTGTTTTGTTACATATTTCCCAATTACATCTTAATCCAGTTGGGGCTGGAATGCTATGAGCTTTCTGCAGCACCTCTGCCCTAAAGCAACGGTTTTTAATCTGGGGGTCCTTGGACCAGTTCTTGTGGATTGATTTCAGGGGGTCCTCAAATTTGCTTTATTTTTTAATATTTTGATAATTGTATTTCAATATAATTGACTTCCTTTTTATTCAAGAGTACTTTCTTTTATGCATTTAAGAACATTATTTTGAAAAGGAGTCCTTAAATTTCACCAGATGGCCAAAGGGGGACCAGGATATTTAAAAGAAGAATCCCTGCTCTAAAGGGGGCTAGGGAAATGAATGCATACTAACCAACAAGCGTTGATTAAGCATTTAGCATGTGTCAAGCACTGTGCTAGATATACAAATACAATTCTTACACTCTACATAGTTGAAGATTATAACTCAGGTAAATAAGGATTATATTATAATAGTAGTAATAGTTTAAAAGCCTGCTTAGGCTAGTTACTAGTGAGGGTAGTAAGCAGCATAGTAAAATAGCGATGCCTAGCATTAGCAGGCAAGTCACTCAGAGGTATGTCTTGGCCATCTTGTCCATGACAAGTTTAAGACAGAGAAGGGGACTGCCAGGAGTTATCCTTAAGCATCGATGACACCTAGTTGGGCATGTAAAAGAGGGGATTCTTACACAGGTACATATCAGATCATAGATTAGAGTTGAAAGTTGATTTTAACAACATACAGAAAACAACACAAATTTAATTAAGGGCTTCATAACAAATGTGAGCAAAGTCCAGAGTCTTCCTTTGGTGCGTAGCTTGGCATGGGGGGGTGATCTGGGATTTTAAATACAGTCCGGTTCTTGGAATGCCAGCCATGTGGTACATTGCCAGGCCTGGATATGAAACCCTTCTGAGAGAGCAGAAGCTGCTATAACTTCTTCTTTCTAATGTGGCTTTCAAGGGTCTAGGGTCATTTCAACAATGTGATGAGAAGATGATTATTGTGGAATTTTATGACTTTGTCCAAATTCTGCAAAACCTGTTTAGAAACCAAACATTTAAGAACAACCCTATGAAAGAAAGCAATTCTGTACTGTACACTTGGGGGACGTATGAAGTTTCTAACATCTACCAGGCATACCATTTAAAAGCAAATTGAAAACTCAATTAATATGTTTATGGTAAGGGGAGGAAACATGATGAAAAAATAATGAAACATCTACATCATCTATATCAATAACACTTTGGCATTTAAAGGGTAATTTTTCTGTTACTGAATATTTTAAAGCCCATATATTTATAGTCTTGAGGTACATTAAAACAACTGGAGAATCTACCAAGAACTATGTTGGGCACTACTTATATCATTTATATTTTATTTATGAATAGGAATATTATTAAAAATGAAAGATCTCCAATGGCACATAAAAGTAATGCGGATATGAAATTAAATGTCAGGCAAACGGCATGGGAATGCAATATTCATGAAGCCATAAAGCCAAAAACATTTTGCAGAACTTTTATATAATGGACATAATTGAAGGACGCTTTATTATAATAACTCATGCCAAATTAGCACTTAGCACAGTGCCAGGCACATAGTAGGTGCTTAATAAATGTTGATAGATGGATAAAACATTACAGAATTTGTCTAAACTTTACTACCTTTGTGATAATGGGCAAGTTAGTTAACCTCACGGAACCTATTGAATTAGATTCTGTGATCTTTCCATTTTAAATGTCAAATAATATCGGCTTCTCAAAAGGGATTCTCATAGTCAGAGGGAAGGTCAGAACTATTGAAAGGACTTTGAGATCACGTAGCCTTGGCAGCGAAGTGGTAAAGAGGTTAGAGAATTACATGTGAAGGCAGGGAGACTTTGGTCTGCATGCAGTCTGAAGAAGTATCAAACGGTTACTAGCTGGGTGACTCTAGATAAGTCACTTAATCCCGTTTGCCTCAGTTTTCTCATCTATTGTTATCGTTCAGTCATTTCAATCATAACTGACTCTTTGTGACCCGATGTGGTGTTCTCTTAACAAAGATACTGAAGTGATTTGCCATTTCCTTTCTCCAGCTCATTTTACAGATGAGGAAACTGAGGCAAACAGGGTTAAGTGATTTGCCCAGGGTCAAGTGTCTAAGGCCAGATCTGAACTGGTCTTCCTGACTTCAGGCCTGATGCTCTACCTATTGCAACATCTAGCTGCCTTCATCTATAAAATGGAAAAATGATAATAATTAATAATAATAGTAGCATTTACTTCCCAAGGTTCTTTGTAAGATGAAATGAGATAACATATATAAAGAACTTTGCAAACCTTAAAGTGTTATAAATATGCTAGATATTATAGTTAGAGGAGACGAGATCTGGAAGCGTGAATGACTGAGGCTCGTTTCTTTTCCCTTTCTTTCCCCAATCATTTTATGATTATTATTATTTTACTGTTCCATGTTATTTTTGTCCTTCGGCGTCCATTCTCTGTTTCTTCTGTGTTTTCGTTTCCTTTCCTCAACCTTATTTCAGAGATCAGGAAGAGAAGAATAATCCACAAAAGGGCCACGCTCATCATTCCACAGACATTATCTGACTAGTATTATCACACTGTTTCACAGGCTGCATGAAATAAATGGAGAAGCTTGGGTGCTTCTTTGGTATCTATACAATGTCAAGAGAATTCAAAGTAGGCCCCTAGTGTGATGGTTGGAACCCTTATGGGGGATTTATACATGTGGAAGACATGGATAGTGATCTTACAGGCTAAGCAGGCACATATGGTTTACAATATACATCACTGGAGGGAATTAGCACCCACTTACATGAGATCTCAGTTCCACTGAAACATCGGACTATTCATTTGGCGACAAGCAAGGATCTGATTGGTTGGCTGATGATCACACTCAAAAGGAGAGCAGTGACCAGGGTGGGTGAACAAGGGCTTTGCCTATGGTTTTTGAATTTAGAGTGCACAGGCAAAAATTGAACCACCATGGTGAATTTGTAACACAAGTTAGCAATTAGCAAAAATCATTAGTTATTCATTGGGAATTTATCAGATGTGGGGATTAAGTGGTCTCTTTGCCTATTCCACCCTACCCTCTCCTCCTCCACAGTAACCTCTCCAACAAGTCTTTGTCCCAGGGTCCCTTTCCCCAATTATAGACATATTTCATGCTACTTGTGACAGGTGTGGTTTGTGACTTGCTCTGGTCATGGCAATTCCTACTTATGGTTCTGTGCCAAATGAGCCTTTTCAGTAACACATCCTTCAGTTCCTGAATCAGCAAAGTCAATTCTCTTTTTGTCTTTCTCCCTTAATGTTGCTTTCTCTGATTAGCAGTACTCAGAAGCCTCACGCTCTCTCCACCATGGCCTAAAGAGAGGGTCTTGATCCCACTTAAGAATTAATAACATGGCTATTTGTCCTCACTTTTCTGATCCTTACCTCTTCTTCTCCTCACTCACCCCTGAAATTCTTTATAAGACTATCACTTTTATTATAAAATCCATGATTCCTCTTAGATGCTTTAAAAAATTCATTACCAAAACCACCCATTGCATAATTTAAAAGATAGGGACACATGATCTCAGCATTTCGATCTAAGACTCTTGACACCAAACTACCTCATTTTACAGAAATGGAAACTGATGTTCAGCAAGATTGGGTGACTTTCTCAAGGCCATAGAGTCAGAAAAACTACATTGATTATATTAAAAGAGCATTGAAAAAATAATTTTAAAAATATTCCTATCAACAAAAAACAAAAATGTAGGTAGAAATATGGAGTTACAAATTAGCACTAGACCAATAGGTATTTGTAAATGGTACCAGCTACAATTATAATAATGCAAAACACTAAATGCTAGCAGAAAGAATAGGCTGTTAAAAAAAGAATAAATCAAGCTTCGATCAGATTAAGTATGACCTGTTGGGTATATTTTAGATGAGACAGCTTTTAGGGTGTAAGTTGGATTAGATGGCTACCAGGATCACTTTTGACAGATTCTGTGACTATGATCAATTCGTGAATCTCAGGGAGAAAAAGAAAATTTTAGAAAATCAAGTCAACTATATAAACAATTTATACTATAGCACAGTGATCTAGAAGGAAAACAACAGCTAGAACAACTTTGAAAGACCTTAGAACTCTGATCAACATAATGAGCATTGGGGGTTCAAGAGGGCAGGTAATGAAGAATTCTGCCCTTCCTCCTGATAAGCCTCAAGGAGAAAAATGAGAAAGACATCTACGACCAATGGGAAAACATGCTTTGTTTGTCTATGTATATTTCTTACAAGGATTTTGGTTTTGAATGGAAAGCAGGAGGCAAGAGGGAAAAAAAAATTGTTGATAATAAAATTTAATTTCAAAACTTATTTTCTTTTACAGAAGTTGAATGAAATATGTTAAATCATGAAGTAATATCTTTCTTGTTATTAAAGAAATCATAAAAATTAAATAATGACTACCCGTAGATTCAAAGAATATTAGGGCTGGGAGAATCCAGAAAACAACCAGCTCCAACAGTCTCATTGTATAGACGAAAAAAAGCTGAGATCATAAAAGTGATAGCCAAGTTGGCACCAAAATAAAAAAAAAAGAACATTTATTAAGCATGTACTGCATACAAGGCACTTAGAGTTACCAAAAAAACATTCCTGCCTTCAAGGAGTTTACATTCTACTCAGCAAACACAAGTGACTGACAAATAAATAAATACACATGTATGTGATAATTTGAGGAAGGAGAGGACAACAAAGAAAAGCTCCTAAAGGAAGGGGTATTTGAGATAAGCCTAGAATGCAGCTATAGAGTCTAAGAAAGAGATGCAAGAAGTCACGTGCCTTCTCCAACAGGGGACATTCTAGACAAAGGTAAACAGGCTGGAGAGAAGACTCTGATTTGCAGCTACTAAGGGCAAAAGGATTAGAAACCAGTTTCTGCCAGCTTCAGTGTTACCCAAAGCATTCTACCTCCCCAATTAGGAAGACAATTTAGACTTATTGGACAAGGGCTATGATTATATCACTTCTGAGATGACATTTTAAACCTTTCCAAAACTGACTCTGTTCTAGACAATTCCCCTTTGAGCATGCGTGTGTATCCATTACTTTATACCAGCAATGCAGCAGAGACAGAAAGTCTTCGGAACAAAAGTCTAGCTTAGTCAGCCTACTCGTGTAACACACAAAACTAAAATTCCACAAAGGGTGACCTTTACAACCAGTATGTGCCAGGTGATTCTATGGCTTAATAAAAATGGAATGGAAAAAACCCAGCATTTATCATCTGAGCTCTTTCTGTGCTCCTAAAAATTGACAGGCCAAGGAATTAAACAGAGGACTAAGGTCAACCAGCGATGCCTATGGAGTTGGGGGGAACTCATTAAGCAGCGGCTCCGTATTTGTGAGATAGGCTGCATGTATTTTCAGTCCTTACCTTCCCAAACGCATATCATTAAATACCAATTCAGCCAAACGTGTAGGATTGAATGGGGCTATTATCTAAAATGTTTGATTTTCACATATTTTTAATAGATTCCTACAAACAGAGGGATTTAATAAATGCTGAAAATCCTCATTCCAACCATTCTCTGCTTTGAATATTAATGAAAAGCAATGGGGCCCATTCAACAGTAACAGTTTAAATAGTCGATCCACTAAATTTTAAATGACGCAACCCTTAGGGAAATTGCTGTCTTAAGGAACTGGGACATAAGACTGAATATGAAGGTGTAACAAACCTCAAGGGTTTGTGGGAGCAGGGATAGGGTAAAGTGAGCAGGAAGTCTGAGGGGGCAACCAGGACAGAGAAATTGGTATTTTGGCCAAGGGCACAAATATTGAAGAGATTCCAGCAGGATTATTTCCAGGTGTGCTTCCTTCCCCTGTGACCACACGCTAGGCCCCCCTAGTCCCTTCTATCATCCTCTCCCCAACAACAGCCTGTCCCTTGGCAGCACAGAAAGCTCATAGTGTCCCAGATAATATTTCCTTCCCTAAGTGGCCTCATTCAAGTAGGGTTCCCTTCCCTATATCATCTGGTCCTTACCCTCCCTCCATCCCCAATTCCCAGTTAAGAGTCTCAAGCGAGGACATCACTAAGATGGCTATTTGGCATACTGGAGAGGGTGTCGGCCTGGGGACCACGAAGACCCCGGATTTGAATCCTGCCTCAGCTATGTACTAGCTAGATGACCCCTGGACAAGTCATAACTCTTCTCAACTTCATTTTTCTCATTAGTAAAATAGGAAAAATACCACCTAACTCACAGGAATGTTACGAGGATAAAGTGAGAAAACATTTATAAAACTCTGGGGAATCTTAAAGTGTTATATAAATGGTAGTTACCATTATTATTATTAGTTGTCCTTCCACTGACTTACACCTTCAATCCTTGTATAAGATAAAGCCTGAATGGAAGGAAGAAAAATCAGAAGAGAAATAACAAGGAAGGCTGCTAAGCTGACGTCTTTTGCTAGTTTCATTTCCCTGGTTGGAGGCTAAGGTTGGCAACACCAAAATCCTCAGACACAGAAAAGGAAGATTAGTACCACTCCCCATGGCAAAAGGCAGGGAGTCTGGTCCTCTGCACCACAGTGTGTGAAAAGCCCCATGAAGAGAAAATAGACCCGGGGTGGGGGGCGGGTTTGAGAAGACAACTAGAGACAGAAACCTGCTTCCCTGGTCAAGGTGTAAAAGGGTCTACTTACATGGCAGCCTAAAGGCATGTATCACATCAGCACAAGGGTTCCAATATCATTCTCCTACCTAACACCCAGGTTTCTTTTTTGTTTGAGGAAGACACTGTAAACCCTAAATCTCGATGTAAATGGGTTTTTTCTCCATATGGGTGGAGGTGAGCTTGGGCTCTGGAGTGTAGCACGCTCAAGCTCCAGCAGATCTTTCCCACTGGAGTCAAGACTATGAGAAAGAGACTGCATCTGAAGACCAAGAACTGGCCCAGATCCTCACCAGGTAGCTGACTCCAAGCCACAAGAGACAAAGATATTATGAGTTCTTCCTAAACATATGTGCAAACATAGAGACTGGAAAAGGACTACTTGGGTATGTTGTGTAGAGCACATAAAACTGCAGATATATTAGCTACAACTTGCTATTCCTCCCTATCCTAAAGATGGCTGCCAGACACAAACACACACACACACACACACACACACACACAAAATCATTCTGTACATACTTCTATTTATTGGTTCTTTCTCTGGCTACTTCCTAAGCAATGGATCAGGACCCAGAGGATTCTTTTAGGATTACAGATTTAAAGTAGGAAGAAACTTTTAAGGCTAATCAAGGCAATCCCCTCATTTTATAGATAAGGCAAGTGAAGCCTAGGACAGTTAAGTGATTTGATCACAGTCACACAGGTAACAGGCAGCTAGACTGCTCAGTGGATAGACTGCCAAGACTGGAATCAGGAGGACCTAAGTTAAAATCTGGCCTTAGATACTCACTAGCAGTGTAACGCTGGACATTTCATTTAACCCTGTTTGCCTCAGTTTCCTCATCTGTAAAATGAGCTGCCAAAGGAAATGGCAAACCACTCTAGTATCTCTGCCAAGAAAACCCCAAATAGGGTAATGAAGAGTGAGACACAACTGAAAACCAACTGAACACATCAGAGGCAGGGCTGGGCTTTCAACCAAAGTCCTGTAGCTCAAAGTCTAGTGTCTTTTCCACTATATCATGAAGACTGCATGGGTTGGACTGGATGTCCACCGAAGCTCCTGACGATTCTGAAATTATAGGATTTTTTAAAAAAATCTTTTATTTTTAAAGGAAAAGTGAAGAGAATAGGGTGAGAACATATGCCTCCCCACTATCAAATAATATGTATATTATATATAATTAATCATTTGTTTTGTTTTTTTTTTTTAATGTGCGTGTTTTTTTCAGAAGAGCAGTTCCAGGTAGATCCATTTAGCTAGGCTCCAAAACTGGCTGTTTACAAATTGACATGCCTTGGTCTATCTGGTGACTCTATGTATTGCTTTTTTTGGGCATCTTCTATCCTTTTACTAAACTCATGTAGGAGAACTCCATGTATCCTATTCCCAAGACAAAAACAGATGGCTGTGCAGCAGGTAATGATGTAATTAAATAGCTCCTAAAGCCTGAACAAATTGTTCCAAAGAAAAAGAAAAGCCTATTACTTATGCTTCCAAAAAAAAGGAGGGGGGGATAAATATCATCAATTTTGATTTCTTTCTTGTAAGGACACTGGGGATTCCAAGCTCTCCGCTTTCTGTGAAAGCTTTCTTTCTCTTTCCCCTCAAGACTCAGCTCAAAGACAACCTTCTACACAAAACGTGTTCTGATCTTCCCAGATGCTCAGGTCCTCACATCCTAAACTCTCGTTAGTCAGTCAACTAACATTTATCAAGGACCTACTATGCACCAGATACTTTGAATCTATTCTGTATATATTTTAATGCACAAATGTTGCCCCATCCATTAGAATGTAAACTCCTTGAGGTGGGAACTCTTATTTTGTCTGTGTTCTCAGTACCTAATGATATCTGACACACAAGTACAAAGATCATTTTTCCTCTTACTATCCAACTCCACCACAGAGTGAAGGTGAACTGACTTGTTATTTTTGATATTTTATTTTTGCTACTTTAAAAAAATCAACATGAAAAAAGAAATAAAAAGACAAAAATTGGCAAAATTGAATGCTAGTGCCTTTAACAAAAGAACACATTGGCTGTGATGATATCCAAATACAATTCAGTTAGGTTGCCAATTTTTTTTATATTTGATTCATTTAATCTTGGAAATATTTATTAAGTACTTCCTGTGTGCCAGTTACATTGCTAAATGCTGAGAATACAAAGGAAAAAGAAAGCAATACCTGTCCTCGAGGAGCTTACATTGCTTTTCTTTTTTTTTATTTTATTCTTAATTTATGAAATCAAACAAGCATTTCCATAAGATAAAATAATAAAAGAGAGGATTGCACATAAAACTGCATGTCTATTATCTACAACTTGCTATTCCTCTTAAATATATAATAAAGTTATCACATAAATTCACTTTTTTTCTTCTTTCTCCCTATCCTAAAGATAGCTGCCAGACACAAACACACATACACACACAAAATCATTCTGTACATACTTCTATTTATCAGTTCTTTCTCTGGATACAAATAGTATGTTCCTTCACATATCCTTTATAGTTAATTTGCGTATTTATAAATAGTCAAAGTTGTTCTTAAAACAATATTGCCATTACTATGTAAAACATTCTATAGGTTCTGCTCATTTTGCTCTGGACCAACAACGTATTTCATAGCAAGAGAAGTAGGTAAGCAAACGACTGCTTCACTGTGGTTTTTGTATTCCAAATGTATTTTTCCCAGTGAATTACACCCATGGTGGATGATTGTGGAATGCAACTGAATTCCCTTTGCACCCTGAGCACCCAGCCCCAAGCCTTGTACATAGCAGGTTTCTGTTGTTGTTACTGTTTTGTTTTATTTCTTAATTAATGTTGATAGAACTGAATTGGTTGAAAGCAAGGTTTTGGTCTGTGCTAAAAATCAGAAAAATACACAACAAAAAATAATCTTCTGTCTCATTCACAGGTGCATTTGTGTGCTCATTGCCAGGGAATCTTTAGTATATTGTACGTCAAGTGGCTTGTATATGTTAAAGAGGCATGTAAATATGACCTATTACTTTTAATTACTGCTACTATCATTATTTAAGCTATTGATAGAATTCAGACTTAGCAGAAAAGCATCTACTATTAACGGCTCACTTTATACGTTAGGAAACCAATGCCCAGAGAGGGGCCGTTGCCTTGGATCTGCCTGATAAGTAGCAGGACAGGTGTGTAAACACAGATCTTCTTACTCTAACTCTATTGCTCCATATACTTCCTGATCCTGCCTCCCTGTAGTACATACCTAACTCTGATCTAATGATAATGCTATCATACTTAGGAAAAAAAATCAGAAAATTAGACATCTTGTCAAACCCGATTGAGATAGTCCACAACAACACACCTGACCAGCGATCACTCAGCCTTTGCTTGAAGATATCCAGTGAGGTAGAAGTCACTACTTCTGCAGGGATAAGAATTTATTGACAACATAGTATGTCTTCGATGCCAAGTTTTTTGAAAAGAGACAAAACATAGTATAAGAAACTTTGCTAAAATCAAGTATCTCCCAATTTAGTGGGGGAGAATAAAATGAATACACAAGGAAAGAAATGTCAAACCATGTGTGTGGTACAGAATAAGACAAGAGGCCTTAGGGAAAGGGAGGAATCACCAATAGCTAGAGTGATACAGTAAGGCCTTAAGGACCTAGGATGGGAGATTTAGTGGTATGAGGAATGGTAATAAAGAAAAGAGAGATAACAGCATGAGAACAGGCCTGGAAGTAAAACTATGCATGTATGTTTTGGGTAGGTGGGAGTGGAAGGTAGAAGGTGGGGGCAACTTCCTAGGCCATATTATCAAGGGCCTTGAAACCCAAGAAGAAGGAGGTTGGATTTGAGGAACAGGCAACAGTAGGTTTCTGAATAGGGAATGTCATGATAAGTACAGGATTTTAGGAAAATTAATATAACAGCAGAATATGGGATTTATTGGGAATGGGAGAGATGAGAAATAGAAATCCATGTAAGAGCCAAATATAGTAATGAGGATCGACCTTAAAGAACCTACACATAGACACCCATAAATGTTGATCATTTTTTCTATCAAACAACAAAACCTTTAAAGAAGAACATTCTTGGGGCGGAGCCAAGATGGCGGCTGGAAAGCAGGGACTGGAGTGAGCTCCTCACCAAGTCCCTCCAAAAACCTATAAAAAAAATGGCTCTGAACCAATTCTAGAGCTGCAGAACCCACAAAGTAGAAGAGGGAAGCAGGGCTCCAGCCCAGGACAGCCTGGATGGTCTCTGGGTAAGGTCTGTCCCGCACGGAGCTGAGAGCTGAGCAGAGCCCAGAGCGCGCGGTGCGAACCAACCAGACCGCGGACTGATCAGACCAGGAGCCAAGCGGAGAGTGCCCTAGCGTCCTGAGCTGTGGCATTTACCAGACCTCACAACCCACAAACAGCAAAGACAACTGAGAAGGTTAGTGGGAAAAGCTGCGGGGACTGAGTTTGCAGTTCGGCCACTGCCCCTGGGGTAGCGGAGGTGGGGCAGCTACAGAACTACAGCTGCAGTTGCTTCTGGCCCCAGGCCCACCTGGTGGGAGGAATTAAGTGGCAGATCAGAGCAGGAGTGAAGAGCCTGCTGAAGATCTAAGCCCAGTCCTGGTAGGGGGTTCTTGGGGAAGGAGGAGTGCTGGTGAGGCAGCTCATCCATCCAAGCATGGAACATAGAACTTTTTAG